>CM055125.1:22060035-22402535 GCA_029206835.1 Rana muscosa | reverse complement strand
ATAAAATTAAGAGTTCATCTAGGAGGCGAGAGGAGGAAGTAATGAAAAGGGTGACTCAAACAGAACAGGATTATATTATGGATCCGATAGAAGAAAAGCGTTTGGCATGGCAGGAGGCTCAAGAAACTTATAAAAGTTTAGCTTTAACAAAAGCAGAAAATAGCAGATTCTTTCAAAAACAAAAACATGAGATGGGGGAACAGGTGGGACGTATGCTGGCAGTTATAGCTCAGGTACAAGAAGACCCGATTACTGTCACAGCAGTTAAAAATCTCGAAGGTGAGGTGAAGTACGATACAAGTAGTATTCAGAAGATATTTGTTGACTTCTACACCTCACTCTATGAGTCTAAGGTGTCGAAGCCAACTAACCAAGTTAAAGAATTTTTGGATAAACTGGTTCTTCCAAAATTTAAATTAGAGGACAGAGAAGCACTTGATAGTCCCATATCTCTGAAGAATTAAGTCTAGCCATTTCACAAACTCATAATAATAAAGCACCAGGGATGGACGGACTACCGAGAGAGATATATAAAAAATTTGAAAACATTTTACTACCAGAACTCCTAGAGGTACTAAATGAGGTGTATGAAAAACAAACACTTCCAGAATCGATGCAGGAAACAATAGTAATAGTGATTCCAATACAGGGTAAGGACCCAATGTTGCCAGAATCATATCGTCCTATATCCCTCCTTACCTCAGATGTTAAGATTTTGGCCAGGGTTCTTGCAAATAGGTTATCAAAATACATTAGTACTTTGATACATGAAGATCAAATGGGTTTTATTCCAAAGAGAGCAGCTGCAACAAACATTCGCAGGCTATTTTTAAATTTGCAATTGCCTATGGAAAATATGGGATCTAGAGCAATATTATGCTTAGATGCCCAAAAAGCCTTTGATATGGTGGAGTGGGAATATTTATGGACTGTATTGGAGGCTTTTGGAATAGGAACGGGATTTTTAAAATGGGTGAAAATATTATACAGGGACCCTAAAGCTAGGGTAAGAATTAATAATACGTTATCCAGCCCGTTTACCTTATCTAGAGGGACAAGACAAGATTGCCCCCTATCGCCATTACTGTTCGCTATAGCAGTAGAGTCTCTTGCCCTTGCCATTAGACAATCAACAAAAATAGTTGGGTTTTGTCGGGCAGGAAGAGAGGATAAAGTGGCCCTTTACGCAGATGACGCTCTTATTTTTCTGGGGGATACCTCAAACTCACTATCGGAACCTATGAACCTTATCTCCATATTTGGGCTATTCTCGGGCTTCCTGATTAACTGGGATAAATCCCTACTACTACCATTAGATGAGCTTAAAACCCCATTATTAAATCAAGCCTCTAAAATCCAAATTAAGGACACAGTAAAATATTTGGGGAAAGAGATTTCTCGGGATGTAAAAGACTATATTCATTTGAATTTGAAACCATTATTAGCAAAATTTAAAGATAAATGTCGAAGTTGGTGTAAATTACCTCTGACTGTGATAGGAAGAGCAAATCTTATCAAAATGATTTGGGCTCCGCAACTGCTTTATGTGTTTAATAATTTACCCATATGGATTACAGCTTTTTGGTTTAGAAAAATAGAATCTCTTCAGAGAGATGATTTAGAGGAAAAAAAGACCACGTATAAAGTAAACAACATTAATGTTAACTAAGGAAGAGGGAGGTCTCGCAATCCCCCATCCCAAAAATAATTTTTTAGCCTCACAAATACAACATTTCAGTGGATGGACAACAGTATCACATTCTGATCCTATACAGAAATTGCTATTATCAGTTTCTGAAGTATATCCACTGATTTCTTTATTAGAATTGAGAAATCAATTGTGTGATAAAGGATTCCATACGGGTAAATTATTTGACATGGTATGGCAGGAAATGAGGAAAATTACTGAAGTAAAGGGATTTACTTCATACACTCCAATTTGGAAAAATAGTAGTTATGGGGAACTGGGGAAATTGGAGGGGTTTGAGATTTGGAGGCAGAAGGGACTAGGGTATATGTCACAGCTATTTGAGGAAGACGTGATGAAAACCTTTAGTAAATTAAGTAAAGAATATAATATTCCAAATCAAAGATTTTTTCAATTCCTTCAGCTTAGGCACGCATTAAAAACACAGGGTCGCTCGCAGGAATTGAAGTTTAATAAGTCAGTGGTAATAGCCTTGTTGGAAAAGACAGGGCAAATAAAAAAGTGTCTGATATCACAATTATATGATATATTATTTGATAAATAAAATAAAAAACTGTGGATATTCCAGCAAGATTAGCCTGGTCAGGGGATATAGGGCCAATTTCAGATGAACAGTGGGCACAGGCATTATCAGTAATACCTCAAGCCTCCCTATCTCCAGCGCAAAATTTAACACAACTATTTATCCTACATAGGGCACATTACACACTAGAGAAATTATTCAAATGGAAATGTAGAGATACAGATCAATGTCCCAGATGTAAAGGGAGAGTAGCCAATCTAATACACATGTTATGGAGATGCCCTAAACTCCATCGTTATTGGTCTGGGGTGGTATCTATGATTAATAGTATATTTGTGAGTGGGATGCTTATGGAGCCCGGGGTTGTCTTCTGGGTATACTGGATGAATCAAGAATCCCAGGGGAGTATATTGTTTCAATAAATAGAAGTTTATGCTAGGCTCGTAAGCTCATTGCACAAAAGTGGCTATCACCATATTCACCAACTGTAGAAGAATGGAAAATACAAGTAATGGAAACTGTAATTAAGGAAAGGTATTCTTTCTTACGCAGAGGCTGTCTAGGGAAATTTTAAAAAATATGGAGAAGGTGGTGTGATTATTTGGAGGTATGATGAGAGAGGGGAGGGGGGACGGGTGAGTAGAGATGGAAGAGGGGGGAGATCATGGGGGCCAGGGGTGAGGGGGATGTGATTTGTTGTGTTTTATTTTATTTATTTATTTAATTATTTATTTATTTTTCTTCTTTTTTTTTTTCTTTTTTTTTTCATTAACCCTCTCAATGCGAGCTTGGGTTGTATGTTGTATTTGGTGTTTTTGTTGTTTTGTATGTAAAAAGAAATAAAAAACGTATTTGATTTAAAAAACTGACAGGCGGACCTTATTGGTCCGCCCATGTGAAAGGGGCCCAACAGGTTTTCTTCTAAGATTGTCCTGTATTTGGCTCCATCCATCTTTCCATCAACTCTGACCAGCTTCCCTGTCCCTGCTGAAGAAAATCATCGCAACAACATGATGCTGCCACCACCATGTTTCACGGTGGGGATGGTGTGTTCAGGGTGATGTGCACTGTTAGTTTTCCCCCACACATAGCGTTTTTCTTTTTAGGCCAAAAAGTTCACTTTTGGTCTCATCTGATCAGAGCACCTTCTTCCACATGTTTGCTGTGTCCCCCACATGGCTTCTCACAAACTGAAAATGAGACTTCTTATGGCTTTCTTTCACCAATGTCTTTTTTCTTGTCACTCTTCCATAAAAGCCAGATTTGTGGAGTGCACGACTAATAGTTGTCCTGTGGACAGATTCTCCCACCTGAGCTGTGGATCTCTGCAGCTCCTCCAGAGTTACCATGGGCCTCTTGGCTGCATCTCTGATGAATGCTCTCCTTGCCCGGCCTGGTCAGTTTAGGTGGATGGCCATGTCTTGGTAGGTTTGCAGTTGTGCCATACTCTTTCCATTTTTCGATGATGGGTTGAACAGTGCTCCGTGAGATTGGGATATTTTTTTTTATAACCTAACCCTGCTTTATACTTCTCCACAACTTTATCCCTGACCTGTCTGGTGTGTTCCTTGGCCTTCATGATGCTGTTTGTTCACTAAGGTTCTCTAACAAACCTCTGAGGGCTTCACAGAACAGCTGTATTTATACTGAGATTAAATTACACACAGGTGGACTCTATTTACTAATTAGGTGACTTCTAAAGGCAATTGGTTCCACTAGATTTTAGTTAGGGGTATCAGAGTAAAGGGAGCTGAATACAAATGCCCCCACCCCACACTTTTCACATATTTGAAAAAAAAAATGTTGAAAACCATTTATCATTTTCCTTCCCCTTCACAATTATGTGCCACTTTGTGTTGGTCTATCACATAAAATCCCAATAAAATACATTTACGTTTTTGGTTGTAACATGACAAAATGTGGGAAATTTCAAAGGGTGTGAATACTTTTTCAATGCAAGGTATTTGCAAAAAACCTTTAAAAAAAAAAAAAAAGGGTGTTTTTTCATGTTTTAGCAAAAAAGAAAAAATCCCAGTTGTTATTAAATACCACCAAAATGAAAACTCCATTTGTGTGAAAAAAAGAACAATGTAATATGGGTACAGTGTTGCTTGAACGCGCAATTGTCATTCAGAGCCCGAGTTCACACTGACATTGGGAATTAAATCGAGTGAGTTCAGCTGAACTATTGAACAATTTCATACTCACATGTCAGTCCTGACTTTGGGGTGCGATTTCAGAGACATCTCTGCGGGTTCATGCACAGATGTCTATTGAAATCGCACCCCGAAGTTGCCAAAAGTAGTACAGAAACTACTTTTGGGAATCGGTGCGACACCGCAAATGGAATCGATGCAGCGTTGCACCGATTCAGATGGTGCCATTGCCGGCAATTGCCACCGTTTTGGCATGCGATTTGACATGTCAAATTGCATGCCAAATCGCTCCAATGTGAACCTGGGCTCAGTGTGAGAACTGAAAGCTGAAAATTGTCCTGGGCAGGAAGGGAGTGAAAGTGCCTGGCATGCAAGAGGTTAAATGATAAAGGCTGAGGGAGAGACGGAGTAGGGAGGAAGAGAGGGGGAGGGGAGAGTCTGGTCACAGCTGAGCTCACTCACTTGCACAGTCCCAGCAGGAGGTTCACGGCTCAGTCACGGATGTGATATTGTGGCTGCCGACTTCAAAGTTTCCCACCCACATATCTCCTTCACACTCACAGGACACGGTCTGCATCGCTATCGAGTGTGGGCGGGCACAAGAGAGAGGGGCAGGAGGAGGCAGAGCTGATCGTTCTCCCATTAGTGGAGAGGAGGATGGAGGGCTGTACTCTGCAAGGCGCCGCGGAACAGACACACACACACACAGTCCTGTGACAGGTGCAGCTAATATCCCTGTCACAGGACACAGTGCGCCCTTTTCGGGCGCCGGGCACCTGAATTACAGTGGCGGGGTATTTTTTGAAAGCACCTTTTTAGAGCCTTAGGCTCTAATAGGCATCCAAAATAGTGAACAGCGGGTGCCATGCTGGGCGCTCGCTGTTCAATCAGCGTTGTGTTAGGAAAGCGAATGAATCAGCCAATCAGGTGCTCGGGTCTGTTACCTGATTGGCTGAAACGACAGGCGCTGTGATTGGACACCGCCTATCAGGCATCCAGTCATAGCAGAGGACAGGAAGAGAGGGCGGGAGAAGAGATCAAGGAGCGTGGAGGACATCGCCGCTGTTACCCGCTGCCCCACCGAGACAAGGTAAGTGTCAGGCAGGCGGGGGATGCACACTGGCAGCATTTGATGGGCACAGTAGTGGCAATTGATGGGCACACTGGCAGCATTTTATGGGCACAGTAGCAGCAATTCATGGGCACACTGGCGGCAGTTGATGGGCACACTGGCGGCAGTTGATGGGCACACTGGCAGCAGTTGATGGGCACAGTGTCAGCAATTTATGGGCACTGTGTCAGCAATTGATGGGTACAGTAGCTGTGTTTGATGGCACAGTGGCGGCAATTTATGGGTACAGTGGCTGCGTTTGATGGGCACAGTGACTGCATTTTATGGCATAGTGGCTGCGTTTGATGGCATAGTGGCTGCGTTTGATGGCATAGTGGCTGCATTTGATGGGCACAGTGGCTGCGTTTGATGGGCACAGTGGCTGCGTTTGATGGGCACAGTGGCTGCGTTTGATGGCACAGTGGTTGTGTTTGATGGGCACAGTGGCTACGTTTGATGGCACAGTGGTTGTGTTTGATGGCATAGTGGCTGCGTTTGATGGCACAGGGGCGGCAATTGATGAGCAGAGTAGCTGCGTTTGATGGGCACAGTGGCTGTAATTTATGGGGTTTTTTTCAGTTTGTTTGCGCCTCCCCAAAAATTTTGAGCACCAGCCGCCACTGGTGTGAAGCTTTTAACACTGGAAGGAATATAGCTCACCAACAGCACTTCCCGTCTAGCGACTTTCCGTGGTTGTACCAGGATGATGCCTACAGCTGCAGGCATCACCCAAGTATCGTTTTTAGAGCCGGCGGTTGGCTCTCTTGAAATAGCAATCGGAGCGGATTACAGCTGCTCGATTGCTATTACAGGCAATGGGAGGGGACCTTTTCCCCCCCTGCCGCGGCTCTCTCGAGCTCTCCTGTCCCACCGAGAGACCCGAGCGACGAGCCGGCGCGTCTGCTGGCTGGTCGGACAGCCAAGCAAAGCCAAGATTGACTTTAATTGGCTGTTCGTAACAGTAAACTGGAAGCAATGACATGACATCACTTCCGGTTTACTCGGAAACCATCGGTGCCAGTTTTAAAAAATCTAAAGCATTAAAGAAACACAGATCTTGGTGTTTTGAATGCTTTTAAGTGCAGGGGAGAGATTTGGGGACTCCAGATCTGTCAATAAAGAGTACCTGTCATATGCCTATTGCTGTCACAAGGATGTTTACAGCATAAGTGCTAAAAAAATAAATGTAGCGCCCTGCTCCCAATGAGTGGGCACTATATGTTAAATTATAGTTGTCTGAGTAATAGTTTGGCTCAGAGAGATTGTGTTATAAATTACACTCTGTTTCAGTTCAGCTGGTTGTGTGATTTCCTTCCTGACAGTGGGTGTCGCTGCCACCGCTGGTCAGGATTGGAAAGGCTACAGGCTGGACGTATTGGGTACCTCTTTCCTAGCAAGCAGCCCAGGGGGCGCGGTGAACCTGCTGTGCATGCTGGGAGGGGGTATTTAAGTGACAGACGCCATTAGGGCAATGGAGAGATTCTGGGGTCGTGTCTTCGGTCCCCAACTGAGGGCCCTCATGGCCTCAGGGAAGCGTTGGCAGTTCCCGCCTCAGGGCCACATTCTCCTGAGGCTCCGTTACTGACAAGTAGGCCTGGGAGTTGCTGGGGCCTACTGATCCAGGGATAATCCTGTGTCGCCTTGCCTGCTGGAAGGGACCAAGCAATTCAGGACTCAATTGGAGGATGCTCAATTGAATCGTGATTTACCTCACAGTGCTGCCGGAACGGCTGGAAGATCCTGGCACTGAGAGCAGAAGGTAACCCAAGTACCCAAGTAACCCAAGTAAAGGTTACTCCAAGTCTGTGGCAGAGAATGTATGTGATCGAGCTGCACATCGGCTGCTAGGCCAGTGAGATTGGGCCTATCCGATGTCTGCTGAGTCCAGTGTGGAGACAGTTGTTCCTCTGGACCTAGGAAAAACTCTTATGATTTGCAATTAAGGTACCTGAGTCCTGAGGTACCTGAATCCTCCCCATCCCTTCATTCCCTCTGTTGAAACTTTTATTCAAATAAATCCTTGAAAGAGACTTTTGTGTTGGCGCAAACTTCTTCTGGACAACTCTTCAAGGAGAACCCCTGAGACGAGCATACGGAACAGCGAGGTAACGTGCAAGGCCCAAATTTAAACCAGCGGCCCCTACGGGGGTATTGCTATATAAATAAAAAAAATGAAAGCAACAGTGTAAAACTAAAATAAATTAATAAAAAAAATAAATAAATTAAAGTGCCCCCATCCTCCCGTGCTCGTGCACAAAGGTGAACGAGTGTGTCGGTCCCGCACTCACGCAAACAGAGATCATCCCACACATATGAGGTATCACAGCAAACGTCATATCATGGACAGTAATTCTAGCACCAGACCTCCTCTGCAAATTCAAAATGGTAACCTGTAAAGGCTTTTAAAGCTTTGTCTATAGATAGTAAAATTGACATTGTTTGTCGTGTTGCACGGGCGTGCACAATTTTAAAACGTGACATGTTTGGTATCTATTTACTCAGCGTAACATTGTGTTTTATATTTTACAAAAACATTGGGTTATGTATTGTGTTTTTTTTTTTGCATTAAAATTTTTCCCAAAAAATTGCGTTTGAAAAACCGCTGCGCAAATACTGTGTGACAAAAAAAATGGCTGCAGCTTCCTCATCAGACCCTGAGATAAAAACAGTATACCGCGGCTGGGGTGGGACAAATTTAGATGGGTGGGGGCTGATTTTAGTCTTGCCTAGGGCAGCACAAAACCAAAATAAATGACCCTGTGTCACCTGCACCACTGGCAGAGACTACATGTGGCTGTGCCAACACATACTTCTCAGGCATAGTCCACTATTTTCACTAAAGGGAACCTGGACCAGAGCATTAAAGCAGAGTTCCCCCCCCCCTGCAATTTTTTTTTACATGTAGCGACCTCACCCCTCTCACCCCTTCTCATTCTCGGCTTGTCTGTCTCATCTAGGGGTTAACACTGGGGGGAGGGATGTAGGGTGACCACATCTCCAAACTGCCATTCAGGGACACCCCCCCCCCCCCAAAATATGATTTTTGACATTTTTTTTCCCTATTTTTGGGGCAGGGGCGTATGAAATCAGCGGACCCGTGTGCAAGATCAAAAGTGGGCCCTAGGCATCAACAGGAACAACAATATGGCACGCAAAGCGTGTCGTGGTGAACGGTGGACATGTCTTAAATTGCGCCAAATATTGGCATAAAGGGGGTGTTGTTAAAGAGTCTGAGATGACTTGTATAGTACAGAATGTGGTAATGTTAAATAGGGAATGCAGAGTGTATGGTGGTGAGTAGTATATACAGGAGAGGAGTGCGGAGTGTATGGTGGTGAGTAGTATATACAGGAGAGGAGTGCGGAGTGTATGGAGGTGGGTAATATGTACAGGAGAGGAGTGCGGAGTGTATGGCGAGGGTAATATGTACAGGAGAGGAGTGCGGAGTGTATGGCGAGGGTAATATGTACAGGAGAGGAGTGTGGAGTGTATGGTGAGGGTAATATGTACAGGAGAGGAGTGCGGAGTGTATGGCGAGGGTAATATGTACAGGAGAGGAGTGCCGAGTGTATGGCGGGGGGGTAATATGTACAGGAGAGGAATGTGGAGTGTATGGCGGGGGGTAGTTAGTGGAGAGAGGAGGAAGAGGAGTGCAATACCACCTCCTGATAGTCTGTCAGCCACTGCTATACCACTTTGGTGGTGGGGCACTCCGAAGGATGTAAGGGGGCACTCTGGAGAAAGTAAAGGGGCACTCTGGAGGCACTAAGGGGGCACCCTAGAGGTTGTAAGGGGGATGTAAGGGGGCAGTCTGGCGGTACTAACTTAGTCAGAGCCCCCTTACATCCTCCAGGGTGCCCCCTTAGTGCCTCCTTACATCCTCCTCCAGAGTGCCCCCTTACATCCCCCTCCAGAGTGCCCCCTTAGTATTACTGTACTAAGGGGCACTCTGGGGAAAGTAATGGGGCACTCTGGAGAAAGTAAGGGGAGGAAGTAAGGGAGCACTCTGGAGGCACACAGATAGTACCTCCAGAGTGCCCCACTGCAGAGAGTCCTGAGGAGTGATGGCCATTAATCCATGCCAGGTGAATGTTAGGAAAAGCAGAGCACACCACCCACCTCATGGCTGCCCTATTCCACTACTGTTTGCTCACTCCCTGCCACAGCCCTGTAGAGCCTGCAGAGTGGTCAGAGGGGCCGCAGAGTAGTCAGAGGGGCCGCAGAGTAGTCAGAGGGGCAGCGGGATGGACAGGGGGACAGCGGGATGGACAGGGGGACAGCGGGATGGACAGGGGGACAGCGGGATGGACAGGGGGACAGCAGGATGGACAGGGGGACCGCGGGATGGACAGGGCGGGACACGGAGGAAGAACAGAGGGGGACAGCAGAATCGAGGGGGACACGGAGGAAGAACGGAGGGGGACAGCAGAACGGAGGGGGACAGCAGAACGGAGGGGGACAGCAGAACGGAGGGGGACACGGAGGAAAAACGGAGGGGGACAGCAGCAGGGGGGGGGGACAGCAGCAGAATAGAGGGGGGGCAGCAGCAGCAGAACGGAGGGGGACAAAGTGTGAGTATAACACAGACAGTACAGTGAGTACACTAACCTGTCCTGGTCCTGGAAGTCAGACTGGCTGCTGGCACTGACTGCAAACTTGTGGACCTCGACGTGGGTGGGAGGAGCAAGAGCCTGGCTGGAGGAGGACTCAGACGAGGCTCAGGCTGGCTGGCTGGCTGCACAGGAGAGTGGCTCTGTCTGGTCACTGGCGTCAGGTCAGCCGCATCACTCACTCTCTGTGCTATCTCTGGTCGGTCGACTCGTCACTAGAGGAGGAGGACTAGTCTGGACTAGTGATGAGCCGAACACCCCCGGGTTCGGTTCGCACCAGAACCCGCGAACGGACCGAAAGTTCGAACGAACATTAGAACCCTATTAAATACAATGGATGCGAACGTTCGAATTCTAAAGTGCTAATTATAACAACTATTATGCATGTTATTGTCCTAAAAAGGGTTTGGGAACCCGGGTTCTGCACCAGGGGACATGTATCAATGCAAAAAGAAGTTTTAAAAACGGTCGTTTTTCGGGAGCAGTCATTTTAATGATGCATAAAGTGAAAAAAAAAAAGTCAAATATTCCTTTAAATATCGTACCTGGGGGGTGTCTAAAGTATGCCTGTGAAGTGCCACGTGTTTCCCGTGTTTAGAACTGTCCCTGCACAAAATGACACTTCTAAAGGAAAAAAAAGCCATTTAAAACTGCTTGCGGCTTTAATGTAATGTCTGGTCCCGGTAATATGGATGAAATTCTTTAAGAAAAATGGCATAGCTACCCCATGACCCCCCCCCCTACCCCAGCCCATTACCAGCCCCTTTGGGTCTTGTATGGATATTAAGGGGAACCCCGCACATAAAATAAAAAAGGCCCTATATACTCTGAACAGCCCTATACAGGCGTTGCATACAAGACAGGGACTGTAGGTTTGTTCTTATGTAGAGTCTGTTTGTAATTTTGAACAGGTACATTGTTGAAGTGTAGCTCCAGACCAAAAATCTATTTTTAAACTTTTTGGAAAACATAGGTAAGGGTTATCACCCCTGTAACATTTGTTTTGCTGTCTGTGCCCCTGTTCAGAACATTTCACCTCACTTTCCGTCCCAATGACAACTGTTTTTGAAATGTGGTGTTTTTCTTGAAACAAGGATTGCTGATAAAGCATCAGTACAGAGGAGACACCTTTCTCCCATATTTATTCTTACAGGAGAGAATTTTCCTTCCTAGTGGTAGATTTCCTCTCACTTCCTGTTGTCTTCTTGCGTTTGCAAGTAGGAGTCGTTTGTAAGTTGGATGTTTGAAAGTAGGGACCTGCCGTATATACTCTGCAGAAATAGGCCCCTTAGTTGTTGGTGTTGGCACAACACTGTAAGCACTCACAGTTACTCTTGGTTGGTGCTGGAACGCCCTGCTGTCAACTATTATATCAGGAATTTTAATTACATATAATTGTTGAACAGTGGTAGTAAAAATTGGGCCTTTGATGGTGGTGCTGGTGCCACAACACTGTAAGCCCTGACAGTTACTCTTGGTGGGTGCAGCAATGGGCCCTGCTGTGAATTATTAGATCAAGAATTGTAATTACATGCCCCTGTTGAACAGGGGCTGAAAAATTGGGCCTTAGGCACTGGTGGCACAACACTGCAACCCCTCACAGCAACTGTACTTGGAGCACAACAATGAGCCCTGTTGCAAAGTATTGCTTCAAAAATTGTAATGACACGCCCCTGTTAAACAGGGGCTGAAAAATTGGGCCTTAGGCACTGGTGGCACAACACTGCAACTCCTCACAGATACTGTACTTGGAGCACACCAATGAGCCCTGTTGCAAAGTATTGCTTCAAAAATTGTAATGACACGCCCCTGTTAAACAGGGGCTGAAAAATTGGGCCTTAGGCACTGGTGGCACAACACTGCAACTCCTCACAGATACTGTACTTGGAGCACAGCAATGAGCCCTGTTGCAAAGTATTGCTTCAAAAATTGTAATTACACGCCCCTGTTAAACAGGGGCTGAAAAATTGGGCCTTAGGCACTGGTGGCACAACACTGCAACTCCTCACAGATACTGTACTTGGAGCACAGCAATGAGCCCTGTTGCAAAGTATTGCTTCAAAAATTGTAATTACACGCCCCTGTTAAACAGGGGCTGAAAAATTGGGCGTTAGGCACTGGTGGCGGCACCCATAAACAAAAATGATCTTACAAGCTATCATCATCAATCGTATCATTGAGGACTCGGAGGAGGAGGATAGCCAGTCAACATAACAGCACAGGCACTCAGCATCAGCATCAGTCTTGAAGGGATGTGACATGTTAAAATCAATTAGTCTGTTATATCAGCATCAGGTGTGTGGTAGCTGGTGGTGATCCAAGACTGGTTCATCTTGATGAAAGTCAGTCGATCAACCGAGTCGGTGGACAGGCGCACCCTGTGATCCGTGACAAATCCTCCAGCAGCACTGAATGTGCGTTCCGAAAGAACGCTGGATGCAGGACAGGCCAGTAGCTCAATTGCATACTGTGCAAGCTCTGGCCAGTGATCCATCCTCAAGACCCAGTAAGCCAGAGGATTTTCGGTGGGGAAGGTGTCCAAGTCTGACCTTGCCCCTAGATATTCCTGCACCATGTTTATCAGACGCTGGCGATGGTTGCTGGAACCGATCATACTTTGGGGCTGCGGACTAAAGAATTGTCTGAACGCATCGGTCAGACGGCCACCTTCCCCACCGCTCCTTCTTTGACTGGCCGAAGCCTCAGCAACTCGTTGTCCAGGACCAGGAGTTTGCAACCTCCCAGTCTCTGGGAACGCGTTGCACAGACCTTTCTGCAAGGCCTCCCGGAGTTGTCTCATCCCCTGCTCCCTCTGCGACGGTAACATAAGGTCCGCAACCTTACCCTTGTACCGTGGATCAAGGAGAGTGGCCAGCCAGTAATGGTCCCTCTCCTTGATCCGAAGAATACGAGGATCCTTCCGCAGACTTTGCAGGATCAGGGAGGCCATGCAGCGTAGGTTTGCTGAGGCATTCGCTCCGGAGTCCTCTGGGTCACTAAGGACGACATGATCCGCAGCCACCTCCTCCCAGCCACGTACAAGTCCACTGGTTTCTTGGGACTGTAAATCATCCCTAAAAGACTGCTGCTGATGATGCTGAGTGCCAGCCTCCACCTCCATGCTGACACAATCCTCCTCCTCCTCCTCCTCCTCCTCCTCCTCCTCCTCTTCCTGTGCGATGGGTGGGACAGAAGGAACACTGTCTGGGTAAAGGGGGCCTTGAGAGGCAAGGAAGTCCTCCTCTTCCTGCCTCTGTTCTGCCTCAAGTGCCCTGTCCATTATTCCACGCAGCGTGTGCTCCAACAGGTGGACAAGAGGTACAGTGTCACTGATGCATGCACTGTCACTGCTCACCATCCTCGTGGCCTCCTCAAATGGTGCCAGGACAGTGCATGCATCCCTGATCATGCCCCACTGGCGTGGAGAAAAAAAACCAAGCTCCCCTGACCCTGTCCTGGTGCCGTAGTCGCACAGGTACTCATTGATGGCCCTCTGCTGCGTGTGCAGCCGCTGCAGCATGGCCAACGTTGAGTTCCACCTGGTGGGCATGTCACATATAAGGCGGTTCTTGGGCAGGTTCAACTCCTTTTGCAGCTCAGCCAGGCGAGCACTGGCATTATAAGATCTGCGGAAATGCACACAGACTTTCCTGGCCTGCCTCAGGACATCCTGTAAGCCCGGGTACCTGCCCAAGAAGCGCTGCACCACCAGGTTAAGGACGTGAGCCACACAGGGCACATGGGTCAGTTGTCCCTGTCGGAGGGCGGAGAGGAGGTTGGTGCCATTGTCGCAAACCACCATTCCTGGCTTAAGCTGGCGTGGCGTCAACCACCTCTCGGCCTGGCCCTGCAGAGCAGACAGGACCTCTGCCCCAGTGTGGCTTCTGTCCCCCAAACACACCAGCGCAAGCACGGCATGGCATCTTTTTGCCTGCGTACTTGCGTAGCCCCGTGAACGGCTACGGAGCACCGCTGGTTCATAGGACAAACCACAGGAAGAGGCCATGGAGGAAGAAGAAGAGGAGGGGGTGGAGGAGAGAGGTGTGTCACAACCAGTAGTAGCATTTTGGAGGCGTGGCGGTGGGACAACCTCCAACACTACTGCACCTTGTCCTGAATCCTTCCCAGCTGCCAAAAGAGTGACCCAATGGGCCGTGAAAGAAAGGTAACGTCCCTGTCCATGCCTGCTGGACCATGAGTCAGCGGTAATATGCACCTTACCGCTGACCGCCCTGTCCAGCGAGGCCAAGACATTGCCTTCCACATGCCGGTAGAGAGCCGGAATAGCCTTCCGTGAGAAAAAGTGGCGTTTGGGAACCTGCCACTGAGGAACTGCACATTGCACAAACTCACGGAAGGGGGCCGAGTCTACCAACTGAAAAGGCAGCAGTTGAAGCGCTAGCAATTTAGCCAAGCTAGCATTCAACCGCTGGGCATGTGGATGGCTGGGAGTGAACTTCTTTCGACGGTCCAGCAGCTGGGGCAGGGAAATTTGCCTGCTAGAATCGGACGTCGGTGTACTGCTAGCAGAGTGGGCGCAAGTACTTGGCTGTGACACACCTAATTCTACACCTTCATTCCTCTCAGTGCATGTTTCAGAGAGGACTGAAGTTATAGTGGGGTTGGAGATCCCAGCTGATGCGGTGCAAGGAGAGGTCCGCTTTGTTCTTTGGTGTGGGTCTTTCAGGTAGGCTTGCCAACGAGCTGCATGGCAGGTCAACATATGTCTGGTCAGGCATGTGGTACCCAAGCGGCTGATGTTTTGGCCACGCGATATACGCTTGAGACATATGTTGCAAACAGCAGCTGTGCGATCTGATGCACTAGCCTCAAAAAAGGCCCACACCAAAGAACTTTTTGAATGACGGGCAGAGGCAGCGCCCTGCACAGGCGGAGCTCTGCGGTGTGATTCCGTCGGTGTACTGCCCTTACGCTGGCCACCAAAGGGCATCCTGCCTCGTTGGAGATGTGCCTCCTCCTCATCCTCCTCCTCCTCCTCTCTCCTATTAGGCACCCACGTGGAGTCAGTGACCTCATCATCCCCTCCCTCCTCATCACTGGAGCCAATCTGGCAGTATGCTGCAGCTGCTGGAACATGACTGCCAGATTGGTGTCCTTCTTGAGCATCCCCTCTGTCTGCTCTCACGCTACTGCCTTCCTCTAGCTGGGTTTCATCATCAGACCCTTCAAAACGCTGGGCATCCTCCTGGAGCATGTACCCAACACTGTGCTGAAACAGTTCGGGGGACTCCTCAGGAGGAGGACATGGTGGGTCTAGGGAAGGAGTGACTGATGATTTGTCTGACATTGATACCAGGGAAGACGACGCTTTGGCAGCTGCTTTTCCAGTACCCTGAGCCTGGGTGAGAGAGGATGAGGAGGAGGAGGAGGGCTTGGTCATCCACTCTACCAAGTCTTCGGCATGATGTGGCTCAACATGTCCAGCTGCCGAAAAGAAGGACAAGCGTGTCCCATGGCCATGTGCTGATGACAATGCACCGCGTCCACGACCAGCACTGTTGCCCCCAGACACAGAGCCTGCTTGCCCTCTTTTATTGCCTCCTGACTGTCTGCCTCTCCTTGTTTGCCTTCCAGACATTCTAATAGATGGCCTGCAGGGAGATGGGAAAAAAGCAATAAGGGCTACCTTCAGGTGTCCTTCTCTGTCCCTTGAAACAAGGACTTGCAGAGTGAAATAAACTGACACTCTCCCTACCTACAGTTTTCTGTCCCTAGAATAAATGTTTTTTTTAATCACAATATAGCACAAGGACAATTCAGTCACTGTCCTTCCAGGTCCCTGGAAACAAGGACTTGCAGAGTGAAATAAACTGACACTCTCCCTACCTACAGTTTTCTGTCCCTAGAATAAATGTTTTTTTTAAGCACAATATAGCACAAGGACAATTCACTCACTGTCCTTACAGGTCCCTGGAAACAAGGACTTGCAGAGTGAAAGAAAAAAAACACTCTCCCTACCTACAGTTTTCTGTCCCTAGAAAAAATGTTTTTTTTAATCACAATATAACACAAGGACAATTCACTCACTGTCCTTCCAGGTCCCTGGAAACAAGGACTTGCAGAGTGAAATAAACTGACACTCTCCCTACCTACAGTTTTCTGTCCCTAGAATAAATGTTTTTTTTAATCACAATATAGCACAAGGACAATTCAGTCACTGTCCTTCCAGGTCCCTGGAAACAAGGACTTGCAGAGTGAAATAAACTGACACTCTCCCTACCTACAGTTTTCTGTCCCTAGAATAAATGTTTTTTTTTATCACAATATAGCACAAGGACAATTCAGTCACTGTCCTTCCAGGTCCCTGGAAACAAGGACTTGCAGAGTGAAATAAACTGACACTCTCCCTACCTACAGTTTTCTGTCCCTAGAATAAATGTTTTTTTTAATCACAATATAGCACAAGGACAATTCAGTCACTGTCCTTCCAGGTCCCTGGAAACAAGGACTTGCAGAGTGAAATAAACTGACACTCTCCCTACCTACAGTTTTCTGTCCCTAGAATAAATGTTTTTTTTAATCACAATATAGCACAAGGACAATTCAGTCACTGTCCTTCCAGGTCCCTGGAAACAAGGACTTGCAGAGTGAAATAAACTGACACTCTCCCTACCTACAGTTTTCTGTCCCTAGAATAAATGTTTTTTTTAATCACAATATAGCACAAGGACAATTCAGTCACTGTCCTTCCAGGTCCCTGGAAACAAGGACTTGCAGAGTGAAATAAACTGACACTCTCCCTACCTACAGTTTTCTGTCCCTAGAATAAATGTTTTTTTTAAGCACAATATAGCACAAGGACAATTCACTCACTGTCCTTACAGGTCCCTGGAAACAAGGACTTGCAGAGTGAAAGAAAAAAAACACTCTCCCTACCTACAGTTTTCTGTCCCTAGAAAAAATGTTTTTTTTAATCACAATATAACACAAGGACAATTCACTCACTGTCCTTCCAGGTCCCTGGAAACAAGGACTTGCAGAGTGAAATAAACTGACACTCTCCCTACCTACAGTTTTCTGTCCCTAGAATAAATGTTTTTTTTAAGCACAATATAGCACAAGGACAATTCACTCACTGTCCTTACAGGTCCCTGGAAACAAGGACTTGCAGAGTGAAAGAAAAAAAACACTCTCCCTACCTACAGTTTTCTGTCCCTAGAAAAAATGTTTTTTTTAATCACAATATAACACAAGGACAATTCACTCACTGTCCTTCCAGGTCCCTGGAAACAAGGACTTGCAGAGTGAAATAAACTGACACTCTCCCTACCTACAGTTTTCTGTCCCTAGAATAAATGTTTTTTTTAATCACAATATAGCACAAGGACAATTCAGTCACTGTCCTTCCAGGTCCCTGGAAACAAGGACTTGCAGAGTGAAATAAACTGACACTCTCCCTACCTACAGTTTTCTGTCCCTAGAATAAATGTTTTTTTTAATCACAATATAGCACAAGGACAATTCAGTCACTGTCCTTCCAGGTCCCTGGAAACAAGGACTTGCAGAGTGAAATAAACTGACACTCTCCCTACCTACAGTTTTCTGTCCCTAGAATAAATGTTTTTTTTAATCACAATATAGCACAAGGACAATTCAGTCACTGTCCTTCCAGGTCCCTGGAAACAAGGACTTGCAGAGTGAAATAAACTGACACTCTCCCTACCTACAGTTTTCTGTCCCTAGAATAAATGTTTTTTTTAAGCACAATATAGCACAAGGACAATTCACTCACTGTCCTTCCAGGTCCCTGGAAACAAGGACTTGCAGAGTGAAAGAAACTGACACTCTCCCTACCTACAGTTTTCTGTCCCTAGAATAAATGTTTTTTTAAGCACAATATAGCACAAGGACAATTCACTCACTGTCCTTCCAGGTCCCTGGAAACAAGGACTTGCAGAGTGAAAGAAACTGACACTGTCCCTACCTACAGTTTTCTGTCCCTAGAATAAATGTTTTTTTTAAGCACACTATAGCACAAGCACAAAACACACTGACACTCTCCCTACCTATCCTTCTCTTTCCCTAAACTAAAGGAATCCAGGTTAAGCAAGAAAGAAATAACAGTCACTGTCCCTGCCTATGCTGCTCTATCCCTGCTCCGGAACACACTACACTAGGCCGCCGTGCTGGCGGCCTTTTATAGTGTGGGGCGTGTACTAAACACCCTCAGCAATAATTGGCCACAGGCATCCTGCCTGTGGCCAATCATTGCTCTCCTCGCTGCCGGCGCTGTGATTGGCCAAGCATGCGGGGTCACAGTGCATGCTTGGCCAATCACAGCGCCTGGATGACACTGCGATGGCGTAGTGCATTGTGGGCCGTTCGCGTCACTCGAATTTGGCGCGAACGGCCCAAATCGTTCGATCTTCGTCGAACGATCGAACAGCCGATGTTCGAGTCGAACGTATGTTCGACTCGAACACGAAGCTCATCCCTAGTCTGGACTAGTGATGAGCCGAACACCCCCGGGTTCGGTTCGCACCAGAACCCGCGAACGGACCGAAAGTTCGTACGAACATTAGAACCCTATTAAATACAATGGATGCGAACGTTCGAATTCTAAAGTGCTAATTATAACAACTATTATGCATGTTATTGTCCTAAAAAGGGTTTGGGAACCCGGGTTCTGCACCAGGGGACATGTATCAAATGCAAAAAGAAGTTTTAAAAACGGTCGTTTTTCGGGAGCAGTCATTTTAATGATGCATAAAGTGAAAAAAAAAAAGTCAAATATTCCTTTAAATATCGTACCTGGGGGGTGTCTAAAGTATGCCTGTGAAGTGCCACGTGTTTCCCGTGTTTAGAACTGTCCCTGCACAAAATGACACTTCTAAAGGAAAAAAAAGCCATTTAAAACTGCTTGCGGCTTTAATGTAATGTCTGGTCCCGGTAATATGGATGAAAATCTTTAAGAAAAATGGCATAGCTACCCCATGACCCCCCCCCCCCCCCCTACCCCAGCCCATTACCAGCCCCTTTGGGTCTTGTATGGATATTAAGGGGAACCCCGCACATAAAATAAAAAAGGCCCTATATACTCTGAACAGCCGTATACAGGCGGTGCATACAAGACAGGGACTGTAGGTTTGTTCTTATGTAGAATCTGTTTGTAATTTTGAACAGGTACATTGTTGAAGTGTAGCTCCAGCCCAAAAATCTATTTTTAAACTTTTTGGGAAACATAGGTAAGGGTTATCACCCCTGTAACATTTGTTTTGCTGTCTGTGCCCCTGTTCAGAACATTTCACCTCACTTTCCGTCCCAATGACAACTGTTTTTGAAATGTGGTGTTTTTCTTGAAACAAGGATTGCTGATAAAGCATCAGTACAGAGGAGACACCTTTCTCCCATATTTATTCTTACAGGAGAGAATTTTCCTTCCTAGTGGTAGATTTCCTCTCACTTCCTGTTGTCTTCTTGCGTTTGCAAGTAGGAGTCGTTTGTAAGTTGGATGTTTGAAAGTAGGGACCTGCCGTATATACTCTGCAGAAATAGGCCCCTTAGTTGTTGGTGTTGGCACAACACTGTAAGCACTCACAGTTACTCTTGGTTGGTGCTGGAACGCCCTGCTGTCAACTATTATATCAGGAATTTTAATTACATATAATTGTTGAACAGTGGTAGTAAAAATTGGGCCTTTGATGGTGGTGCTGGTGCCACAACACTGTAAGCCCTGACAGTTACTCTTGGTGGGTGCAGCAATGGGCCCTGCTGTGAATTATTAGATCAAGAATTGTAATTGCATGCCCCTGTTGAACAGGGGCTGAAAAATTGGGCCTTTCGTGGTGGTGGTGGTGGTGGTGGTGTTGCCACAACACTGTAAGCCCTCAGAGTTACTCTTGGTGGGTGCAGGAATGGGCCCTGCTGTGAATTATTAGATCAAGAATTGTAATTACATGCCCCTTTTGAACAGGGGCTGAAAAATTGGGCCTTTCGTGGTGGTGGTGGTGGTGGTGGCGTTGCCACAACACTGTAAGCCCTCAGAGTTACTCTTGGTGGGTGCAGCAATGGGCCCTGCTGTGAATTATTAGATCAAGAATTGTAATTGCATGCCCCTGTTAAACAGGGGCTGAAAAATTGGGCCTTAGGCACTGGTGGCACAACACTACAACCCCTCACAGATACTGTACTTGGAGCACAGCAATGAGCCCTGTTGCAAAGTATTGCTTCAAAAATTGTAATGACACGCCCCTGTTAAACAGGGGCTGAAAAATTGGGCCTTAGGCACTGGTGGCACAACACTACAACCCCTCACAGATACTGTACTTGGAGCACAGCAATGAGCCCTGTTGCAAAGTATTGCTTCAAAAATTGTAATGACACGCCCCTGTTAAACAGGGGCTGAAAAATTGGGCCTTAGGCACTGGTGCCACAACACTCCAACCCCTCACAGATACTGTACTTGGAGCACAGCAATGAGCCCTATGGCAAATTATTGCTAAAAAAATTGTAATTACACGCCCCTGTAAAACAGGGGCTGAAAAATTGGGCCTTAGCCACTGGTGGCGGCACCCATAAACAAAAATGATCTTCCAAGCTATCATCATCAATCGTATCATTGAGGACTCGGAGGAGGAGGATAGCCAGTCAACATAACAGCACAGGCACTCAGCATCAGCATCAGTCTTGAAGGGATGTGACATGTTAAAATCAATTAGTCTGTTATATCAGCATCAGGTGTGTGGTAGCTGGTGGTGATCCAAGACTGGTTCATCTTGATGAAAGTCAGTCGATCAACCGAGTCGGTGGACAGGCGCACCCTGTGATCCGTGACAAATCCTCCAGCAGCACTGAATGTGCGTTCCGAAAGAACGCTGGATGCAGGACAGGCCAGTAGCTCAATTGCATACTGTGCAAGCTCTGGCCAGTGATCCATCCTCAAGACCCAGTAAGCCAGAGGATTTTCGGTGGGGAAGGTGTCCAAGTCTGACCTTGCCCCTAGATATTCCTGCACCATGTTTATCAGATGCTGGCGATGGTTGCTGGAACCGATCATACTTTGGGGCTGCGGACTAAAGAATTGTCTGAACGCATCGGTCAGACGGCCACCTTCCCCACCGCTCCTTCTTTGACTGGCCGAAGCCTCAGCAACTCGTTGTCCAGGACCAGGAGTTTGTAACCTCCCAGTCTCTGGGAACGCGTTGCACAGACCTTTCTGCAAGGCCTCCCGGAGTTGTCTCATCCTCTGCTCCCTCTGCGAAGGTAACATAAGGTCCGCAACCTTACCCTTGTACCGTGGATCAAGGAGAGTGGCCAGCCAGTAATGGTCCCTCTCCTTGATCCGAAGAATACGAGGATCCTTCCGCAGACTTTTCAGGATCAGGGAGGCCATGCAGCGTAGGTTTGCTGAGGCATTCGGTCTGGAGTCCTCTGGGTCACTAAGGACGACATGATCCGCAGCCACCTCCTCCCAGCCACGTACAAGTCCACTGGTTTCTTGGGACTGTAAATCATCCCTAAAAGACTGCTGCTGATGATGCTGAGTGCCAGCCTCCACCTCCATGCTGACACAATCCTCCTCCTCCTCCTCCTCTTCCTCTTCCTGTGCGATGGGTGGGACAGAAGGAACACTGTCTGGGTAAAGGGGGCCTTGAGAGGCAAGGAAGTCCTCCTCTTCCTGCCTCTGTTCTGCCACAAGTGCCCTGTCCATTATTCCACGCAGCGTGTGCTCCAACAGGTGGACAAGAGGTACAGTGTCACTGATGCATGCACTGTCACTGCTCACCATCCTCGTGGCCTCCTCAAATGGTGCCAGGACAGTGCATGCATCCCTGATCATGCCCCACTGGCGTGGAGAAAAAAAAACAAGCTCCCCTGACCCTGTCCTGGTGCCGTAGTCGCACAGGTACTCATTGATGGCCCTCTGCTGCGTGTGCAGCCGCTGCAGCATGGCCAACGTTGAGTTCCACCTGGTGGGCATGTCACATATAAGGCGGTTCTTGGGCAGGTTCAACTCCTTTTGCAGCTCAGCCAGGCGAGCACTGGCATTATAAGATCTGCGGAAATGCACACAGACTTTCCTGGCCTGCCTCAGGACATCCTGTAAGCCCGGGTACCTGCCCAAGAACCGCTGCACCACCAGGTTAAGGACGTGAGCCACACAGGGCACATGGGTCAGTTGTCCCTGTCGGAGGGCGGAGAGGAGGTTGGTGCCATTGTCGCAAACCACCATTCCTGGCTTAAGCTGGCGTGGCGTCAACCACCTCTCGGCCTGGCCCTGCAGAGCAGACAGGACCTCTGCCCCAGTGTGGCTTCTGTCCCCCAAACACACCAGCGCAAGCACGGCATGGCATCTTTTTGCCTGCGTACTTGCGTAGCCCCGTGAACGGCTACGGAGCACCGCTGGTTCATAGGACAAACCACAGGAAGAGGCCATGGAGGAAGAAGAAGAGGAGGGGGTGGAGGAGAGAGGTGTGTCACAACCAGTAGTAGCATTTTGGAGGCGTGGCGGTGGAACAACCTCCAACACTACTGCACCTTGTCCTGCATCCTTCCCAGCTGCCAAAAGAGTGACCCAATGGGCCGTGAAAGAAAGGTAACGTCCCTGTCCATGCCTGCTGGACCATGAGTCAGCGGTAATATGCACCTTACCGCTGACCGCCCTGTCCAGCGAGGCCAAGACATTGCCTTCCACATGCCGGTAGAGAGCCGGAATAGCCTTCCGTGAGAAAAAGTGGCGTTTGGGAACCTGCCACTGAGGAACCGCACATTGCACAAACTCACGGAAGGGGGCCGAGTCTACCAACTGAAAAGGCAGCAGTTGAAGCGCTAGCAATTTAGCCAAGCTAGCATTCAACCGCTGGGCATGTGGATGGCTGGGAGTGAACTTCTTTCGACGGTCCAGCAGCTGGGGCAGGGAAATTTGCCTGCTAGAATCGGACGTCGGTGTACTGCTAGCAGAGTGGCCGCAAGTACTTGGCTGTAACACACCTAATTCTACACCTTCATTCCTCTCAGTGCATGTTTCAGAGAGGACTGAAGTTATAGTGGGGTTGGAGATCCCAGCTGATGCGGTGCAAGGAGAGGTCCGCTTTGTTCTTTGGTGTGGGTCTTTGAGGTAGGCTTGCCAACGAGCTGCATGGCAGGTCAACATATGTCTGGTCAGGCATGTGGTACCCAAGCGGCTGATGTTTTGGCCACGCGATATACGCTTGAGACATATGTTGCAAACAGCAGCTGTGCGATCTGATGCACTAGCCTCAAAAAAGGCCCACACCAAGGAACTTTTTGAATGACGGGCAGAGGCTGCGCCCTGCACAGGCGGAGCTCTGCGGTGTGATTCCGTCGGTGTACTGCCCTTACGCTGGCCACCAAAGGGCATCCTGCCTCGTTGGAGATGTGCCTCCTCCTCATCCTCCTCCTCCTCCTCTCTCCTATTAGGCACCCATGTGGAGTCAGTGACCTCATCATCCCCTCCCTCCTCATCACTGGAGCCAATCTGGCAGTATGCTGCAGCTGCTGGAACATGACTGCCAGATTGGTGTCCTTCTTGAGCATCCCCTCTGTCTGCTCTCACGCTACTGCCTTCCTGTAGCTGGGTTTCATCATCAGACCCTTCGAAACGCTGGGCATCCTCCTGGAGCATGTACCCAACACTGTGCTCAAACAGTTCGGGGGACTCCTCAGGAGGAGGACATGGTGGGTCTAGGGAAGGAGTGACTGATGATGAGTCTGACATTGATACCAGGGAAGAGGACGCTTTGGCAGCTGCTTTGCCAGTACCCTGAGCCTGGGTGAGAGAGGATGAGGAGGAGGAGGAGGGCTTGGTCATCCACTCTACTAAGTCTTCGGCATGATGTGGCTCAACATGTCCAGCTGCCGAAAAGAAGGACAAGCGTGTCCCATGGCCATGTGCTGATGACAATGCACCGCGTCCACGACCAGCACTGTTGCCCCCAGACACAGAGCCTGCTTGCCCTCTTTTATTGCCTCCTGACTGTCTGCCTCTCCTTGTTTGCCTTCCAGACATTCTAATAGATGGCCTGCAGGGAGATGGGAAAAAAGCAATAAGGGCTACCTTCAGGTGTCCTTCTCTGTCCCTTTACTTAAGGATTTCTAAATATGGTTGAGGATTATTGCTTTTGCACAGAATAGCACAACGACAATTTCCCTGACTGTCCAAAAAACAAGGATTTCAAAGATGGTTGATGAGGAATGCTTTAGCACACTATAGCACAAGGAGAATTCCCCTCACTTTCCTTCTTTGTCCCTAGAAACAAGGACTGGCACAGTGAAAGAAACTGACACTCTCCCTACCTAGAGTTTTCTGTCCCTAGAAAAAATGTTTTTTTAAAGCACACTATAGCACAAGGAGAATTCCCCTCACTTTCCTTCTTTGTCCCTAGAAACAAGGACTGGCACAGTGAAAGAAACTGACACTCTCCCTACCTAGAGTTTTCTGTCCCTAGAAAAAATTTTTTTTTAAAGCACACTATAGCACAAGGAGAATTCCCCTCACTTTCCTTCTTTGTCCCTAGAAACAAGGACTGGCACAGTGAAAGAAACTGACACTCTCCCTACCTAGAGTTTTGTGTCCCTAGAAAAAATGTTTTTTTAAAGCACACTATAGCACAAGGAGAATTCCCCTCACTTTCCTTCTTTGTCCCTAGAAACAAGGACTGGCACAGTGAAAGAAACTGACACTCTCCCTACCTAGAGTTTTCTGTCCCTAGAAAAAAATGTTTTTTTAAAGCACACTATAGCACAAGGAGAATTCCCCTCACTTTCCTTCTTTGTCCCTAGAAACAAGGACTGGCACAGTGAAAGAAACTGACACTCTCCCTACCTAGAGTTTTCTGTCCCTAGAAAAAATGTTTTTTTAAAGCACACTATAGCACAAGGAGAATTCCCCTCACTTTCCTTCTTTGTCCCTAGAAACAAGGACTGGCACAGTGAAAGAAACTGACACTCTCCCTACCTAGAGTTTTCTGTCCCTAGAAATTTTTTTTTTTTAAAGCACACTATAGCACAAGGAGAATTCCCCTCACTTTCCTTCTTTGTCCCTAGAAACAAGGACTGGCACAGTGAAAGAAACTGACACTCTCCCTACCTAGAGTTTTCTGTCCCTAGAAAAAATGTTTTTTTAAAGCAGACTATAGCACAAGGAGAATTCCCCTCACTTTCCTTCTTTGTCCCTAGAAACAAGGACTGGCACAGTGAAAGAAACTGACACTCTCCCTACCTAGAATTTTCTGTCCCTAGAAAAAATGTTTTTTTAAAGCACACTATAGCACAAGGAGAATTCCCCTCACTTTCCTTCTTTGTCCCTAGAAACAAGGACTGGCACAGTGAAAGAAACTGACACTCTCCCTACCTAGAGTTTTCTGTCCCTAGAAAAAATGTTTTTTTAAAGCACACTATAGCACAAGGAGAATTCCCCTCACTTTCCTTCTTTGTCCCTAGAAACAAGGACTCGCACAGTGAAAGAAACTGACACTCTCCCTACCTACAGTTTTCTGTCCCTAGAAAAAATGTTTTTTTAAAGCACACTATAGCACAAGGAGAAATCCCCTCACTTTCCTTCTTTGTCCCTAGAAACAAGGACTCGCACAGTAAAACACACTGACACTCTCCCTACCTATCCTTCTCTTTCCCTAAACTAAAGGAATCCAGGTTAAGCAAGAAAGAAATAAATGTCACTGTCCCTGCCTATGCTTGTCTTTCCCTGCTCCGGAACACACTACACTAGGCCGCCGTGCTGGCGGCCTTTTATAGTGTGGGGCGTGTACTAAACACCCTCAGCAATAATTGGCCACAGGCATCCTGCCTGTGGCCAATCATTGCTCTCCTCGCTGCCGGCGCTGTGATTGGCCAAGCATGCGTGGTCACAGTGCATGCTTGGCCAATCACAGCGCCTGGATGACACTGCGATGGCGTAGTGCATTGTGGGCCGTTCGCGTCACTCGAATTTGGCGCGAACGGCCCAAATCGTTCGATCTTCGTCGAACGATCGAACAGCCGATGTTCGAGTCGAACGTATGTTCGACTCGAACACGAAGCTCATCCCTAGTCTGGACGACGAGGCTCGCTCAGGCTGGGCTGGCTGTGCACAGGTGAGTGTGTGAGTGGCTCTCTCTGAGTGGTCACCGTCCCTGGCATGAGCGTCACGGTCACTCACTCTGTGCTGGCTCTGGACTGGCTAGTGGATGCGGAGGGGAGGGAGGCGCGCGCGCTGGCTGCTCTCAGACTCAACGTAGTGTGCGCCGGGCGGGTACACACTGCACTCACTGCCCACACTGACAGGCCCCAGCTCAGCTTACGTCACTGGTTGCTAGATGCGGAGCGGCCCCTACCCTAGCAACCAGACTGGCAGTGGCAGCCGCAGCCTGTGTTTATGTTATCATCGATCAGTGTAATAAAATTTATAAGGTGGTGGGGGCGGCGGACAGGCGGAGCGGACTGGTCACTGTTTTATTTTATTTTTTTTCATTCCGGGATAACTGTATTGTCCCGGAATGAGCTGCCCGGGACACGGGACAAAAATCTCCAATCAGGGATGATCCCGGGCAATCCGGGACACGTGGGCACCCTACGGCCCATGTCCTCCAATGTGTAGAGGTGAAAGCCAGAACTATCGGGTTTTGTGTATGTGTCCCAGAGTCAAATCCTCTCCTCGGATTGACTCCCCTTTGCTCCTAGTAACCAGAGTTCCACACACTAAAAAGGTCCAACTCGTATTTATTCTTCTCAATAAATAGTCATACAGCACAGACAGGTTGAGACCCATGTAACACTTCAGTATTTGTGGGGAGTAGGCCAAGGCACAATTCTTTTACATAGAGCTAACCACTGTGGTGTCACCAATGGCGAATAGTCACTGCCACTGACTATATTGAACAGAACATGAATTACCTTCGCTAACGTAGCCCCCTATCAGGGGAAGGACATCCGTCCAAGACAGTTACCGGAGGCCTCTCCGTCACCAGCAATGCTGCGCTGGACTCTCCGGAGAATTTCCGCTCACCGGCCTCCTCGTCTCAGACACGGGCACCCAAGGAGTTAGGGCCCCCTCGGATTCCTCCACCCTCGCGGAACTCAGTCGAAGGTACTGAGCTCCAGGCTTCCGCCATAGTACCTCACCCCAGGCTGAAGGTGCCTGAGATGGACTCCATCTCCCGTTCCGGCCAGGTCAAGGGCACCTGGGCCCGGAACTCCGGAACGCCAGCACCCAGGCTGAAGGTGCCTGGGCGCGGCTGCGTCCTCCGACTCTGAACCCCGAGGTCAGGGCGTCCGCCCCTATTATCTCCTCTCCCTTTGCGTCACAGCGGGTTCCCCGCCCCGCTGTACCAGCGCCAGGAAAGCACAAAAAGGGAAGCAGTCTTGCGGTGAGTGTTCAGCTCCAGCCCAGGGCGACAGCGCCACCTGCAGGCCGCAGGGAACCTCACACCACCAGTGTCCTCCAAGAACCACAAAAGGATCTCAGATTCCCTAACAATCAGGGCATCTGGGTTACACTACCACCCAGATGCCTCCCCTAAATTCAAACACCCGCTACATACATAATCACACACCTTTAAACCTATAAAGAAACATTTGGGGGAAAACATTTTTTTATACTTACCAGAAATGTCCTGTTGCTATTTAGTGCTCCTAATCTGCCACTTCCTAGGCCGCAGTGCCCCTCGTCACTTCCTCCCTTGCCTGTGCTCCTGGGAAATGTAAGTCATCATTTCCCAGGAGACTGTGGGCAGTACTGTGAGCAAACGTGAGCTACGGCCGCCGGTGAATTGTGCATGTGCGAGATCGAGAGGTGCATGCTGGTTACCCAGCATGCACCTCTCCAACGCTAATCCCGGAAGAGGTATCGATTGGGCTTCACATGCCCACAATCATCATGGCAACGGCCAGAAGAGGATGTACAAACTTGTGAGTATAAAATAAATATTTTATCAACGTCCACTATTAAATATATTAAATCGTTCTTTAATTTAATAATGCATTATGCTCGGATCCTTAAAAAAAAAAAAAAATGTGGCCGGAACGCCGCTTTAATGTGCAGCTGAAATTGGAGTGACTGCATGTGGACAGTAAGAGGACTATTAATTAATAAGACTGGCTGTGTGGATGGTGTTACAAATAACAAACAATTGTTTTAATATTTTTGTTTCCTAAAATCCATCTAGTGGCCATAATGCGTCATTTTCCTGATTGAGGTATTTTCAGTTGATCACAAAATGCAGAACAAGACTGTGTGTATTGCATCACTTAATATTTTCATCGATGAAGGATCGCTTGTCTGCGATCGCTTGTATCTAACTTGATTACAAATAGCTATGTGTATGTTTAGACTGTTGTCACCAGAACAGGTGTCCCCAATTTGAGAATTTTAGCTCTAACCCCTTGAGGCCCGCGCTATAGCCGAATGACGGCTTCAGCGCGGACCTGAAAATCCGAGAGGCCGTCATTATACGGCCTCCCCTTTGCTCGTTCCCCGCGCGCGCTCCCGAGCGTGCAGCGGGGAAATTCTTTGCTGCCTGTGTCCCTTGGACACAACGAATCACAGATCGCAGTAAATGGCCAATCAGAGTGGCCATTTACTATGCGATCTGTGCAGCCAATGAGAGATGATCTCAAATGTAAACATATGAGATCATCTCTCATTGACTGCTCTCCCTCCTCACACAGATACCGCGTGTGAGGAGGGAGAGCGATCTGCTACATTTGTTTCAGTGAGTGATTCAGTGAGTGATACTTACAACTGCCACAGTACCCATACAGTGCCCATACAGTGCCCACCTGAGCATATACAGTGCCCACCTGAGCATATACAGTGCCTATTAGTGCCCACCTGTGCCTATACAGTGCCCACCTGTGCCAGTCTGTGACCACCTGTGCCAGTCTGTGACGTCAGTGATCACCTGTGCCACCTCATCAGTGCCCACCTGTGCCACCTCAGTAGTGCCCACCTGTGCCACCTCAGTGCCCACCTGTGCCAATCAGTGCCCACCTGTGCCAATCAGTGCACATCTGTGCAATCAGTCAGTGCACATCTGTGCCATCTCATCAGTGCCCATCTGTGCCGCCAATCAGTGCCCATCTGTGCCGCCAATCAGTGCCCATCTGTTCCGCCTCATCATTGCCCATCTGTTCCGCCTCATCATTGCCCATCTGTGCCGCCTCATCATTGCCCATCAGTGAAGGCTTGGCACACACCTGTGTAGTCGCACCACCAGCAGCAAAAAATGTCCAAAAAAATTATTATCCGCCGAGGAGGCATACCAAATCCTTTCCACGCCCAACGAGAGCAACGTGGAGCTCTCTCTTTCGGATTCCCTTTCCCTTTCCAATTCCGATTCTGAGTCGGACGTCAATTACGAGGCAGTCCTCAGTAGTGCAACACTGAGTGACTCAGAGGAGGAAGCTAGTCGGCCCGCCAAACAAAGGCGTTCTGGTGAAGAGGCAGTGCCATCCACCAGCACCGCCGTGCCATCCACCAGCACCGCCGTGCCATCCACCAGCACCGCAGTGCCATCCACCAGCACCGCAGTGCCTCGGCAAGAAAAGCCAAGGACCCATGCCAGCCTTCCCTTTGCCCTTCAGAACCCCTTGTGGCTTCCTCCTTATTCAGGAGAAGCCAACATTCCTCCTTTCACTGCCCAGCCAGGAGTCCAAGTAAACACGGAGAATTTTACCCCAATTGATTTTTTTGATCTTATTTTTACCGAGGACATGCAATCCAACATTGTGACCCAGTGCAATCTATATGCCCAACAATTTATTTTGAACAATCCTACAGCATATTATGCCCGTCCCTTCGAGTGGAGAGACCTAACGGTGGAGGAGTTGAAGATTTTTTTAGGCCTCACGTTTTGTATGGGACTCAACCCAAAAAACACCTTGCGTTCCTTTTGGTCAAAACGCCCCATCTATCACATGCCAATATTCTCCAAAGTAATGCCCAGAACCAGATACTTCATGATAATGAGATTCCTACATTTTAACGATAACACCCAGTGCCTTCCCCGAAATCACCCAAATTTTGACAGGCTTTTCAAAATTCGGCCCTTACTGAATTATTTTTCTGAAAAATTCCCCCAGCTTTATACCCCGGACCAACACATATGTGTGGATGAGTCCCTTGTTAAGTTTAGTGGCAGGCTTCAAATAAAACAATTCATTCCCATCAAAAGGGCCCGCTATGGTGTGAAGGTTTACACGTATTCCTTCTTAGTGTACGAGGGGAAGGACAGCCAGCTGAATCCCCCTAATTGCCCAGACTACTTGGGATCAAGTGGGAAAATTGTTTGGGACCTCATATACCCCCTGCTGAAAAAAGGCTACCATCTCTACGTTGACAACTTTTATACATCTCTTCCCCTGTTCCATAACCTTCAAAGGATGCAGACGCCAGCATGTGGCACCATCAGAAAGAATCGGAAGGGCTTTCCTCAGAGTCTTGTAAATAAGAAGCTGAGAAGAGGAGAATCGGCAAGTCTGAGAAACAAGGAGGTTCTGCCAGTGAAGTGGAAGGACAAAAGGGATGTACAGGTATACATGTTGTGTTCCATCCACAACGATACCTTCGTGGAAATCCCCAGAAGGAATGGCCCCATCCGAAAGCCCACATGCATCCAGGACTACAATTTGTTTATGGGGGGAGTCGACTTCAATGATCAGATGCTGGAACCCTATCTTGCCACAAGACGGACATATCATTGGTACAAAAAAGTTGCAATTTATTTTTTTCAATTGGCCATATACAATTCGTACATCATAAACAGCAACTCCACCCAAAACCCCAAACGCTTCCTTGGCTACCAGGAGGACCTTATCACTGCCCTTATTTTCCCGAACGGCCCACCCCAAAACATCCGATCTGATGTTATGAGTCGACTCTCCGAGCGTCACTTTCCCGATAAAGTCCCTCCCACAGCAACAGGTCGACGACGACAAAAAAAATGTAAGGTGTGTACCAGTGGAGGAGTCAGACGAGACACAGTTTATTATTGTGCAGAGTGTCCTTCCCAACCAGGCCTCTGTGTAACTGACTGTTTTCGCCGTTACCATACTTCACTAAATTATTAGTGAAGTATGGTAAACGTAATCCTCAGTTTCTGCCTTCACACACCTTCACACCGCTTATGCCACTGCATGCTCTGTAACTGACCCTGGCTTGTTATTCGACCATGCTTCTGCCTAACGATTCTGTACTACCTCTGCCTGATCTGGAACTGACCCTGGACTGTTTTTCGACCATGATTCTGCCTAACGATTCTGTACATACCTCTGCCTGATCTGGAACTGACCTTGGACTGTTTGACCATGCTTTTTGCCTGCCTCTTGGATTGATCTTGTACCCTGCTACTGGACTAGTGGGATTCAACACAGGGGTCTCACATATGTGAAGGGCTCCAGAAAAGTTTTTCTGGATGATGAAAACTATTTTTTTTTTGTTTTCTCATCCACGATTAGGGTCTGGAGACTCGGAGGCTTCAAAGAGATTTGGGTGGGAGAAGCCTCTACCCCTGTCCCCATTCTGTCCTGAACAAGGCTCTACTTCTGCCTGCTGCCTGTAGGACCTATGCCATCATGCCTCTGTCTGTCACATGAACTGACCACACCAAATGGACCTGCCTACTACCAGGACCAATTTTTTTGGCACTGCTGACAATATCTCTGCCTGCACTGACCCTGGACTGTATATGGACAGTATCCCTGCCTGCTGCCTGGACAATTGTGTATGCCGTTGCTGACCAAGTCCCTGCCTGCTGCCTGGACCAGTGCTATCCTGCTGTGTAGAACTGCGCTACTAAAACCACAGGTAATCCTTTGTTTTTATGCTTTGCTTAGCATAATGTATTTGGGGGTGTAATTCTTGGTATGTGCATGCTATGTGTCCCTAGAACATCTGATGGTGTTCCTTGCATGTTGGGCCTCTGTATGTGGACAGGCTGTGTAAAAGTCCCACACATTTGGTATTGCCATACTCAGGAGGAGTAGCAGAATGTATTTTGTGGTGTCATTTTTGCTATGTACATGCTATGTGTTGGAAATATCTTACAAACGGACAACTTTGCGTAAAAAAAATGCGTTTTCATTTTTTTTCCACATTTTCCAAAAACTTCTGGAAAAATATGAACCGCTCGAAAGAGTCATTATGCCTCATAGATTATACGTTGGGGTGTTAGCTTTCCAAGATGGGGTCATTTTGTGGGTGTTTCCATTGTCCTGGTGCTCCAGGGCCTTCAAAAGTGTAATAGGTAGTCAACTAGTTAGATGTGTAATTTATGCTCCTAGAATACCTGATGGTGCTCCCTGCATGTTGGGCCTCTGTATGTGGCCAAGCATTAAAAAAAGTCCCACACATGTGGTATCGTAATACTCAGGAGGAGTAGCAGAATGTATTTTGGGGTGTCATTTGTGGTATGTACATGCCATGTGAGAGAAATAAGCTATTACAATTAAAATTTTGAGAAAAAAATAAATAAATCGTAATTTTGCAAAGAATCGTGGGAAAAAATTACAACTTCAAATAACTCACCATGCCTCTTACTAAATACCTTGGAATGTCTACTTTCCAAAAAGGGGTTATTTGGGGGGCATTTGTACTTTCCTGGCTTGTTAGGGTCTCAAGAAATGAGATAGGCCGCCAGTACATCAGATGTGATATTTTTTTATGATTTGCACTATAGCTTGTAGACTCTAAAACTTTCACACAGACCAAATAATTTCCAAAAATTTTGGGTTATTTTTATCAAAGATATGTAGCAGTATAAATTGTGGCCAAAATTTATGAAGAAAAATTAATAATTTGCAAAATTTTATCACAGAAACTAAGAAAAGTGTGTTTTTTTTCAAAATTTTCGGTCTTTTTTTCAATTATAGCGCAAAAAATAGAAAACCCAGAGGTGATCAAATACCACCAAATAAAAGCTCTATTTGTATGAAAAAAATGACAAAAAAATCATTTGGGTACAGTATTACATGACTGAGTAATTGTCATTCAAAGTGTGAGAGCGCTGAAAGCTGAAAATTGGTCTGGGCAGGAGGGGTGTTTAAGTGCCCAGTAAGCAAGTGGTTAATGGGAACCTGTACAGATAGGAAATGTGGATGCTGCAGTTGCTGATCTCTTTCTGAAAATGATGGTTGTCTCCGTCTTTAATGATTTCAAACACTGGACTGGAACAAGCATGCAGCCAGTGACGTCAGAACTCCCGATTAACATACTTGTTCCTGACCAATGACTCCAAGTATTTAAATCAGAAGACTGATATGATCATCAGTCATCTAGAATTTGTAGAATGAGGTCAGCAATGGCTGACATTTATCTCAGCAGAGATTTCCTATGAAGACAGTGGTAGATGGATGAGTCTGGAGGGTCAGGCACATTGCTTTCTGTCTTCTTTCATATTCTGGCAGCCAGTGCAGATGCTTCTATTGTCAGCCTCACCCTAAGATTAATGTCAGCAGGGATCACATGTAGTTACTTCTAGCATTGCTTAATAGAGGTTAAAGTCCAATTAAAGCTTCTGTATTTATTACAGTACATAGTCCCTATTCATACCTGAGTGTTCTGTCACACGATTCCCGAAGAGCAAGAATACTCCCATTATTCTCAATAGGCCGCTCACACCTATCGCTTGACACATGACGCTTCAAAATATACAGAGTTTCTTCAACGGCAGAATTGCATGTTTATTTGGCCCCATATACTTTAATAGGAGTACCAGAAAATTGCTTTCTAGGCACTCCCATTCAAAAAGTCTATGGGGCACAAAACATGCGATTCTGCTGCTGTACTACAAGTTGCACATACAAACACGCATTAAAAAAAAAAAAAAAAACTTACATCAGGCTGCATACACAGTAAATAAATATATTTGTCTTTTTTTTTTCTTTTTCCTTACTTTGTACTGCAACACGTTAGAGAGTGGGACCGCTTTTAATTTATCTTACCCTGGGTAAAATGAAACCATCACCCCTAAAGACAGGTATGTTGCAATAAGCTAAAATGTGGGTGTGTGTTCCTGAAATGTCTCATAGACGGTACTTACTGCATTGCTCTAAAGGGGTGGTATGAATCATAGGGGTGCTGTGCACTAGGGTGTATAGAATCCTGACCCCTGCATTATGTACATTACATACTCCTGACCTCTATACTCTTTTCATTTGGCTAAATGTTACTTTTACTCCTGACCTCAGAACTCTGTATGTTACACACTCCTGACCCCTAAACTCGGTACTCTACCTGACCTCTGCACCCTGCACGTTACACACCCCTGACTGTACATTAAACCCTCCTGACCTCTACACTCTGTGCATAACATGTACCTGATCCCTGAATCCTGTATGTTACATACTCCCAACCCTTGCACTACTGTATGTACATAACACACTCCCTACCCCTTCACTCTGTTTGTTACATACTTCTGCTCTCTATACATAGAACACTTCTTACCCCTGCACTCTGTACATAATACACTCCTGACCCCTGCACCCTGTACATAACACACTTCCGACCCCTGCATTCAGTCCATTACATACTTCTGGACACTGCGCTCCATACTTTACATACTCCTGACCCCTGTACTCTGTACATAACATACTCCTGACCCTTGTGTTCTAAACATAACACATTTTTGACCCCTATACTCTGTACATAACACACACCCAACTCCTGCATTCTGTACATTACATAATCCTGACCCCTACATTCTGTACACAATACACTCCTGAATCCTGTGTTTCATTCTTTACATACTTTGACCCCTGTACTCAGTACATAACACACTTCAGACCCCTGTATTCTAAACATAGCACACTTAAACTCTTTTCTCTACACACATCTGACCCTTGCACCCTGCTCATTACACACCCCTGACACTCGTGTCTGTACCTTACACACTCCTGACCCCTAAACTCTGTACTCTACCTGACCCCTGCACCCTGCACGTTACACACCTCTGACACCCATGTCTGTACATTAAAACCTCCTGACCTCTACACTCTGTGCATAACATGCCCCTGATCCCTGAATCCTGTATGTTACATACTCCCAACCCTTGCACTATGTACATAACACACTCCCTACCCCTTCACTCTGTTTGTTACATACTTCTGCTCTCTATACATAGAACACTTCTTACCCCTGCATTCTGTACATAATTGACCCCTGCACCCTGTACATAACACACTTCCGACCCCTGCATTCAGTCCATTACATACTTCTGGACACTGCGCTCCATACTTTACATACTCCTGACCCCTGTACTCTGTACATAACATACTCCTGACCCTTGTGTTCTAAACATAACACATTTTTGACCCCTATACTCTGTACATAACATACACCCAACTCCTACATTCTGTACATTACATAATCCTGACCCCTACATTCTGTACACAATACACTCCTGAATCCTGCGTTTCATTCTTTACATACTTTGACCCCTGTACTCAGTACATAACACACTTCAGACCCCTGTATTCTAAACATAGCACACTTAAACTCTTTTCTCTACACACATCTGACCCCTGCACTCTGCTCATTACACACCCCTGACACTCGTGTCTGTACCTTACACACTCCTGACCCCTGTACTCTGTACATAACACTCCTGACTCCTGCACTTTGTTCATGCCACTCTTCTGACCCCTGCACTCTGTACATAACACACAAGACCCCTACATTCTGTACATTACTTACCCTTGACCCCTGCATTCTGTATACAATACACACCTGACCCTTGCAATTGATACTTTACACACTCCTGACTCCTGCACTCTGTACACAATACACTCCTGTTCTCCATACTTTATATACTTTGACCCCTGTTCTCTATACATAACACACTTCTGACCCCTGTGTTCTTAACATAGCATGCTTAAACTCATTACTCTACACACTTCCAGTTCTGACCCCTGTACTCTGTACATAACAAACTTCCATCCCTGCACTCTGTACATAACACACTCCTGACCCCTACACTCTGTACATAACACACTTCCGACCCCTTGCATTCTGTCTATTACATACTCCTGGCCACTGCATTCTGTACACAATATACTCCTGCACTCCATACTTTACATACTTTGACCCCTGTTCTCTGTACATAACACACTTCTGACCCCTGTGTTCTTAACATAGCATGCTTAAACTCATTACTCTGCGCACTTCTGACCCCTGTACTCTATACATAACACATCCCTGACCCCTACACTCTGAACATGACACACTTCCGTCTCCTGCATTCTGTCCATTACATACTCCTGGCCACTGCATTCTGTACACAATATACTCCTGACCCCAGCGCTCCATACTTTTCATACTCCTGAACCCTGTGACATTTGTATTATTAAACTTTATATTTAGGTTTTCTTCAAACCATCCTTAGTTTTTAATAGGACATTGCTAATTTATGTCCTTACAAAAAAGCATGCTGCACCCTGATGGTCTGTTTCATGTTATTCAGGTCATTCTCTACCTCTCTAGAGGGTTGCCTACCCCTGTTATAACTTGCCGCCTCCAGCAGGTAATCCACATAATCCGGTTATTAGAAGGACTGTACACCAGTTGCTGTTTATTGACAGCAATCATTAGAGATGTTTATTGAGCGCTGCAAGTGGAAGAGACACAGAAAATATAAAACGGTAATTAAAATTTCTGCTGACTCCTTAGCTTTTAGAGAAAATTAATGTTTTATTTATAACGCCTTTAGATATTCAGCAGAGCCGTGCAAAAAGCAGATAAAACTGCCACTGTTTGAAAGAGCCTAACATCAAGCAAACTGAATGAGCGCCAGGTTCCCAGGAGCTTACAGTTTGTCAGGAAAAATCACTCCTTTAAATGTATTTTTAACTAGATACCGAAAAATGCCCTCTGTCAAGTTGATGGTGTTTTATTTTTAGCCTCTGCCTGAAGGTAGTATAGTCTGTGGGTGTTTAAATGTCCCCTAGCTAAAAAATTCCTAATAACTGTTATAAAAGACAAATGCCTTGTGTGTGCGCCTCTACTGCCCCATAGTGGTCGGTTTGTGGTGCAGCAACACAAACTTGCACTGTTTATAAAAATAATAAATATTTGCAATTTCTTGTTTAGGCAAGCTTCTAAAATAATGCGACGTTGTTTGTTGTGGTTTCCCTGAGGATTTTATTTTAAGGGCTGTGACGTGATTCAGGAGAGATTGAAATTAAGAAATAAAAGTGTAAATATACAAAATATATACAAAAAGAAAAAAAAAAAGATAAACTTCACATTTTTTTATTTATTTGAAGCAGAACTACAGCCAAAAAAATGATTGGTCAAGTAACAGGAAAAAAAGGTTTTGATGCAATCTATCCATGTAAAAACTAAAGAAGGGGACACACAGCCTTGTGTATTAACCAAGACACAATTTAAAGTATCTCACAAAAGTGAGTACACCCCTCACATTTTTGTAAATATTTTATTCTATCTTTTCATGTGACAACACTGAAGAAATGACACTTTGCTACAATGTAAAGAAGTGAGTGTACAGCTTGTATAACAGTGTCAATTTGCTGTCCCCTCAAAATAACTCAACACACAGCCATTAATGTCTAAACTGCTGGCAATAAAAGTGAGTACATCCCTAAGGGAAAATGTCCAAATTGGGCCCATTTAGCCATTTTCCCTTCCCGGTGTCATGTGACTCGTTAGGGTTACAAGGTCTCAGGTGTGTTAAATTTGGTGTTATCGCTCTTAATTTCTCATACTGGTCACTGGAAGTTCAACATGGCACCTCATGGCAAAGAACTCTGAGGATCTGAAAAAAGAATTGTTGCTCTACATAAAGATGGCCTAGGCTATAAGAAGATTGCCAAGACCCTGAAACTGAGCTGCAGCACGGTGGCCAAGACCATACAGTGGTTTAACAGGACAGGTTCCACTCAGAACAGGCCTTGCCATATTTTACCAAAGAAGTTGAGTGCACGTGCTCAGCGTCATATCCAGAGGTTGTCTTTGGGAAATAGATGTATGAGTGCTGCCAGCATTGCTGCAGGGCTGGGGGGGTCAGCCTGTCAGTGCTCAGACCATACGCTGCACACTGCATCAAATTAGTCTGCATGGTTGTCATCCCAGAAGGAAGCCTCTTCTAAAGATGATGCACAAGAAAGCCGCAAACAGTTTGTTGAAGATAAGCAGACTAAGGACATGGATTACTGGAACCATGTCCTGTGGTCTGATGAGACCAAGATAAACTTATTTGGTTCAGATGGTGTCAAGCGTGTGTGGTGGCAACCAGGTGAGGAGTACAAAAACAAGTGTCTCTTGCATGGTGAGTCAAGCATGGTGGTGGGAGTGTCATGGTCTGGGGCTGCATGAGTGCTGCCGGCACTGGGGAGCTACAATTCATTGGAACCATGAATGCCAACATGTACTGTGACATACTGAAGCAGAACATGATCCCCTCCCTTCGAGGACTGGGCCGCAGGGCAGTATTCCAACATAACGACCCCAAACACACCTCCAAGACGATCACTGCCCTGCTAAAGAAGCTGAGGGTATAGGTGTTGGACTGGCCAAGCATGTCTCCTGACCTAAACCCTATTGAGCATCTGTGGGGCATCCTCAAATGAAAGGTGGAGGAGCTCAAGGTCTATAACATCCACCAGCTCTGTGATGTCATCATGGAGGAGTGGAATAGGACTCCAGTGACAACCTGTGAAGCTCTGGTGAACTCCATGCCCAAGAGGGAGAAGGCAGTGCTGGAAAATAATGGTGGCCACACAAAATATTGACACTTTGGGCCCAATTTGGACATTTTCACTTAGGGGTGTACTCACTTTTGTTGCCAGCGGTTTAGACATTACTGTGCTGTGTGTTGAGTTATTTTGAGGGGACAGCAAATTTACACTGTTATACAAGCTGTACACTCACTACTTTACATTGTAGCAAAGTGTCATTTCTTTAGTGTTGTCACATGAAAAGATAGAATAAAATATTTACAAAAATGTGAGGGGTGTACTTACTTTTGTGAGATACTGTATTTAGGAATAAAAAGTAATGCACTCACAAACAATATAGACCATCAAGCCCATCATCACAAATTCCCAAGATGTTTTGGAACTATATTTCCCATGATGCTTATGCACTCTGCAGTGTAGTTGAGCATCATAGGAAATGTAGTTCCAAAACATCTGGAGTGCCAAAGTTTGCCATCACTGATATGGAGCATCAAGCCCATCACAGATATCAACAGATCGACCAGAACCAGTAGCACACCTCCAGGTGGACCGAGAGGATGTCCCAGAGTTCTGCAAAAACTAACGCGTTTCAAGGGTGACTGAACTTCATCAGCTGATGAAGAGGAGCACCCTTGAAATGCGTTAGATTCTGCAGAGCTTTGTCACATCCTCTTGGTCCATTTGGTGGTGTGCTACCAGTTCTGGTCGATCTGTTGATATCTGTGATGGGCTTGATGCTCTATATCAGTGATGGCGAACTTTGGCACCCAGATGTTGTTCGCTGCAATCTATACCTTCAATAAGGAGCTGTCCCCTGCAGTACCTCTTTGGCATCAAATGATGTCCTCAGTCTTTTGGGATGAATAACACATAGTATCATTCAACCTGATTTTTTTTTCTCACCCAGGCCGTCATGGACCAGCAGGACTATGAATAAGGGGGTACCACCAGTCCTCCTGTACGAGGGGCCAGGCCACCAGGGGGGCCCAGGCAGCTAGGTGAATGGGATGTGGACAGAGAGAGTGATCAGTGCGGCAGGGAGGTGATTACTGAAACCGATCCCCTGTATGGCTCCCTGGCTTCTTCTCCTCTGCTGCAGATAGAGCCATAGAGGGGGATCAGTTCCAGTGATCGTCTCCCCGCCGCACCAATCACTCTCCCTGTGCACCATACGTTTTCCCCTCTGCTCAGACCCCCCTGTGTGCCCACCCCGCAATGCTGCCAGCTTCCCTCCTCTCCTTCCCACCAGCAGCTGCAAGGTCATAATAGGATCTTTCAGAATCTAGAATGGGGTAAGGGGCTGGTAAATATGTAGCATATACTAGCCCAGCCCCTTCTTTTCTAAATGAACACAATGAGTGATCAGTACTCATTGTGTTCATTCATAACTGAAGCATAGTAAACTGTGTTTATTTGGGGGCCTGTTAGATTGGCATTATGGGTACCATGGTTTCTAGCAGCATCCCTGTGGACCAGGCATGGAAACTTCTGCGTAGGCACTAAAGCGGCACAGTGATAAGTTCATGTCTCTGTCACTCTGTTTTTCCCCTCTATCAGCATGCTCCACTATTTGGCTCCTTGTGCTACTATCCCTTCTCTCTAAACTCTGCTGTAAAGGGACTGCAGGAGGGTGATACCAATGTTCAGCACTGCTTCAGATAGCAAACTTGATTTTGTAACATGTGTGCATGTTTGTATGTTTAGTGTCTGCATGCATGTATCTGTATGCATGTGTGTATATAGACACATCAAGTCCGTTATTTCTAAAAACGTACCCACGTCACCAGCATATATTTTTATTACCTAATAGAGCTAAGAATATTGGATGCTGAGGAATGTATCCAGACTGCCTTGCTATCTGATTGTCATATACGATTTCAGGGACGTACTGTACTTACAGTTGTAGCGGTACCCCCGTAGGGGCTGCAGAATTGTGGTTGGCCGTCACCCTGTCCAGCCCCGCATTCACTCTCAGTCAGTGAACTTTTTTTGTTAGTTTGTGTTATTGAGGGGTATACCTTGGACAAGGATGGGAGATATGGGATGCCCAGTATGAATAAATAGACATAAATAGACAATTGGTTTTGGGACAGCTATGTACACTCCCTGCACATACTCCTTCAGCTTCCTCCTGCACAAACTTGCTTGAAGCTCATCACTCCTCACTCCACCAGCACTTCACTTGCTGCAGACTGTTACTCCTAGTCACCTCCAGCACATCACTTGATTCCCCAGGAACAGCTAGCACTACTTGTTGGTTAGGCCTGACAGGTTGCCACCTGTCCAGGATTCACCCGGACAGTTCGGGTTTGGAATCATGCGTCCGGGTTTCAGACTGCCTGAAACCCGGACACATTATTTAGACTGGACTATGGCTTCCCAGCAGGGTTGCTGGCTGTATTTGTCTAAGCTGAGAGTGTCTGTTACAAGTGATGCTCGGACGTTTGATCAAGTTCTTTCCTATATGCGATCGGGAGACTCTCTGCCCCAGAATCTATCAGACCCCGAACCTCTTAGCTTCTGGTACATAAGGACAGGTGCCAGCAGCAGCACATTACTAGGCCCTTGGTGGATAGGAGAATCCCTCCAGAGAGTTACCGGGCCCCTTCCTTCACCGTGAACTCTCCCTGGTCCGTCAGAAAGGTCCTCCCCCGGCCTCCTCTTCCTAGAAGCGGGCTCCCTCGCGAGGGACACCCTGGGACTTCTCTTCCCAGAAGTGGGCTCCAGCTAAAGGTGCTGGGCCCAATGTTGAAGATGCAGCCTCAGGACTAAAGGTGCCTGGGACTGATGCACACGTGGCCCCATGGCCTGGAGGGCCATGCGCCACGCACCAGGACTCCGACTCTGGAACCAAGACTCCTCCCAGGCGGCGTCTGCCCCTTATGTATCCTCCCCTGTCATGCACAGCAGGTCGACCACACCCACCGTACCGCTGCCGAGAGAGGACACCCAAGGCACAGCACTAATACCAGTGGTTCAACCCTGACCCATTATGGCAGTGCCACCTACAGGCCACAGGGAACTGCACACCATTATACCATCCTGGAAATAAACAGCACAACCTATAAATTGAGAATGGTCTGAGCCTAACTATTATCTCAGACCAGCCCCTAAATTTGGGTACATAGCACCCCTAAATGGGGTGGGCGCTACATATATATACAGTATATATCTATATATACACACTGTATATATGTATATATATGAAGCGACCCACTCGCGTCCCTCCGCCTCCACTCTTTGGCTCGTTCACTTGGAGAGGAAGGAGCGTGTGGTCTCTTCCATGCCCGTACCCCCTGGGTTGCAGAGGTTAGGCACACTTAGTTTCCTTACGGGTCTTTGCAGTAACTTCCCTCAGTGTTGGTTTCTGTCCCTAGAATGTAAGGACAAAAGTCTTTATGCCCCAAGTAACTCCAAGGTCCACACCAGTATTAGGGTGACCACATTTCCAAACTACCATTCAGGGACACCCTCCCTTTACAAAAATCAGCTTGTGCTGTAACGAATCACAGCACAGTAATTGGACACAAGAGGCGGGATTTATGATTTCTCCAATCACAAGCAGGGGGTGGGGATTGTGCTCCTCCAGGCATTCCCGGCCAGGACAAGTGCTGTCAGTGAGTAAAGTGGTGATGTGGTAGCCTTTTTTGGTGGCATCAGATTGGCCCGGGGGGTGGCTGTGACAGTTTCATTCCGAGACACTGCATTGTCCTGGAATGAATGTGCCCGGGACAGACCTGCAAAATGTGGGACTGTCCCGGGCAATCCGAGACATGTGGTCACCCTAACCAGTATATCACTCCAACATAGAGCTTTATTTTCTTATGCATGAAGGGAGAAAGGTGTTAGGAAGACAGATGAAATTCAGGCACTCCTGGCTTCGTCGCCACTTGATCCCGAGTGGGTACAGCTCATCCAGACAGTCACCCAATGGCACTAGCAGCCGGTGTGTAATTTGAACAGTTAATTTAGTTCCCTAATGGATGCGTCTGGGAGATCCTCTGCCACAGGATCTATGGTACCCCAAACCTCCTGGTGGTCCTGATGATAGGCCCCTGGTTTCCGGATGGATGACGTCCCTCCGGAGAGTTACTGGGCCCCTTCCTTCACTGTGATTTTCTCACCAGTCCTTCGGATCGGTCCTCCCCCAGCCTCCTCTTCCAGAAACGGGTCCCCTCGCAAAGGCGGCACCCTGGGATTCTTCCTCCCGAAGTGGGCTCCAGCTAAAGGTGCTGGGCCCAGGGCTGAAGTTGCAGTCCCAGGACTAAAGGTGCCTGGGACTGAGGCGCATGTGGCCCCATGGCCTGGAGGGCCATGCACTCGAACCTGGACCGTAGATTCTCCCTCCGAGCATGGGCCCCGGGAATTGCTCTCTCTCCGGGCATGGGCCCCCGAAAAGTGCCTTTCCTCCAATGGCGTCTGCCCCTTTTGTACCCCCTCTCGGCATGCACAGCAGGTCCACCACACCCACTGCACGGCTGCCGACAAGAGACACCAAATCGCTGCCCCATCACCTGTAGTTCAACCCCGAGTAGAGATGACAGCGCCACCCATACTTCTTAGAGGAACTGCACACCAGGTGAAATAGCAACAAGACAGAGTCCAGCAATTGAAAAGATTTGAGTCAACTACCACTCAAATCACCCCTAAATTTGGTATCGCAGTCCCTAAATTTGGAACCCCCGCTACATATATTATGTGTGTATATTGTTTTGGTGAGATTTTTTATGGCCTTCACATTGCAGTCTCACGGTGTGTTTGTGAAGGTTCCCAGGACTTTTCCATAAACCGTAGCGCAGGCAGTAAATAAAGCGTATCCCGCTGTACACATATGACACAATACAGATTCTGCCCTATAAATCCCCGCACAAAGGGCCTGTACATCAGTGAGCAGAGCGAGGCACGGAGCTCATAAAAACCTCACCGTATAAATAAACTCATCCAGGACAGCCGCATCCTGCAGCGTTCAGAGAAGAAAAGGGACATCAAATTCTTTATTTTGAAACTTAAGAGAAAATCCCCCTGAAGCTGCGCTGGCCGGGGGGGGGGGGGGGGGCGGTTTTTCTGATGCTCATTCCCATCAGTCAGCGCTGACTTCTCTTCAGGTATTGGGTGACTGCACACCATCAATACACACATCCACCGAGGCATGGTCTCATTCCTCCGACCGCCTATGTACAGATGTATGCCAAGCCGCTGCAGGGAAACCGCCAGCAAAAGAGCAGCTGTTACCTTTAGCGACTAATGAGGTTTCGTGTCCTCGGGAGAATGGGAAAGCACTCTGGTTGCTATGGGCAACTGTGCCAGTCTCCTGTGTTCCATAAATTAGACCCAAACTGCTCCGGAGAGAGAAAATGCAGAATGCCAAGAAAAGACTGTTTATTAAAAATACAGGAGACTAGAAAATGAGAACTTACTTCTTTTATGTTCCAGAGAGCATAAAACCTGATCGCTAACTCTTTGTATTTAGTTCTTTCTGTTATGAGGGATAAAAAAATATGTAAACCCAACATTTCATATTCCTGGTATGTGACTGCTGTGCCGTGTACTACATGAAAAAGTCTCTTGTTCTCTTTGTATTGCTTTCTTTGTATTAAATCCCTGGTAATCCTGCCAGTCCCTCTGATTTCCTATTCAAAACTGACCACACTAAGCAGGAGAGCAGTTCTCTAGCCTGCTCTCCTCCAATGATCAGACCTGTGCTGACACGCCTGACCCCCCCCCCCCCCTTCCTTACACAGCAATTCACTGGGATGATCAGCGTCCTGCTGTTTCTCCACCCCCCACCTCTCTGAGCTCACTTATAGAAAATGTGATTACGGTGGAATCTTGGTTTACGAGTAACGCGGTTAAACCGGAGGTCCACACAAAAATGGAACCTCCGCTTTTCGGAACCCTCCCCCCTCCAGTGTCACATTTGGCACCTTTCAGGGGGGAGGGGGGTGCAGATACCTGTGCAATACAGGTATTTGCACCCACTTCCGGGCATAGACTCCCGCGGGAGTCACGCCCCTTCCCCCCCCCCGCTGTCTTCTGGGAAACACCCAGGTCCCAGAACACAGCTAGGGCCAGTGAGGACGCACAGCACGACTCGCACATGCACAGTAGGGAACCGGGAAGTGAAGCCGCAACGCTTCACTTCCTGATTCCCTCACTGAGGATGGCGGCAGAGGCAGCCGAGAGCCGAGCGATTGATCGGCTTCGTCTGCCGTCATCACGGGCACCCTGGACAGGTAAGTGTCCATTTATTAAAAGTTGGAAGCTGCAGCATTTGTAGCTGCTGGCTTTTAATATTTTTTTTAGGCGGACCTTCGCTTTAATGAGCGTTTTGAATAACAAGCAACTTTTTTTTTTATATCCTGACTCGGTTTGCGAGTGTTGTCTCGCAAAACGAGCAGAATTCAAGATAATGGGGTGTTCAGTACCGCACTTGGTCAGAGGTGAGGGGGCGCCTGTGACACTCGGAGCGGTTTGGAGCCGTTCGGAAATACTCGGAATCATTCGGAAATACTCAGAAACACTTGGAAATACTCAGTTCCTGAGTGTTTCCGAACCTTTCCGAGGGTTTCCGAGATCAGCTGAGCTGTCCCCGAGTATTTCAGAGGCTCTCTGGTGCCCCCCACCTCTGGCCACATGCGGTATTGCATGCCATAGAAGTCAATGTGGAACAAATTATATTAGTTTCCCCTGACTTCTATGGAGAAACTCGCTTTGATTTGCGAGTGCTTTGGATTACAAGCATTCTCCTGGAACAGATTATGCTCGTAATCCAAGGTTTCATTGTACTTATAAAAAAGGGAAAAAAGGTGTTCATCATGTTTTTTTTATATCTATACACAAATTCTTTGCCTTTCATTTCTATTTTAAACTTAATGGGTTGTTGTACAAGGTGAGGGTTCATGTATACTTTAAAGTGGATGTAAATCAGAACAAAAAATTATCTGCTTTCCTATTAACAACTGACCACTCTAAGCATGAGAGCACAGCGTAGTCAGTTCTCTAGCCTGCTGTCCTCCAATGATCAGACCTGTGCTGACACGCATGCCCCCCCCCCACACACACACAGCCATTCATTGGGAAGATTAGTGTGCTGAAGTTTCTCCTTACTCAGCTCTCTGAGCTCCTTATGCAGCTAAAGCCCCGTACACACGGTCAGACTTTTGGCCAACAAACTTCGTTTTGAGCAAGTTGGACCAACAATTCGACCGTGTATACGCTCCATCGGACAAACTTTTTTTGTTTTTTGTTTTGTTTTCATCGGACAAAAGTTCGGTCTGCAAACGGACAAACTTTTGGCCAACAAAAGTCCGATGGAGCAAAGTCCTACCGTGTGTACAGAAAACCATCGGACTTTTGTCCGATGGACAAAACAAATAATGTTACAATCAACCAACAATAGTAGAAGTTGACCAAAGGGTGGCGGTAAAGAGCAGAAAAGAGCAGAAAAACCACGTGATGTTGGAAAAAGTTTTGGGAAAGTTTGCAGAAAAGTCCTGTGGTGTGTATGCTATCGGTGTTCCCAACCAACTCCGTTCGGACAAAAAAACAAAAAAACACGGAAAAGTCAGATGGAAGTCCGACCGTGTGTACGAGGCTTTAGAGTGAATGTGATCACTTATAAAAAAAAAAGGAAAAAATATATTTATAATATATCTATACACAAATGTTTTGCCTTTCATTTCTATTTTAAACTGAATGGGTTGTACAACGTGAGGGTTCACATATCGATTAAAGTGGATGTAAATTCAAACAAAAAATTCTCTTCTTTTTATCTGCCTAATAAGTCCAAAAAATACCTGTTGATCCTGCTAGAACCAAATATCTAGAGCAGGGGTCCTCAAACTTTTTAAGCAGGGGACCAGTTCACTGTCCCTCAGACCGGTAGAGGGCCGGGTCCTTCAATGCCGCCCCCCGCCAAAAAAAAAACCTGAAAGTCCCCCAACCTGTGCCCATCATTGCCACCTCACCGTGCCCATCATTGCCGCCTCACCATCATTGCAGCCTTACCGTGCTCTCATTGCAGCCTCACCGTCACTGCCGCCTTACTGTGCCCTCATTGCAGCCCCCTCACCATCATTACAGCCCCCCTCACCATCATTACAGCCCCCCTTACCATCATTGCAAGCCCCCGTCACCATTGCAGCTCCCCTCACCATCATTGCAAGCCCCCCTCACCATCGTTGCAAGCCCCCCTCACCATCATTACAGCCCCCCTCACCATCATTGCAAGCCCCCCTCACCATCGTTGCAAGCCCCCTCACCATCATTACAGCCCCCCTCACCATCATTACAGCCCCCCTCACCATCATTGCAAGCCCCCCTCACCATCATTACAAGCCCCCCTCACCATTGTAGCCCCCCCACCATCATTACAAGCCCCCGTCACCATTGCAGCCCCCCTCACCTTAATTACAGCCCCCTCACCATCATTGCAATCCCCCCTCTCCATCATTGCAAGCCCCCCTCACCATCATTGTAAGCCCCACTCACCATCATTACAAGCCCCCCCTCACCATCATTACAAGCCCCCCTCACCATTGCAGCCCCCCTTACCATCATTACAAGCCCCCCTCACCATTGCAGCCCCCCTCACCATCATTACAAGCCCCCTTCACCATTGCAGCCCCCCTCACTATCATTACAAGCCCCCCCACCATCATTGCAAGCCCCTGTCCCCATTGCAGCCCCCCTCACCTTAATTACAGCCCCTTCACCATCATTGCAAGCCCCCCTCACCATCATTGCAAGCCCCCCTCACCATCATTACAGCCCCCCTTACCATCATTACAAGCCCCCCTCACCATCATTACAAGCCCCCCCTCACCATCATTACAGCCCCCTCACCATTGCAGCCCCCCTCACCATCATTACAAGCCCCCCTCACCATTGCAGCCCCCCTCACCATCATTACAAGCCCCCCTCACCATTGTAGCCCCCCCCACCATCATTACAAGCCCCCCTCACCATTGCAGCACCCCTCACCATTGCAGCCTTACTGTACCAAACAATGCCTCACCAGTTAGTGTGTGCATCGGGATCTCCTGCTCACTGAAAAGTTTGGGCGTGCTGTGATAAAAGCCCGCCCTCCTCCTAGACTAGCTTGTGTGATAGACAGAACACTGCGTCTATCACACGAGCGGTGGGCCGGATAAATATCCTCGGCGGGCCACATGTGGCCTGCGGGCCATAGTTTGAGGACCCCTGATTTACACTCTAGGTCAGGGGTCCTCAAACTTTTTAAGCAGGGGGCCAGTTCACTGTCCCTCAGCCAGACCAGTAGAGGGCCGGGTCCTTCAATGAACCCCCCCCTCCCCGCCAAAAAAAACCCTGAAAGTTCCCCAACCCGTGCCCATCATTGCCGCCTTACTGACGCTGCAAAAAAGTACCTACAATCACTGTTTTTAGTGCTAAACAGTGCAAATATCAATATTTGAACTATAAACACATAGCTAATGCCAGTGGCGGTGTGTCCACAGAGGGCGCCGGAGCGCCGCCCCCTCTCACTCCCGCACCGCCACTGAAAGACAATACACAGATTCATGCATTGCATGAATCTGTGTATTGTCACCGCTGCCGCGCTGCCCACTATTCATATGGCCGGCCTCCTGGTGAGCGCCGGCCATATGAATTAGAGCGGCGGCCGGCGGTGGGGGTAACTTGGAAGTGCCTATCAGAGCCAGCGGCTCTGATAGGCTTTCCGAATACAGCTCTCACGCTGTATTCGGCTTCCAAAAACTCCTTCCAGGTACGCACGGGGGTGCGTTCCTTGGAGAAGACTGTGTGGAGGTTTCAGCCAATCAGGTTCACCGGATCTGGTTACCGGTAACCTGATTGGCTGAAGCGACATCGAGGGCGGTAGAACACATCGAGGACGGCGCGGACCGAGGAAGGTAAGTGCAAGGCTGGGGGGGGGGGAGACAGGCTGCATTTGGGGGACACGCTGGCTGAATATGGGGGGAACTGGCTGAATATGGGGGACAAACTGGCTGAATATGGGGGAAACTGGCTGTATATGGGGGACAAACTGACTGAATATGGGGGAACTGGCTGTATATGGGGGACAAACTGGCTGAATATGGGGGGAACTGGCTGAATATGGGGGACAAACTGGCTGAATATGGGGGGAACTGGCTGAATATGAGGGACAAACTGGCTGAATATGGGGGGAACTGGCTGTATATGGGGGCAAACTGGCTGAATATGGGGGGAACTGGCTGAATATGGGGGACAAACTGGCTGAATATGGGGGGAACTGGCTGAATATGGGGAACAAACTGGCTGAATATGGGGGGGACTGGCTGAATATGGGGGTGCGTTCCTTGGAGAAGACTGTGTGGAGGTTTCAGCCAATCAGGTTCACCGGATCTGGTTACCGGTAACCTGATTGGCTGAAGCGACATCGAGGGCGGTAGAACACATCGAGGACGGCGCGGACCGAGGAAGGTAAGTGCAAGGCTGGGGGGGGGGGAGACAGGCTGCATTTGGGGGACACGCTGGCTGAATATGGGGGGAACTGGCTGAATATGGGGGACAAACTGGCTGAATATGGGGGAAACTGGCTGAATATGGGGGACAAACTGGCTGAATATGGGGGGAACTGGCTGAATATGGGGGACAAACTGGCTGAATATGGGGGGAACTGGCTGTATATGGGGGACAAACTGGCTGCATTTGGGGGGAACTGGCTGTATATGGGGGACAAACTGGCTGCATTTGGGGTGAACTGGCTGTATATGGGAGCACACTGGCTGTATATGGGGGCACACTGGCTATATATATGGGGACACACTGGCTATATATGGGGGAACACTGGCTATATATATGGGGACAAACTGGCTGTATATGGGGACACACTGGCTATATATATGGGGACAAACTGGCTGTATATGGGGGCACACTGGCTATATATATATAGGGACAAACTGGCTGTATATGGGGACACACTGGCTATATATATGGGGACAAACTGGCTATATATGGGGGCACACTGGCTATATATATGGGGACAAACTGGCTGTATATGGGGGCACACTGGCTGTATATATGGGGGCACACTGGTTATATATATATGGGGGCACACTGGCTGTATATGGAAACAAACTGGCTGTATTTGAGGGGGCAAACTGGTGGCGTTTGGGCACAGTGGCTGCGTTTAATGGGCACAGTGGCGGCAATTGATTTTTTTTTTTTTCAGTTTGTTTGCGCCCCCCCAAAAATTTTGAGCACCAGCCGCCACTGGCTAATGCTATTTATCAATGTGTTTAAGTTAAACAAAAGTTAAAAAAATTTTTTCTCAATTTACATGAAGGTTAGGTTACTATAACCCAGCCGGCACAGAGTTCCCTCTTACATCAGAGTCTGCAGGATGCCCCTTACAGTGCAAGGGAACTCTTATGTAAAGGGGAACGCTGCAGATCATGATGTAAGGAGGAACTCTGATGTGGAGGGGGGCTCTGGTGAATAGAGACCACCTTCCGCAAAATGAATACACTAAGGTAAGGGGGAAACCTTTATATCAGTGCCCACTTACATTATTGTATTCACTCACATCCTTACATCAGTGACCCCCCTCAGAATGGCCTGGCGGCACTGTCACTGACCTCCTCTCAGGTGCACAGTGTGGGGCTCAGTCAGACGGCTCCAGCTTGGTGGCTCTGATCTCCTCTCCCCAGTCCACACGTCTGTTTCTTCCTGGGCCGTAACCCCCATCCCGGCGGCACTCCCACTCTTGACTCCTTTCTAGGATCCCCTCAGAGACTGCAGACATGATAAAAGACAAGAGATGGTCAGAGGCTGCGGACACGATACAGGAAGTGGACAGAGACTGCGGACATACTACAGGAGGTGGACAGAGGCTGCGGACATACTACAGGAGGGGGACAGAGGCTGCGGACATACTACAGGAGGGGGACAGAGGCTGCGGACACACTACAGGAGGTGGACAGAGGCTGCGGACATACTATAGGAGGGGGACAGAGGCTGCGGACATACTACAGGAGGGGGACAGAGGCTGCGGACATAATACAGGAGGTGGACAGAGGCTGCGGACATACTACAGGAGGGGGACAGAGGCTGCGGACACACTACAGGAGGTGGACAGAGGCTGCGGACACACTACAGGAGGGGGACAGAGGCTGCGGACACACTACAGGAGGGGGACAGAGGCTGCGGACATACTACAGGAGGGGGACAGAGGCTGCGGACACACTACAGGAGGGGGACAGAGGCTGCGGACACACTACAGGAGGGGGACAGAGGCTGCGGACATACTACAGGAGGGGGACAGAGGCTGCGGACATACTACAGGAGGTGCCAGTGGAGACAGGCTGTGGACATGATGGTGCCCTCCTCACCCCCTCACAGTAGCCTCCTCCTCTGTCCACCACCATATTACTTCTCCACATCATCAGTGTGCTGTGTCCTCCTCCTGTGGAGAGGTGAAAGGGGCACAGGAACCAGAGGAGGACACAGCACACTGATGATTTCGAGAAGTAATATGGTGGTGGACAGAGCACATCAGTCTCTCCCCTGCATCATGGCACGGCTTCAGGCTCCCAGTAATGACCAGGACGCCAGGCTCTCACTCGTGTCCACTTGCCTTGTATCCCCCCCAGTTTCACTGACCTCGAGACTCGAGTCCGTCCTCCTCACCCCTGGGCCCTGTCAGTGCTCCGAGTCCTCCACCTATGATGAGTGTATGGCATACGCTCACTACAGGTGTCGCGCCAGCCGCTGTGGCCTTTTCAAAAATGGCGCCAGCGGCGCCATCACGTTACCGCACGTGCGCCGCCCGGCCGAGCGTGAACAAGTTTCCCTGAGCTGGGCCGGCTTCGGAACGGCGCATGCGCAGTTGTATGGCCGGCTCGCGGCCATCTTTTTTATGGGCGCCAGTGCCCATAACGGACTTTAACGTACACCCCGAAAAAGGGGTTAAATTTGCGGGCTGTACGTAAATATACGTACGGTTGGCAACACTGACCTCACCGCGCCCATCATTGCCGCCTCACCTTAATTGCAGCCTTACCGTGCTCTCATTGCAGCCTCACCATCACTGCTGCCTTACTGTGCCCTCATTGCAGCCCCCCTCACCATCATTACAGCCCCCCTCACCATCATTACAACCCCCTCACCATCATTGCAAGCCCCCCTCACCATCATTGCAAACCCCCCCTCACATCATTACAGCCCCCCTCACCATCATTGCAAGCCCCCCTCACCATCACTACAGCCCCCTCACGATCATTACAAGCCCCCCTCACCATTGCAGCCCCCCTCACCATCATTACAAGCCCCCCCACTATCATTACAAGTCCCCTTCACCATTGCAGCCCCCCTCACTATCATTACAAGCCCCCTCACCATTGCAGCCCCCCACCATAATTACAAGCCCCCATCACCATCATTACAAGCCCCCCTCATCATTGCAGCCCCCCTCACCATCATTACAAGCCCCCTCACCATTGCAGCCCCCCACCATCATTACAAGCCCCCCTCACCATTGCAGACTTACTGTACCAAACAATGCCTCACCAGTCAGTGTGTGCATCAGGATCTCCTGCTCCTGCTGTGTCACGGAGCTCACTGAAAAGTTTGGGCGCGCTGTGATGAAAGCCCCGCCCTCCTCCTAGACTAGCTCGTGTGATAGACAGAACACTGCGTCTATCACACGAGCTGGTCTAGGAGGAGGGCGGGACTTTTATCACAGCGCGCCCAAACTTTTCAGTGAGCTCCGTGACACAGCAGTCTACCACTGTGTCCGCTGTGTGTTACAACCGGCCCTGCATGCGGTGGGCCGGATAAATGTCCTCGGCGGGCCACATGCGGCCTGCGGGCCGTAGTTTGAGGACCCCTGATCTAGAGAGTTCCTAACTTCCTGTGCAGTCTGCTTGCACTGCAAGAAAATCCCAAACAGACCTAGCCTGCTCTCCTATTGGACTACAAACACCTCCACTTATGTTATGGAGAGTGGGAGGTGTACTATTTATTCGAGAAGTGTCACATACACTATACTACCAAAAGTATTGGGACACCTGCCTTTACACGCACATGTACTTTAAGGGCATCCCAGTCTTAGTCCGTAGGGTTCAATATTGAGTTGGCCCACCCTTTACAGCTATAACGGCTTCAACTCTTCTGAGAAGGCTGTCCACAAGGTTTAGGAGTGTGTCTATGGGAATGTTTGACCATTCTTCCAGAAGCGCATTTGTGAGGTCAGGCACTGCGTCTGCTCATGTAGTCTCCCATCAGTCCCGTATTGTCTGATATAATGGGAGCCGGTATCACAATGTACACAAATGGCTGCTTTAAAAGGATAATACTAAGTGCAACGTTATGTTCAAAGGTCAAAGCCATATGACAGTCTGTCAGATTTCATACATTTCCTCATTTGCTACAGTAAACAGAAATCGGATTGCTATGGATTGCAACTGCCTGAGCTGTACTATGGCTGGGGAACTACAGGTAAAGACAACAACAACTTCCTTTACTCCAGTTGGTCTCTTGATTGTTGGCTTGGCACGGCTCTATGATGTAATTTGTCATCTGAAGCTTTCACAGCCGTTTTACAAATTAGCCATACACTTAAAGCGGTATTAAACTTCAGAAATGTAATATACTGCAGCTTTTTAATCATTAGATGTGGTGGCTGCATTCATTTTCCTTTTTTGGGGGCTTTTTCCCCCTCTGTTTTTACCTGGTGATCTGGCCAGTAACACACCTCCTGTATTAGAGTCCTCCCACTCTGGATAAAGGAGCACAGGTACTAGCAGATTTAAATACACAAATGCCTCGTACACACGACCGGTTTTCCAGACGAGAAAACTGCCATTTTTTAGATTGGTCGGGAAAACGGGTCGTGTGTATGCCCCATAGCATTTTTCCCGACGAGAAAACTGCCCGCAAAAAAAATTAGAACCTGCTCTCTTTTTTCCCGTTGTGTTTCCCGTCGGTCTTTTTCTCGTCGCGAAAACCGCTCGTGTGTATGCTTTACCGAGGGGGCAAAAAACGCGCATGCTCAGAATCAAGTATGAGACGGGAGCGCTCGTTCTCGTAAAACTAGCGTTCGTAATGGAGATATCACATTTGTCACGCTGTAACGTACTGAAAAGCACGAGGCTGAAAAGCGCGAATCGTCTCTCACCAAACTTTACTAACACAAGATCAGCAAAAGTAGCCCAAAGGGAGGCGCTATTTGAATGGAACTTCCCCTTTCTAGTGCCGTTGTACATCACCGCGCTTTGGTCGAGCGTTTTTTTGCCTGAACGTGTGTATGCAAGGCAGGCTTGAGAGGAATCATGTCGGGAAAAACGTCGGTTTTTGGCATGTCAGGAAAACCGGTCGTGTGTACGGGGCATAACAAACTGAAAACAAACACCAGCTAAAACTTTATAAGATGTAACAGCAAACTATTTTTATTTTTCCATTTGGGATAAAGATTTTACATAAATAAATAAAAGCTTGGCATTTTAACCACTTGCTGTCTGCCCCATAGCAGCTACAGGGCAGCAGCTGTGCGCCGGATCATATATATATATATATATATATATATATATATATATATATATATTTATGGTCGGAGCCCTCTGTCCGAAGAGATATGGATCACATAAACACGTCACAAGACTAACAACACGAATAAGACCTGAAGTGTGGCCTGGCCTTTCGTACGGTATGCCAAAGAAAGGGGCCATACCTGAATAGAAGTGATAGATAATTCTGCTGAGAATTGGTTGTAGAGGAGTGCCCTAGAAAAGGGAGATATGGGTGGGTGGGTACCGCGCACTACAGCCGACGCTGACCCTCGTGGATGGTCTGTATAAGTACCCCTCGAACTCCTCCCATAATTTCAGGCTAGCATACTAGCCTTCCTATTTATGGTCGGAGCCCTCTGTCCGAAGAGATATGGATCACATAAACACGTCACAAGACTAACAACACGAATAAGACCTGAAGTGTGGCCTGGCCTTTCGTACGGTATGCCAAAGAAAGGGGCCAAAAAGTCACACAAGGTTAGGAAGGAATTGATCCATTATGTCAGGTAAACCACTATAGAGCGAGACTGTTAAAGGCTCATGATATTTCTGACTGAGGATCGGGGACGTGTCGGGCGAAACACAAGGATTTCCACCTGCCTATCTTCCTTATTGCGTGGTCAGGAACTCTGTTTCGTGATGTTGCTGGGGCTGCTCTAATGCGAAAGCGAGTCCTGAGTAACATCCTGGGTCAAGGCCCGAGATGCTCAGGAGTGTTCTGACATGGCTGACGAACTGGTTCCCGCTTAGGGGTTCAGTTGGGAAAGGTAGTAGAGGGCTGTCCTCAGATGGCTCGGACAGCAGAGTTTACCAATTACCGTAGAACGGCCATGGCGTTGTGTGTCTGGAAAGGTTTAATGTCTACTCCGGGACCGGGTTGTATCATTTCCGACACCGTCGGGTGTAGGATGAAATGACTTCGGTGGCAAGTCGGGTGGTGCCCGAGTAGTACTCGGCATTTAGGGCTGGTGATAGTAATTCGCCGGGCCGTAAAATCGTAAAAGGCTAGGTAAATGGCTGCTTGAACTACCAGGCTGGGCCATAGACCGAAGGGAGAACGTGAAAGGATAGCAGACATGTCCCGGAGTATGGCGCTGGTCACTGGTAAGCGTTTGGTACTAGAGTGTGGTTGCCGCCACCTGTAGTGTGTTGGCGGATCAGGATGCATTGACGAGGGAGGTAGCACCATGGAGGTGCTATCCGATTCCAGAGTTGGTTGCGACTAATGTGGGACGCCGGACATGGTCGAGTCGGCTCCGGCTTCTGTGAAAGGATGTGGCATGGTCAAGCGGGATAGCGCGTCGGCCGAGGTGTTGCATTGACCGGGTATGTGGACACTGAGGCTACTGAGCTGATGTTGTAGGGAAAGTAGCAACAGCCTGCGTGGGAAGGACATGACGGACAACGATTTATTGACCTGCCTTTGTTAACGACTGTGGCTGTAGCCTGGTTGTCTGTGGCGAACGTGGCGGTCTGTCCTGCCCGGGGCTGCCCCGTACTCGAGTTGCTGCGACTATGGGGTAGATCTCAAATAGAGAGGAGGACTGACTAAAAGCGGAATTGTGAGCATCTCTGATGGATCGGATCTCCTGAAACCAATGATGGCCAAAAGTTGCAGCGAAGCTTGTGGAAGCTGCTACGTCCGTGATTATCTGAGGTGACGAGGAGAATGCTGATGGGATAAACAAGGGTCTACCTATCCGGTCTCAAGGAATTGGTCCCCCATGGCCAGATCCTGCTACGGAGGCTGCGTCTAGCTTAATGACTTGGTCAGGGTCTTGTGCCTGGGAGAGGAACACTAAGAAGCGTGCGATAAAGGATCGCCCTTGAGAGACGATCCTCATCGTGGTTTGAGCATGCCCAGTAGGGATTGTAGCTGTGGGTTAGTGCACCCTTGCGTGTCGGTAGACGTATGGATGACTGTCCTGATGCGGGTCAATCTACCGAGAGGTGGGCTGGCCCGCATGGCGCATTTGTCTAGAATGATTACCAGGAAGGAGATGAACTGTGCCGGTCTTTCTACTTTCTTCACGGTTGTGGGCACGTCAAGGTTTTAAAGACCTCTCTTGGACTCCTTAGATCTCACGAGAATCCTAAACCATCGGGAGAACTCCTGTGAGGGTATGCTGGAGTTTGACTGGGTAGTTTTGGAATGAGTCAGGCAGTGTAACGAGTCCGGTGTGGAACCCTGTAGTGTCCCCTGTACTAGGAAGGCTGCTAGAGAGGAAGTTGGATGTGAGGAGAGAAAGTCGAGCCGCCCGAAGTGCATGTGGCCTGGTCCAGCTGGACTCTGCTGCTTGGCGCCGCAGGTATTTCTAGGGAGAGCCTTCTGGCACAGGAGGCGGATGTGCAGAAGTTTGCGGTGGGGTAAAAGCAACCCTTGAAATTAAGTTGCTGGAGATGGCTGCGCCCCCCGGTGCTCAAATTGGACATCCTAGTCTGACTGGGAGGACTGGTTACATCTCTAAGGCTTCCAGAGGCTACCACGAACTTGTCGCTTTCGAGTTTGCGAGCGAGCCTGGGGTCCTTGGCCATTAGGATGACTGAGACGTCCCCCTAGGCACGCGGCTTGTTCCCTGTTATGACCTGTGCCGAGGATGCGTGGGGACGCTAGGTTTGCGTCCTATCGCTTAGGATGTCCTTCCTGATGCCCGCTGGGACCAGGTGCGAAGAGGAAAAAAAAAAAAGGGGTGCAAGCGTCGGGCGTACCTACAGTGGGGGGTTCGGTAACGACGGTGGAGACTGGGGCTGATAGGGGCGCGGCTGACCGTGTTTTCAGGGCCCCTACTCTAGCCTGGACGTCGGTGACTGCGGTTGCCAGTGTGGTCACCAAGGCGTGTAGCTGAGTAATGCCGAGGATATCGACTGCCGCGGAATTTGTCTGGTAGAGTTGCCGCTGGTTACGGAACAGCAGCCTAACAGTTTGGTTTTCCTGGCCGTGGCCGGGTAGGGGATGCCCCTACGGCGTAGTTCGGCTGTAAGCCTGGGGATGGTCCAGCCCTGAGGGACTGTGTGGAGTCGTCCGCTGAACCCGAACGTGGTGACGGTGGGACGAAGGTAAAGTCATCGCAGTCGGCCTGCGACATGTTGGGGGCTGAAGAAAAACGAGAAAGAAAAAGGGGGGGGAATGTATGTTTATAGAGTGAGATGCCAGGTATGGAGGGGATAGAGGAGGTACGAAAGTGGGTAGGGAGAAGGAAGGGAGGATGGACAGAATAAGGAATGACAGGCGCAGAGGATAGCCAAGTTTTGCGTACGAGCGCTTGTTGAGTGTAATTTAGAAAACTCAAAAGAGTGCGTGGCAACCGAGGTGAGCCAGGAGGTGACTGGCTAGGTAACCGATAGCTCGGGTGCCGTCTGTGCTTGGCACAGACTGATGAACCAGAGCCCCCAGGGCGTACTGGGGCGGGTAGCTGGAGTCTGGTATACTAAGTAGGAATGTTTCGATCTGTAGTTCAATGACGTGTGGTCGGTCTGCCAACTCCTGCACTGCCAGCAAGGTGATGTTGGTGACCTTGTCTGCGTAGTGAAGGATCTCGGATCGGCTTCGAAAACAGAGTGTCATGCGTAGAAGTATGTGGCAGTTGCTAGCGCCTGGTGAGCGGTCGAATTGTGTATGTGAAGGCAAATATGTCGTGAAAGAGTGCGGAGAGAAAGCAAGGAGGGGCCTTGCGTTTACGCACCTGACTTGAGCCCTGTCTTGGTTGAGGTCGAGACATAGGTCGACCGGGACCTGTGAGGAGGGTGACATGAAGATATATATATATATATATATTCCTTTTTTTTTTTTTTTTTTTTTTTTTATTATATATATATATATATATATATATATATATATATATATATTTTTTTTTTTTTTTTTTTTTTTTTATTTATTTATTTATTTATTTATTTATTATTATTATTTTTTATTATTATTTTTTATTATATATATATATATATATATATATATATATATTTTTATTTTTATTTTATTTTTATTTTTTTTGTTTTTTGTAGGCCTGAAGAGTTGTGGGAGCGGTAGGTAGCTCCGGGTGAAGAAGTGTGTAAGACCCCCTGCCCCCCTTTTTTTTTTTCTTTTTTTTTTTTCGGGAGATATCGTCCGACCTGGATTGCAGGGTGGACGGGATGGAAACTCAATCTAAACTGACGTGTGTGGTGGAAAGGGATAGAGAAATCAGTGAGTAGCCGTTTGACTACTGGAGGAGGTGAGTGGCTGGTGTGCAACCACTCGTCGAACGCTCGCAGCGCTTGCGAGGAACAAATGCCTTAAGGAGACGAAAGAAGAAGAGTTTGTGACTTTCGAGTGTGTGGGGATGGCCGTTTCGTGATGAAACGGGAGTGGTAAGTAATGCGTGTGTATAGCGGCTTGGGGTTCGAATCATTGTGGCCGATGCTACGGCTGGATTCGTAACGTTCTGAGACGTTCGACGTTGTATCGGAGGTATGGGTCGGAGCTGCTTAGAGCCGGGTATGCGACTGCGAACGAATTGGTTGTTTCAGCCGAGGATCCGAAACTTGGAGCCGATGCTACGACTGGATTCGGGTCGGCTAAAAAAGTTTACTGCTGAAGATCGGAGCGGTATGCGCCGGTGGTGCGACTGTGACTCGACCGCGACTGAGCCCAGAACGGCCATGTTAGCGGAGGATCCGAACCTTTGAGCCGATGCTACGACTGGGTTCGGATCGGATAGGAGGGTCAGTTGCTAGAGATCCGAGTCGATTGAGCCGGTGAAGCGACTGGACTCGGATCGCTTGGGAATGCCATTGGTTCGAAAGTTTGAGCCTATGCTACGACTGAATTCGGATGGTTTAGCGGTTCGATGTTTGTAGGTCCGAGCCGATGAGCCGGTGGTGCGACTGTGCTCGGAACCAACGTGGATGCCAGAGATCCGAATCTCTAAGCCGATGCTGTACCTGTATACGGGCTGATAACGGGTGCAAGGCGGGGATTTGAATTTCCCGGGTCCGAATCGTAGCGCCGGAGATACGGCTGGATTCGGACGGGTGTTCGTTGTTTCGAAGTTGAAGGGGCTTGTGATTGTTGAGGGTCCGGCCTGTAGTGCCGATTGTTAGCGACAAGAGCCGGCCCAGGCTGTTTGGTGTATGGTGTAAGTAGGAGGTGTGGGGCATCAGTAAGGTGAAGGGAGAGTATCGTAGGAGGTGTAGGGCATCAGTGACTAGGGATAAGGAAGTGCAGTGTGGGATACCAGTCCGACGACTGGGTATCGGATGTGCGACTGATGCGAGAGCCTTGCGAGCTGTGAGTAATTCGTACAACAGCTCTGAGAGCCGTAGTGTCTGGACGGACCGTTACCGGTAGCAACGTGGGTGTGACAGGGTACGAAAGACAACTGGACTAGTCGATAAACATACGATGCAGACGGAAAACACGGGGTTATGAACCGTGTGATTTTTGTAAAAGAAGAAACGTGTACCGGCGCTACGATTCGTACGAACGGTAACGGCCGGTCCTACCTGCGACCGCGAGCGGGGATACGATCAACTGCGAGCGAAGCTGGAAGGTACGAAAGCAACTACACTGACGTTGCGAGTCGTAAGGCGTCGGCTGATGACGACGAATACCGCGCACTACAGCCGACGCTGACCCTCGTGGATGGTCTGTATAAGTACCCCTCGAACTCCTCCCATAATTTCAGGCTAGCATACTAGCCTTCCTATATACGTGATCCGGCTCTTCTGGGTAGGGGGCAAGCATGCACGACGCTAGCGGCTCGCTCCCTCTGTGATCACATGCAGCAGGAGCCCAGCGGACTTGATGCCCACCGACACCCGCCGATCATCCTGCAGGCACACAGAACGGCGATCAGCCTATGTAGACAAGGCAGATCCATGTTCTGACAGGGAGGAAGGCATGGATCCTGTGTCTCTGCAAAGCAGGGGCTAGGATCCATGTCTTTCCCTAGTAAAAGTACCTCCCACACTGTACAAAAACACTGGCTAGGCACACAGTTAACCCTTTGATCCCTCCTGTTGTTAACCCCTTCCCAGCCAGTATCATTAGTACAGTGACAGTGCATATTTTTTAGCACTGATCGCTGTATTAGTGTCACTGGTCCCCAAAAAGTGTCACTCAAACCCCGTACACACGGTCGGACTTTTGGCCAACAAACTTCATTTTGAGCAAGTTGGACCAACAATCCGACCGTGTGTACGCTCCATCGGACAAACTTTTTTTTTTTTTTTTTTTCATCGGACAAAAGTTCGGTCTGCAAACGGACAAACTTTTGGCCAACAAAAGTTTGATGGAGCAAAGTCCGACCGTGTGTACAGAAAACCATCGGACTTTTGTCCGATGGACAAAAAAAATATTGTTAAAATCAACCAACAATAGCAGAAGTTGACCAAAGGGTGGCGGTAAAGAGCAGAAAAGAGCAGAAAAACCACGTGATGTTGGAAGAAGTTTTGGGAAAGTTTGCAGAAAAGTCCTGTGATGTGCATGCTATGGCTGTTCCCGGCCAACTCCGTTCCGACAAAAATCCACGGAAAAGTCAGATGGAAGTCCGACCGTGTGTACGAGGCTTCAGTGTCAGTTAGTGTTAGAATGTCCGCCGTAATATCGCAGTCCCGCTATAAATGGCTGATCGCCGCCATTACTAGTAAATAAATAAATAAATAAAAATATCCCATAGCTTGTAGGCGCTATAACTTTTGTGCAAACCAATCAATATACACTTATCAGGATTTTTTTTACCAAAAATATGTAGCAGAATACATATTGGCCTAATTTTTTTAACATATTAGATTTTTTTTTTAAAATTATTGGATGTCTTTTATAGCAGAAAGTGGAAAATATCGTTTTTTTCCCAAATTGTTGGTCTTTTTTTGTTTAGAACGCAAAGAATAAAAAAACACAGAGGCAAACAAATACCACCAAAATAAATCTCCATTTGTGGGAAAAAAAAGGACAAACATTTTGTTTGGGTACAACATCACACGACCGCCCAATTGTCAGTTAAAGTAGCGCAGTGCCGTATCGCAAAAAATGGCCCGGTCATGAAGGGGGGTAAAACCTTCTGGAGGTCAAGTGACTAAGCACCCCTGCCAGTGTTAAATGGTTTGTCTCTCTAACTGATACATTCTGCGGAAGATGTTTGTTCTTTTGAAAAACAACAGTTCGTTCACCTTTTCAAAACTTTTAAAATATTAATGTTATGCAATGTGGACTATGTAACAAATATAGAGAAGGTGTTATCAACAATGTGACCGCAAATGTGAAAATATGAATTGAAGCCCAATTTAGGTCAATCTGAAAATTGTCCCTTGCAGTAGGGGTGTGCCGCACTACCTAGACGAGCAGTTAAAGTGATACTAAACACACACTGTTTAATTTACATTGTCTCTTCTATTTCTGTATGTGGATGGCGGCACTGTAATTATTTTAATAAAAAAAAAAAAATCTAAGTACCTTTTTCCTTTCCCAGCCTGTCTGCAGGTAAACATAAGCAGGGGGAGCTTCTAGTCCTCTGCTGCTGGTCACATGTTCAAAAAAAAAAAAACAGCCTTTGGAATACAGAGTAAAAATAAATAATTAATCAATAAACGGTTTTAAATTGTTATACAAATATATATGTAGCGGGGCTTTGGGGGATGTTTGAGTGGTAGTTGTGCTCAAACACATTATTTGATAGGGTTCAGTAAACCCAATTTTAGCTGCAGGCGGGATACTGGTGTGTAGTTCCCCGTGGCCTGTTGGTGGTGCTGCCGTCGGAGGCCAGGGTTGAACCGCTGGTACAGTGCTGTGCCTTGGATGTCCCCTGTTGGCGGTGGTATGGTGGGCGTGTTGGCCCTCTGTGCATCCCGGGAGGGGATATGAAAGGGGCAGACCCTGACTGTCGGGGGTGAGCTCCCTGGGGTCCGACCCCGGGAGCGTGTGATTCTGTTCGTGGCCACCCCAGGCACCTTTAGCTCTGGGGTGGAGTTCCTGATTCGGAACACTGGCGCAGAGGCGTTGCTAGGGGGTGCGGGGGGTGCGGTCCGCACCCGGGTGACACCCGCTAGAGGGGTGACACCCTTCCGACGGTGAGAAAAATTTTTTTTTTTTTTTTTGACTTTTTTTTTTTTTGACTTTTTTTTTTTTTTTTTTACAGCTGACACTTTAATTCAGCAACTTCACCCCGCTGGGCTGGAACAACACTTCCAGCGCCGCCGAGCCTGGTGTGTGTATGTCCTCCGGTTCCTTATTCTTCTTCCTCCTCCCTCCCTACCCTACAGAGCGTCAGCCTGTCACATCATCACACTGCACTGTGATGATGTGACGTCACACACAACTTTCTCCGGCTGCACGCTGTGAGGGTCGCTGCCCAGCCCTCCTCCTCTCCAGTCAAGACTCCAGAACAGGTGGGGGGGGGGTCTCCACCGCCGGCCCGACTCCCGAGCACAAGCACAAGATGAGGTAGGTGTGTGTGTGTGTGGGGAGCGGGGGGCGGTTGCCATTGTAAGAGGCAGAGCTACTAGCTAGTGTGGGAGGAGGACTCAGTCTGTCTGGCGCCCTGACCTGTATTGTATGATAATGAAGGGGGGGGGGGTGCAAGGTGGCCTGCTGCGACACAGCTATAGATTATATATAGATATTATGTAATATAGCTGGTCCATCCGCCCTCCCCCCACCAGTCCAGCTAACTCAACTACTGTGCCTATTATATGTAATATAATATAATATATCTATATCCAGCATCACCCCCCCCCCCCCGCCCATTATCAGACAGACAACACTGACTATATAATTTATATTAGCTGACTGAGACACCCCCACCCTGAGCTGGTCTGATGATGATAATGGGGGGGGGGGGTGATGCTGGACACAGATATATTATATTACATATAATAGGCACAGTAGTTGAGTTAGCTGGACTGGTGGGGGGAGGGGCGGATGGACCAGCTATATTACATAATATCTATATATAATCTATAGCTTTGTCTAGCAGCAGCAGACCACCTTGCACCCCATGATGGAGTCCTAACCTGGCACCATACCACCCCAGCCTGCCTTATGCCACCGCAACCTGCCCTATGTCACCCCAGCCTGCCCTATGCCACTGCAACCTGCTGTATGCCACGCAAACTGCTCTATACCACCCCACCCTGCCCTATGCCACCGCACCCTGCCCTATGCCACCCCAGCCTTCTCTATACCACCGCACCCTGCCCTATGCCACCCCAGCTTTCCCTATACCACCCCAACCTGCCCTATGCCACCACAACCTGCTCTATGCCATCACACCCTGCCCTATATAACCCCAACCTGCCCAATGCCACCCAGCCTGCCATATACCACCCCAACCTGCTCTATACCACCCCAACCTGCTCTATACCACCCCAACCTGCCCTATGCCACTGCAACCTGCTCTATGCCATCACACCCTGCCCTATATAACCCCAACCTGCCCAATGCCACCCAGCCTGCCATATACCACCCCAACCTGCTCTATACCACCCCAGCCTTCCCTATACAACCCCAACCTGCCCTATGCCACCCCAGACTGCACTATACCACTGCAACCTGCCCTATATTACCCCAACCTGCCCTATATCGCTCCAGCCAGCCCAATACCACCCTATACTTTAATTTACAGGGGTCATTTGGGGGTGCGCCTCGTGACTGTGCGCTGCCTGGAGGGCGCTGGGCAGGATAGACAGGAGGGGGGGTGACACCATGTTTTGCCGCACCAGGTGACACCAACCCTAGTGACGCCACTGCACTGGCGGATCAGTCCCAGGCACCTTTAGTCCTGGGGCTGCAACTGGAGGCCTTGGGCTCAGCACCTTTGGCTAGGGCCCACAGAGGATCGAGGAATTCCAGGGTGCTGCCTTGCGAGGAGACCCATATCTTAGATGAGGAGGCCGGGGGAGGACCGTTCCGAGGGACTGGTGAGGAACTCACAGTGAAGGAAGGGGCCCGGTAACTCTCTGGAGGGATGTCATCTCCCTGAAAGAGGCTTAACGTTGCAACCAAGTTCACCAGGTCTGTGACAGAGACTGTGTGTTTATCTAGTTCGAGCATCATTCCGGCTGCTAGCGCCCGTTCCGTGGGAGACTATCCGGATGTGCTGTGTCTACCTGAAGATATGGGTAGTGAATAAGAATTTGTTTGTGCCTGGACCTAGTCCCACACCTTTTGCTGTCCTGCTCTCCTTCCAACCTTCTCCTGTCCAGTTATCATGCATAACAGAAGAAATAAACTCTAAGTTGGAGTTGCAATCGGTGTGGACCTTAAAGTTATTGGGGAATAGAGACTTGTCTTTGTTACAGTGAAGACGGGAGCCATTCTCTGGGGGAACCGGATCACAGAGACCCAGGTACATTACACCGCTCAACAACTTTATACAGGAGGGTACGGGCACGTAGCTCGGTGGGCCCTTTTTCCTGCAAGTGAGCCGAAAGCGGGAAAGGGGGTTGTGTCGCTACATATATTTGAAATTAAATCTTTATTATTTTTTGTCAATAACATGACGTGGGCGGATTTCTGCCAGTCACAGGCTGTCACGCCCCTCCAGCCTGTGTCTTAGACAGTGGCGACTGGTGGTATATTTTTGGAGGGAGTGGGGGTGGCAAACAATGCCCCACCCGGTCGGTCGTTTGGTCACCAGCCCCTCACTTAACCCATCTAGTTTGCGGGCAGCACTTCCTCCGGGCGGTGGGCAGCGACTTCCCCTGCGTCTCCTCCTCTGCATCACGGTGGCTTCCGCCGTGCGTCTCCTCCCTTCTCCTCCTAGGCGACCAATAGGATTGCTTCTCCTCTTGGCCAATCTGGTGACAGGTCTCAGGACACGCTTCCTAATTGGCCGGGAGGCAAATCAAGAAGAAAATAGCGAATAGACAATAGCCTCAGGCTCTCATGTGTTCCCAATAAAATAAAAAAATAGCCCATTTAAATCCATGCGTCCGACACCCTGTATGTAGATTAGGGGCCAGATACATGGATTAGGGGAGAGGTGCCCGTGCGCCCAATATGGATGGATCGATTCGCCACTGGTCTTAGAATAAGTGGGAGGTGAAGCTTCCATTATTATACATGTAATATCCCACCCCCATTGTGCTTAGCTGGTTAGTGGGCATAGGGGGGGGAGTGGAGGGAGTGGGCTGTCATTTACCACTGTGTATACGCCCACATGTGTGACTCTATAGTCACATGGGCTGCTCAGATGTGATAGGGAGGAAATGCTCCGCATAGAAACACACTGAAAACTGAGCATGTGCAGAGCTGCCAAAACTGCTCTGCAAAATCCTCTGCTGAATTGGGGACATGGACAGAAGGGGGAGATAGAGAGCAGCAGGATCAACCAGGTTTTTTGCAGAATACAGAAAACTAATCTCATAGTGACTGAGTGAGTATGAACAGCATGTAATACATGTAATACACCATTTATTGATAGTTTTTATTGATAGTTTTTATGATGAGAGTTTAGTGACACTTTAACCCTTGCAGTGCGGGTACAGCCCCACTGCAAGTGAGGATATTTAAGTTTCTTGGAGTTTGGCTTTAAGGCTTTTTGGTATTGTTATTCGTACAAGGCACAATACAGCGTAGATATCGGCGCACGTCTCTATTGTAAATATCTCCTAAACCGTGGAGGTTTAGAAGATATTTCCAGCACCTACAGGTAAGCTTTAATCTAGTACAACCACTTTAAGGAGGTCAGGTCCTCTAAAAGAATAAGTGCACTTATGTTAGTTAAATCCCATGTTAGGATTATCCAGTGTCTTCAATATCAGGAGCTATTACATGATAATTTCTATACAGTAAAGCTTTCAGTCCACTATCAACAAGCTTGTTTCAACAAACAGGGAAGCCACACAGAGGTGTCTCTGGTTCCTTTTGGCTGAACAAATCTAATGCCGCGTACACACGATCAGAAATTCCGACAACAAAACCGTGGATTTTTTTTCCGACTGAATTTTGGCTCAAACTTGTGTTGCATACACACGGTCACACCAATGTTGTCGGAAATTCCGATGGTCAAGAACGGGGTGACGTACAACACGTACGACGAGCCGAGATCAATGAAGTTCAATAGGCAGTTCGGCTCTTCTGCTTGATTCTGAGCATGCATGTTTTTTTGAGCGCCGGAATTGCATACAGACGATTGGAATTTCCGACAAGAACTTTTCCTGTCGGAAAATTTAAAAACCAGCTCTCAAATTTTTGCTGTCGGAAATTCCGACAGAAAAAGTCCGATAGCGCCTACACATGTTCGGAATTTCCGGCCAAAAGCTCACATCGGAAATTAGTGACATTCACCAGCCAATTGTGAACAAGATTTATACAATCTAGCTGGAACCATGGATACCGGATGCGGAGCAGTTTATCCAGCATAACTCTATACAAATCACTGTTTGGAAGACAGGGAAATGGAAATTAGGGGGACCCTTGGTGACCGACAGCTGTCAAAGTAGGGAAAGTGAATGGAAAAGAGTTAAAGTTATATTTGCAAAGATGCTGCATTTGGTTGGAATTAATAAAATAGCCAAAATGTTCAAAAATTGTATTTACCCTTTAAGACATTTTTATGGCATACACATAATATTTTTTGTGAAAAAGTATTCATACCCCTTGACATTTTCCACTTTTTGTCATGTTACAACCAAAATCGTAAATGTATTTTATTGGGATTTTATGTGATAGACCAACACAAAGTGGCACATAATTGTGAAGTGGAAGTGTAGTGTGCATTTGTATTCAGCCCCCCTGAGTCAATACTTTGTAGACCCACCTTTCACTGCAATTACAGCTGCAAGTCTTTTTGGGGATGTCTCTACCAGCTTTGCACATCTAGAAAGTGACATTTTTGCACATTCTTCTGTAGAAAATAGCTCAAGCTCTGTCAGATTGGATGGAGAACGTCTGTGAACAGCAATTTTCAAGTCTTGCCACAGATTCTCAATTGGATTTAGGTCTGGGCTTTGACTGGGCCATTCTAACACATGAATATGCTTTGATCTAAACCATTCCATTGTAGCTCTGGCTGTAGGTTTAGGGTCATTGTCCTTGCAGACTCTAAAGCCCTGTACACACGATCGGATTTCCTATGGTTTTTAAACCGATGGATTTTTCCATCAGGAATCCGATGAAGCTGACTTCCATCAGTCTTGCCTACACACCATCAGTCAAAAAACCGATCATCCCAAACGCTGTGACATAAAACACTCAGACGAGCCAAGAAAAATGAAGTTCTATGCTTCTGAGCATGCGTCGACTTGATTCTGAGTAGGGATGAGCTCGGTGTTCGAGTCGAACATAGGTTAGACTCGAACATCGGCTGTTCGCGCGTTCGGCGAACAACGAACGATTTGGGCCATTCGCGCCAAATTCGAGTGACGCGAACGGCCCACAATACACTGCGCCATCCCAGTGTAATCCCGGCGCTGTGATTGGCCAAGCATGCACTGTGACCCCGCATGCTTGGCCAATCACAGCGCTGGCAGCGAGGAGAGCAATGATTGGCCACAGGCAGGATGCCTGTGGCCAATTATAGCTGAGGGGGTTTAGTACACGCCCCACACTATAAAAGGCCGCCAGCGCGGCGGCCTTGTGTAGTGTGTTCCGGAGCAGGGAAAGTGAAGGATAGGCAGGGACAGTGTCATATCTATTCTTTGCTAAACCATGTGTGTAGGGACAGAGAAGGATAGACAGAGAGAGTGTCAGGCCTCGTACACACGACCGAGTTTCTCGGCAAGAACCAGCAAGAAACTTGCTGGCAGAGATGTCTTGCCGAGAAATTCGTTCGTGTGTATGGTTTCTCGTCGAGAAAACCGACAAGTAACCTCGACGAGAAAATAGAGAACCTGCTCTCTATTTTCTCGTCGAGATTCTCGTCGGCATGTTTCTCGATGAGAAAAGTGAGTGTGTGTACACTTACCTGTCCTCCCGGAAGCCTGCGCATGTTCGAAATGAATTCGACGCATGCGCGGTAGCTTCCTAGGCATACATAGGGTATACCAAGATGGCGGCGACGGCATCGAATGTGACGAGCACATGCTCGTCGTAGTCAATGACGTCACCGCGTACGCTCCATTCAAAGAACCGCGGGTTTTTTGAAACGAGCGTGTGTACACTCGGCCGGGACAAGTTTCTTGTCCAAGAATCTCGTCTCAAAAAAACGACATGTTTTTTTCTACGAGAATCTCGGCCGTGTGTACGAGGCCTCAGTGTCATATTCTTTGCTAAACCTTGTGTGTAGGGAGAGAGAAGGATAGGCAGGGAGAGTGTCAGTGTCATATACTTTGATAAACCTTGTGTGCAGGGAGAGAGAAGGATAGGCAGGGGACAGTGTCAGTGTCATATTCTTTGCTAAACCTTGTGTGCAGGGAGAGAGAAGGATAGGCAGGGAGAGTGTCAGTGTCATATACTTTGATAAACCTTGTGTGCAGGGAGAGAGAAGGATAGGCAGGGGACAGTGTCACTGTCATATTCTTTGCTAAACCTTGTGTGCAGGGAGAGAGAAGGATAGGCAGGGAGAGTGTCAGTGTCATATACTTTGATAAACCTTGTGTGCAGGGAGAGAGAAGGATAGGCAGGGGACAGTGTCAGTGTCATTGTTGCTAAGCCTCCTGCACGCTATACACCTGAAGTTAGCCCGTATTGCTGCTTTTTCCTGGTGTGTTACACCAAGAGGATTTTGCGGCACTTACAGCGGGCGGAGTGTGCCTCCTGACCATATTACACCTTAACTTAGCCTGTATTGCTGCTTTTTCCTGGTGTGTTACACAAACAGGATTTTGCAGCACTTACAGCGGGCGGAGTGTGCCTCCTGACCATATTACACCTTAACTTAGCCTGTATTGCTGCTTTTTCCTGGTGTGTTACACCAACAGGATTTTGCGGCACTTACAGCGGGCGGAGTGTGCCTCCTGATCATATTACACCTGAAGTTAGCCTGTATTGCTGCTTTTTCCTGGTGTGTTACACAAACAGGATTTTGCGGCACTTACAGCGGGCGGAGTGTGCCTCCTGACCATATTACACCTTAACTTAGCCTGTATTGCTGCTTTTTCCTGGTGTGTTACACAAACAGGATTTTGCGGCACTTACAGCGGGCGGAGTGTGCCTCCTGACCATATTACACCTTAACTTAGCCTGTATTGCTGCTTTTTCCTGGTGTGTTACACAAACAGGATTTTGCGGCACTTACAGCGGGCGGAGTGTGCCTCCTGACCATATTACACCTTAACTTGGCCTGTATTGCTGCTTTTTCCTGGTGTGTTACACCAAAAGGATTTTGCGAAACACTTACAGCGGGCGGAGTGTGCCTCCTGATCATATTACACCTTAACTTAGCCTGTATTGCTGCTTTTTCCTGGTGTGTTACACAAACAGGATTTTGCGGCACTTTCAGCGGGCGGAGTGTGCCTCCTGACCATATTACACCTTAACTTAGCCTGTATTGCTGCTTTTTCCTGGTGTGTTACACCAACAGGATTTTGCGGCACTTACAGCGGGCGGAGTGTGCCTCCTGACCATATTACACCTTAACTTAGCCTGTATTGCTGCTTTTCCCATTTCCCTGCAGGCCATTAGAATGTCTGGAAGGCAAACAAGGAGAGGCAGACAGTCAGGAGCCAAAAAAAGGGGGCAAGCAGGCTCTGTGTCTAGAGACAACAGTGCTGGTCGTGGACGCGGTGCATCGCCATCAGCACGTGGCCATGGGACACGCTTGTCCTTCTTTTCGGCAGCTGGACGTGTTGAGCCGCATCATGCCGAAGACTTGGTAGAGTGGATGACCAAGCCCTCCTCATCCTCCTCATCCTCTCTCACCCAGGCTCAGGGTACTGGCAAAGCAGCTGCCAAAGCGTCCTCTTCCCTCGTATCAATGTCATCATCAGTCACTCCTTCCCTAGACCAACCATGTCCTCCTGAGGTGTCCCCCGAACTGTTTGAGCACAGTGTTGGGTACATGCTCCAAGAGGATGCCCAGCGTTTCGAAGGGTCTGATGATGATACCCAGCTAGAGGAAGGCAGTAGCGTGAGAGCAGAGAGAGGGGATGCTCAAGAAGGACACCAATCTGGCAGTCATGTTCCAGCAGCTGCAGCATACTGCCAGATTGGCTCCAGTGATGAGGAGGGAGGGGATGATGAGGTCACTGACTCCACGTGGGTGCCTAATAGGAGAGAGGAGGAGGAGGAGGAGGAGGATGAGGAGGAGGCACATCTCCAACGAGGCAGGATGCCCTCGGGGGGCCAGCGTAAGGGCAGCACACCGACGGAATCACACCGCAGAGCTCCGCCTGTGCAGGGCGCTGCCTCTGCCCATTATTCAAAAAGTTCTTTGGTGTGGGCCTTTTTTGAGTCGAGTGCATCAGATCGCACAGCTGCTGTTTGCAACATATGTCTCAAGCGTATATCGCGTGGCCAAAACATCACCCGCTTGGGCACCACATGCTTGACCAGACATATGTTGACCTGCCATGCAGCTCGTTGGCAAGCCTACCTTAAAGACCCACACCAAAGAACAAAGCTGACCTCTTCTTGCACCGCATCAGCTGGGATCTCCAACCCCACTATACCTTCAGTCCTCTCTGAAACCTGCTCTGAGAGGAATGAAGGTGTAGAATTAGGTGTGTCACAGCCAAGTACTTGCGGGCACTCTGCTAGCAGTACACCAACGTCCGATTCTAGCAGGCAAATTTCCCTGCCCCAGCTGCTGGACCGTCGAAAGAAGTTCACTCCCAGCCATCCACATGCCCAGCGGTTGAATGCTAGCTTGGCTAAATTGCTAGCGCTTCAACTGCTGCCTTTTCAGTTGGTAGACTCGGCCCCCTTCCGTGAGTTTGTGCAATGTGTGGTTCCTCAGTGGCAGGTTCCCAAATGCCACTTTTTCTCACGGAAGGCGATTCCGGCTCTCTACCGGCATGTGGAAGGCAATGTCTTGGCCTCCCTGGACAGGGCGGTCAGCGGTAAGGTGCATATTACTGCTGACTCATGGTCCAGCAGGCATGGACAGGGACGTTACCTTTCTTTCACGGCCCATTGGGTCACTCTTTTGGCAGCTGGGAAGGATGCAGGACAAGGTGCAGTAGTGTTGGAGGTTGTTCCACCGCCACGCCTCCAAAATGCTACTACTGGTTGTGACACACCTCTGTCCTCCACCCCCTCCTCTTCTTCTTCCTCCGTGGCCTCTTCCTGTGCTTTGTCCTCGGAACCAGCGGTGCTCCGTAGGCGTTCAAGGGTCTACGCAAGTATGCAGGCAAAAAGATGCCATGCCGTGCTTGCGCTGGTGTGTTTGGGGGACAGAAGCCACACTGGGGCATAGGTTCTGTCTACTCTGCAGGGGCAGGCCGAGAGGTGGTTGACGCCACGCCAGCTTAAGCCAGGAATGGTAGTTTGCGACAATGGCACCAACCTCCTCTCCTCAACCTCATTCATTCATTCATTCATTCATTCGCTCTCCGACAGGGACAACTGACCCATGTGCCCTGTGTGGCTCACGTCCTTAACCTGGTGGTGCAGCGGTTCTTGGGCAGGTACCCGGGCTTACAGGATGTCCTGAGGCAGGCCAGTAAAGTCTGTGTGCATTTCCGCAGATCTTATAATGCCAGTGCTCGCCTGGCTGAGCTGAAAAAGGAGTTGAACCTGCCCAAGAACCGCCTTATATGTGACATGCCCACCAGGTGGAACTCAACGTTGGCCATGCTGCAGCGGCTGCACACGCAGCAGAGGGCCATCAATGAGTACCTGTGCGACTACGGCACCAGGACATGGTCAGGGGAGCTCAGGTTTTTTTCACCACGCCAGTGGGGCATGATCAGGGATGCATGCACTGTCCTGGCACCATTTGAGGAGGCCACGAGGATGGTGAGCAGTGACAGTGCATGCATCAGTGACACTGTACCTCTTGTCCACCTGTTGGAACATACGCTGCATGGAATAATGGACAGGGCACTTGAGGCAGAACAGAGGCAGGAAGAGGAGGACTTCCTTGCCTCTCAAGGCCCCCTTTACCCAGACAGTGTTCCTTCTGTCCCACCCATCGCACAGGAAGAAGAGGAGGAGGAGGAGGAGGAGGATTGTGTCAGCATGGAGGTGGAGCCTGGCACTCAGCATCATCAGCAGCAGTCTTTTAGGGATGATTTACAGTCCCAAGAAACCAGTGGACTTGTACATGGCTGGGAGGAGGTGGCTGCGGATCATGTCGTCCTTAGTGACCCAGAGGACTCCGGACTGAATGCCTCAGCTAACCTACGCTGCATGGCCTCCCTGATCCTGCAAAGTCTGCGGAAGGATCCTCGTATTCTTCGGATCAAGGAGAGGGACCATTACTGGCTGGCCACGCTCCTTGATCCACGGTACAAGGGTAAGGTTGCGGACCTTATCTTACCGTCGCAGAGGGAGCAGAGGATGAGACAACTCCGGGAGGCCTTGCAGAAAGGTCTGTGCAACGCATTCCCAGAGACTGGGAGGTTACAAACTCCTGGTCCTGGACAACGAGTTGCTGAGGCTTCGGTCAGTCAAAGAAGGAGCGGTGGGGAAGGTGGCCGTCTGACCGAAGCGTTCAGACAATTTTAGTCCGTAGCCCCAAGGTATGATCAGTTCCAGCAACCATCGCCAGCGTCTGATATACATGGTGCAGGAATACCTAGGGGCAAGGTCAGACTTGGACACCTTCCCCACCGAAAATCCTCTGGCTTACTGGGTCTTGAGGATGGATCACTGGCCAGAGCTTGCACAGTATGCAATTGAGCTACTGGCCTGTCCTGCATCCAGCGTTCTTTCAGAACGCACATTCAGTGCTGCTGGAGGTTTTGTCACGGATCACAGGGTGCGCCTGTCCACCGACTCTGTTGATCGACTGACCTTCATAAAGATGAATCAGTCTTGGATCACCACCAGCTACCAAACACCTGAAGCTGATATAACAGACTAATTTCTTTTCAAATGTCACATCCCTTCAAGACTGATGCTGATGCTGAGAGACTGTCCTGTTATGTTGACTGACTATCCTCCTCCTCCTCAATGATCCGATTGACGATGATAGCTTGGAAGAACATTTTTGTTTCTGGGTGCCGCCACCAGTGGCTAAGGCCCAATTTTTCAGCCCCTGTTTAACAGGGGTATGTTATTACAATTTTTTATGCAATGCTTTGCAGCAGGGCTCATTCCTGCACTCCAACTAGAGTATCTGGGAGTGGTTGCAGTGTCGTGGCACCAGCACCAGTGGCTAAGGCCCAATTTTTCAGCCCCTGTTTAACAGGGGCGTGTAATTACAATTTTTGATGCAATACTTTGCAACAGGGCTCATTGCTGTGCTCCAAGTACAGTATCTGTGAGGGGTTGCAGTGTTGTGGCACCAGTGCCTAAGGCTCAATTTTTCTGCCCCTGTTTAACAGGGGCATGTAATTACAATTCTTGATCTAATAATTCACAGCAGGTCCCATTCCTGTGCCCACCAAGACTAACTGTGAGGCCTTACAGTGTTGTGTCAACACCACCACCACCACCACCACCAAAGGCCCAATTTTTCAGCCCCTGTTCAACAGGGGCATGCAATTACAATTCTTGATCTAATAATTCACAGCAGGGCCCATTCATGCGCCCACCAAGAGTAACTGTGAGGGCTCACAGTGTTGTGGCAACACCAACATGTAAGGGGCAAATTTCAGCTGAGTATATACGGCAGGCCCCTACTTTCAAACATCCAACTTACAAACGGCTCCTCCTTGCAAACGGAAGGATATAACAGGAAGTGAGAGGAAATCTACCCCTAGGAAGGCAAATTCTCTCCTGTAAGAGTTAATATGGGAAAAAAAGTGTCTCCTCTCCACTGATTCTTTATCACCAATTCTTGTTTCAATAAAAAACCCACATTTTCAAAAAACATTTGTCATTAGGACGGAAAGTGAGATGAAATGTTCTGAACAGGTGCACACTGCACAGACAGCAAAACAAATGTTACAGGGGTGATAACCCTTCCCTGTGTTTTCCAAAAAGCTTAAAAATAGATTTTTTGGCTGGAGCTACACTTAAACAATGTACCTGTTCAAAATTACAAACAGATTCTACATAAGAACAAACCTACAGTCCCTGTCTTGTATGCACCGCCTGTATACTGCTGTTCAGAGTATATTTTTTTATTTTGGGTGCAGGGTTCCCCTTAATATCCATACAAGACCCAAAGGGGCTGGTAATGGGCTGGGGTAAGGGGGGGGGGGGTGTGATGGGGTAGCTATGCCATTTTTCTTAAAGATTTTCATCCATATTACCGGGACCAGACATTACATGAAAGCCGCAAGCAGTTTTAAATGGCTTTTTTTCCTTTAGAAATGTAATTTTGTGCAGGGACAGTTCTAAACACGGGAAACACGTGGCACTTCACAGGCATACTTTAGACAGCCGTTTTTAAAACTTCTTTTTGCATTGATACATATCCCCTGGTGCAGAACCCGGGTTCCCAAACCCTTTTTAGGACAATAACATGCATAATAGTCGTTATAATTAGCACTTTAGATTTCGAACGTTCGCATCCATTGTATTAAATAGGGTTCTAAAGTTCGTGCAAACTTTCGGTCCGTTCGCGGGTTCTGGTGCGAACCGAACCCGGGGGTGTTCGGCTCATCACTAATTCTGAGCATGCATGGGTTTTTTATCCGATGGAGTTCCCCACAGACAATAGTAATTTGCTATAGTTTTTTTTTTCCATCGGATAAATTTAAAACATGTTCTATTTTTTAACACCTATGACAAAAAGACCGATGGGGCCCATACACGATCGGTTTGTCCGATGAAAACAGTCCATCGGACTGTTTTCATCGGTAAAACCGATCTTGTGTACAGGGCTTAACAGGTTTTCTTCTAAAATTGCCCTGTTTTTGGCTTCATCCCTCATCCCATCAACTCTGACCAGCTTCCCTGCTGAAGAAAATCATTCCCACAACATGATGCTGCCACCACCATGTTTCACAGTGGGGATGGTGTGTTCAGGGTGATGTGCAGTCTTAGTTTTCTGCCACACATAGCGTTTTCCTTCTAGGCCAAAAAGTTCAAGTTTGGTCTGACCAGAGCACCTTCTTCCACATGTTTGTTGTGTCCCCACATGGCTTCTCACAAACTAAAAACTGAACTTCTTATGGATTTCTTTCAACAATGGCTTTCTTTTTGCCACTCTTCCATAAAGGGCAGATTTGTGGAATGCACGACTAATAGTTGTCCTGTGGACAGATTCTCCCACCTGAGCTGTGGATCTCTGCAGCTCCTCCAGAGTTACCATGGGCCTCTTGGCTGCTTCTCTGATTAATGCTCTCCTTGCCCGGCCTGTCAGTTTAGGTGGACGGCCATGTCTTGGTAGGTTTGCTGTTGTGCCATACTCTTTCCATTTTCAGAAGATGGATTTCGACTTTCGGCTTCAAACATGCTTGGGATAAACATAAATCTATAGTCAGACAACGAGGTTAATGGGGAAAAAAAAAACACACAAAAAAAAATGGTCAGAATCGATGGACTACTTAGCCTTGTTCTGCCGCCACTTTTCTATGTTTCTATGATTGAACAGTTCTCTCTGAGAGCTTGGGATATTTTTACATTTACATTTTTTCAAACATCTAGGGCGATCAAAGGGTTAACTGTGTGCCTAGCACGTGTTTTTGTGTGGTTCTTTCACTAAGGGGTGTGCTGGTTTTTATTCTCTGCTTTTCAGGCAAACAAAACCGGCACATCCCCGATGTCAGGACAGAAGTCTGCATTGTTTACATAGATAGAGCTCTGTCCTGTCTTCCTCCTCGCTGATCAGCAGGTGCTGGCGGTCATCCATTGGCTGGCACCCGCTGATTGGCTTGTGCTGTGACTAATCAAGTTTACCGCCTGCCAGGAAGAGAAGAATCACATTTATATACGTGATTCCGCGCAGCCGGCCTGCAATGTATCAGTAAAGCTACAGTGCCCGGTTGGCCAGAGGGTAGAGCACATAAACCATATGTAGCGGGGGTACCAAATTTAGGGACTGCTATGCCAAATTTAAGGGCGATTCGAGTGGTAGTTGGCTCGGATCTTTTCAATTTTCTGGACTCTGCCTTGCTGTTGTTTTGCCTGGTGTGTAGTTCCTCTTGGAAGTGTGGGTGATGCTGTCACCTATGCTCGGGGTTGAACCACAGGTAATAGGGCAGAGATTTGGTGTCTCCTCTCGGCAGCTGTACAGTGGGTGTAGTGGACCTGCTGGGCATGACAGGAGGGGACACATAAGGGGCAGACGCCACCTGGGAGGGGTGTTGGGTTTCTGGTCTTCTGTCCTGGTGTGTGGCGTGTGGCCCTCCAGGCCATGGGGCCATGTGTACTTCAGTCCCAGGCACCTTTAATCCTGGGACTCCAACTTCAGCCCTGGGCCCAGCACCTTTAGCTGGAGCCCGCTTCGGGAGGAAGAATCCCAGGGTGCCGCCTTGCGAGGGGGATCGTTTCTAGAAGAGGAGGCTGAGGGAGGACCGTTCCGAAGGACTGGTGAGAGATCACAGTGAAGGAAGGGGCCCAGTAACTCTCTGGAGGGCTGTCATCCATCCAGAAAAAGGGATCTAACCAAAAGGACCAGTAGGAGGTTTGGGGCATCATAGATCCTGTGGCAGAGGATCTCCTGAACGCATCCATTAGGGAATCAAATAGACTGTTCGAGTTACACGCCGGCTGCTAGTGCTTTCAGGTGACTATCCGGGTGAGCTATACCCACTCGGGACTGAGTGGCGAAGAAACAAGAGTGCCTGAACTGATCTGTCTTCCTAACACCTTTCTCTTCTCCTCATTTGTGGATGTTCGTGCATAAAGAAATAAACTCTATGTTGTAGTTGATGCTGGTGTGGACCTTGGAGTTACTTGGGGCATAGAGACTTTTGTCCTTACATTCTAGGGATGGAAACCAACACTGAGGGGAGTTACTGCAAAGACCCGTAAGTGAAACTAAGTGTGTTTAACCTCTGCAACCCAGGGGGTATGGGCATGGTGGAGACCGTGCGTGCTTTCCTCTCCAGTGAACGAGCCAAAGAGTGGAGTAGGAGGGTGGCGTGGTTGCTACACATAGATATCATGTTCAAATGACATTTTTTCTCTTAAGCCTCGTACACACGGTCGGACTTCCCCGTGGTTTTTTGTCCGAACGGAGTTGGTTGGGAACACCCATAGCATACACACGCTCTGACTTTTCTGCAAACTTTCTTAAAACTTCTTACAACATCACGTGTTTTTTCTGCTCTTTTCTGATCTTTACTGCCACCCTTTGGTCAACTTCTGCTATTGTTGGTTGATTTTAACATTAGCTGTTTTGTCCATCGGACAAAAGTCCTATGGTTTTCTGTACACACGGTCGGACTTTGCTCCATCGGACTTTTGTTGGGCAAAAGTTTGTCCGTTTGCAGACCCAACTTTTGTCCGATGAAATCCAAAACCAAACGAAAAAAGTTTGTCCGATGGAGCGTACACACGGTCGGATTGTTGGTCCAACTTGCTCAAAACGAAGTTTGTTGGGCAAAAGTCCGACCGTGTGTACGGGGCTTTAGAAGCTCATCTTTCAGCGGTCACTTAGTAAAAAATGTTGGTGCAACCTACATAAATGTAATGTGCTGCAGTGATGGTAATCCACTATTTAGTTCAATGTTATCCCACTAGAGAGTGCTCACAAGAAACCTGCGAGGGGGACCCAAGGTTTCCACTACCCAGAGGCCTCTGCAGAGTTTGATCCAGCACTCTATACAGGGTATCCATTGTAAAATATTTTTATTGTCTGGTTATCTGTTATGATATATACTTTGAATTTATTATGGAATATTTTAATTAGTTATCTGCCATGGTATAACATGGTATTCATTGAGGAATATTTGAATTGCTTCTGTCTGTTTATTCTATAGAAGTGTTTCCATTTCATATATCTGTCAGTATAACCTCTGTAAATACCATGAGTATAAATTGCTATTTCCATAATGTGCATTGGGTCAATAAAAGTCCCGCACACCTTTGCACTGTATCCTGTTGTGCTGTGGATTTTGCCCTTTTTCTCCTATTTGTCAGTAGAATCACACACAGGTCATTTATTCTGTATGGGGGAAGTGGTGGACTTTTAATAGGTTAACATGAACATAAAAGAGGCTATAAAATAAGTGCAATAAGAAAAAGGTCAGAACAGCTTCAAATGCCACAGTATATTGTAAATACTTGATTTCTCTCTATTCACACATTGCATGGTTGACAAATACTCTGCCAAATTCTCATGCTTTGCTGGGTTTGTGGGTTCTGTTCCAACCAGGGACAGAATAGCACAGCCATTCTCAACCAGGGTTCCACAAAACCCTAAGATCCCCCCCAGAGGTTGGGTCCAACGCCACTTGGCAGAGCCAGAGACATGAGACCAGAGATCTTTCTAGCTGCCTTTAACTACTTCAGCCACGGAGGATTTGGCTGCCCAATGACCGGGCCATTTTTTGCGATTCGGCACTGCGTTGCTTTAACTGACAATTGCGCGGTCCTGCGACATGGCTCCCAAACAAAATTGACGTCCCTTTTTCCCACAAATAGAGCTTTCTTTTGGTGGTATTTGATTACCTCTGAGGTTTTTCATTTTTTGCGCTATAAAGAAAAATAGAGCGACAATTTTGAAAAAAAAGAAGCAATATTTTTTACTTTTTGCTTTAATAAATATCCCCCAAAAATATATTTAAAAAAAATGTTTTTCCTCAGTTTAGGCCGATATGTATTCTTCTACATATCTTTAGTAAAAAAGTCGCAAAAAGCGTATATTGATTGGTTTGCGCAAAAGTTATAGTGTCTACAAAATAAGGGGTTGTTTTATGGCATTTTTATTATAAATTTGTTTTTTTATTTGTATTGGCGTCAATCTGCGATTTTTATCGTGACTGCGACATTATGGCGGACACATCGGACACCTTTGACACTATTTTGGGACATTTACACAGTGATCGGTGCTATAAAAATGCACTGATTACTGTGTAAATGACACTGGCAGGGAAGGGGTTAACCACTAGGGGGGGAGGAAGGAGTTAAGTGTGTTCTAGGGAGTGATTCTAACTGTGTGGGGGCTGGGCTACTAGTGACACGACACTGATCACTGCTCCCGATGACAGGGAGCAGAAGATCAGTGTCCTGTCACTAGGCAGAACAGGGAGATGCCTTGTTTACACAGGCATCCCCCTGTTCTGCCTCTCTGTGACAGGATCACGGGCCCCTGGCGAACATCGAGTTTGCGGGGCCCGGGGGCACAGTCACGGAGAGTGCGGCGGGTGCGCGGGCGCCCGCCGCACGGCTTCTTAAAGAGGACATACAGGTACGTCCATTTGCCTACCGCTGCCATTCTGCCGACGTATATCGGCGTGCAGCGGTCGGCAAGTGGTTAAGGCTAGACGTAGACGTGCATCTAAATTTCTCTTTCCTCTGAAGCATGATTGGCCTTCTGATTGTGCTTTAGAGGCTACTGACAGGCTGTAAAGAAGCGATGTGACACCTTCTCGCCACCTACTTTAACCTAATTTTTGCTGACAAACGTGCCACAACTGCATGCATCGGTCAGGGTTATGGGGAGTTTTGTGGCACTTTTCCATTTGCTTGAGTGTCTCGGCAAGCCCGACGATTGCTACATGTCAGGTAAACGTTGCTACCAGTGCGAAACATAGTGACCGCAGCATCTAAACACCCCTGTCCACTGCCTATTGCAGCTTAAGAGGGGGCAATTGGTGTGCAGCAAAAACGCAGCTCAATCGTGCATTTTGACCGCCCCCTCAGAGTCATCGCACATCTAAATGAAGCTTAAAGTGATTGTAAAGGCTGAAGGTTTTTTTTACCTTTGTAGCACCCTCTAGAAGTGTGCTAGAGTTAGCATAGGCTAGCTGTTAGTGTAGGTGAATTTTAGCTTGTCTTAGGGCCAAGCCTGGGCTGTGAATCTGGGTCAGGGTTTGGTGACTCAGGGGCTGGATGACTCATCTGGCAGCTCTGTCTGGCACTTCCCTCTGGTCTGGAAGTTGGTAGAAACTTCTACAGCTGGAGGGCGGGAGTAAGGAGGGGCTGCCATGCATATTTATGAGGTCCTCGGCCAATCCCCAGCAAATGGGTCGGCAGGGGGCAGAATCACCTCCTAAATAGTCATACCAGCAAAGGCAGTCAGGTCGGGTGCTGGAAGGTCCCTTCTACAACACATGGGCGGAGGCTTTCCTGGAGGCACAGGAGCTAGGAGAGAGGACAGCAGGAGCAGGTCAGCATATCTGGGAGATCCCCACACGAGTGATGCAAACTGGACACTGAAAGTCTACTACACACCTAAGGGGCCTCGAGTTCCTGCCTATAATGGGCCATTGCTTCATCTGACTGAGTGACAGGTATTCACAGTGATCCAGCTGGGTTCTGTAAGCAAGTGAGTGCTGGAGGAAGAAGAGGAGCTGTATATAGGTATTGTTTATAGGAAAAGTTGTCCCTGAAGTTGTTGTTGAAGTCGAATGGGCATCCCATAACCTCCCATCCCTGTCCAAGTATTTACCCTCAATAAACAACAAAAACAGGACTGTTCTCTGATTCTAGAGTGCCTGTGAAGATTCAGTGTGCCTGGTTGTGCAAGGTGAGGGATCCCAGTTCACTTGCGGCTCCTTAAGGGGGTGCACTACACCTTCATGCATCCTATACATCAGTGGTTCTCAACCTGGGTGTCGGGACCCCCTCGGGGGTCGAATGATGATTTGCCAGGGGTCACCGAATCCTGGGCTGTTCCTGAAGCCAGCACCGCTCTCCCAGCCCTTTTGCGGCCGCCCAGCAGGGCTGTCCCTGGAGCCTGTGGCCACCCAGCTGGGCTTTTCCTGGAGCCCGCGACTGCCCACTCAGCCTCTTCGCAACCACCCATTCAGTTCACGGAATGGCTCAGGGGAAGAGACTAGAGGTCAGCTGACTGGTGTGGAATGTGAAGTGGGAGGGGCTGGAGGAGACCCTATCTCCAGATTTTGGAATAGGTGTCACTGCTATGAGACACCATCAAGTCGGAGACACAGTGAGTAACGCTACCTAGGATTATAGTGGGGACTTTTAATGGCAACTACAGTTCTCAGATCAGCAGATGACCTTGATCAAGAGCACCTAAGTTGGCTGATCAGAACTTCCCCCAGTATCACCACTCATCCCAACTCCCCCCACCCCCCTACCAAGGAATAAGAGAAGTAATAAAAATAGAGAATACATGGAAGGGAGAGGAAAAGAGGGGGAAGAACAAAAAAAAGGGAGAGAAAGAATAAGAGAACAAGAAAGGCAGCTAGAGAGAGGGATGGGGGGAAAAAAAAACAAGAAATTAGGATAGAGAGAGATAAAAGGTTAAGAAAGGAGAACAAAGAGAGTGGAACATCCTAAAATGTACCATAAGGAGTTTTAATACTGTAAGAGTGGAGGAGACTCAGGGAGCGCTAAATGTCCGCGGGTTAGGGGTGAAAATTACTTGTCTTGCCTTGGGTGCTGACAACCCACGCTACGAAAATAATTTTACTGTTAGGGGTCCCCACAACTTGTGAAATTTTATCAAGGGGTCACGGCACTAGAAAGGTTGAGAACCACTGCTATACATGAAGGTAAAAAACCTTCTGTGTGCAGCAGCCCTCCAAATACTCACCTGAGCCCCCTATCAATCTAGCGATGTGCACGGGAGCCTCGGCTGTCCCGAGTCTCTCTCTCCTCATTGGCTGAGACACAGTAGCAGGAGCCATTGGCTCTCAGTACTTTATATTTATGTGCCTATTGCTTCATAGGTTGAAAGAAGACACATCTCCAATACCAACCTTTGAAATGTATCTCTAGGCTAAACCTTTTTTTGTGAAAGAAGGGTTAGACCCTCTGTCAAGTTTTTATTGCTATTTGTGTTCCCTTTGGGGAGATTTACCCCTTTATTTTACTGGTGACTATTGTTGAGAAAATAAGGGTAAATCCAAAATTTTAGAGTTGTCCTAGAACGAGAAGTGAGGGAAAATCTCCCAAAAGGGACATCTGTCTCAGGCCTCGTACACACAACCGGTTTTCTCGGCAAGAAACGTCAAGAAAACTGCTGGGAGAGCTTTCTTGCAGAGAAAACCGTTTGTATGTTTTGTCATCGAGAAAACTGCCGGGAATCTCGGCGAGAAAAATAGAGAACCTGCTCTCTATTTTCTCGTCGGGATTCTCGTTGGCCTGTTTCCCGACGAGAAAACTGTGTGTGTATGCGGCAACAAGCTTACCTGTCCTCCGGTAAGCCAGCGAATGCTCAAAATGACTTTGACGCATGAGCGGTAGCTTCCTAGGCATAGGTAGGTTGTAGCAAGATGGCGGCGTCGGCATCGAATGTGAAGAGCGCATGCTCGTTGTAGTCGATTACGTCACCGCGTTCGTTCCATTCAAAAGAACGGCGGTTCTTTGGAATGGAGTGTGTGTACACTCGGCTGGCACGAGATTCTTGTCAAGAATCTCGTCAGGAAAAACGACAGGTTTTTTCCTGACGAGAATCTCGGCCGTGTGTACTAGGCTTTAGAGGGGAATTCTTCTCACTTTGGGAGATTTCTTTTAACTTCCTAACAACTTATTGCATCTCTGGGACAGGAAGTGAAGGGACATTTCCTTAATGGTACACAGACAGCAGATAACCTGACAGAGGTTTGAAATAGTAGTGGCATTCTCCCGATACTCATTGATACATACACTACATATTGTCAAAAGTATTGGGACACCTGCCTTTACACGCACATTAACTTTAATGGCATCCCAGTCTTAGTCCGTAGGGTTCAACATTGAGTTGGCCCACCCTTTGCAGCTATAACAGCTTCATCTCTTCTGGGAAGGCTGTCCACAAGGTTTAGGAGTGTGTCTTTGGAAATGTTTGACCATTCTTCCAGAAGTGCATTGGTGAGGTCAGACACTGATGTTTGACGAGAAGGCCTGGCTGGCAGTCTCCACTCTAATTCATCCCAAAGGTGTTCTAGCGGGTTGAGGCCAGTTAAGTTCCTTCACCCCAAACTAGCTCATCTATATCTTCATGAACCTTGCTTTTTGCACTGGTGCGCAGTCATGTTGGAAGAGGAAGGGGCCATCCCCAAACTGTTCCCACAAAGTTGGGAGCATGAAATTGTCCAAAATGTCTTGGTATGCTGTCGCCTTAAGAGTTTCCTTCACTGGAACTAAGGGGCCAAGCCCAACCCCTGAAAAATAACCCCACACCATAATTCCCCCTCCACCAAATGATTTGGACCTGGAGAAATGTCTAGCCAACCGGAGGTGTCCAAATATCTGGGGACACCGTGAGAAGGGGCCTGGAAATAAGATCCTAGTGATTGTTTGCTGGTAACCCCTTGTGTGAATGCATCAGTGTTGCTGAAGTGGGACTTGCCCTCATGGGTGACTTATAAGTGCTTGTGTTTCTAGTCTCTGCCAAGAGGGGGATGTCCCTGAAAAAAGTAGACAGAATAGAAAGTGTCCTCCAGATACTTTGTTCATTAAATTTGGAGTATCTTGAAGCTTCCCTGCACCCCAACCATGTTCAACCAGCAATAAAGAGATAACCACTGCCTGGTTTTTTGTGGCGTGAGACTGTCCAAGTGTCATGTTCCTGGCTGCCTGTGTGTGCCCGAATGGGAAAAGATCATGGGCAAATTAGACCTGTCAGGGGTTTGCGCTACATATTCAAACAGGTGGTACCTCACCCTCACCCAATTATATTGGAAAGGTAGATGTTATTGTCTACGAAATGAATGGGCGGGGGGGGGTGAAAATTGTAGAACCGCCCTGTTTTAGTTTTATAACCCCATCCTTGGTGTCAGGAAGGCTTCATAAATGTTAATCTTTCAAATTACATAGCTGAAGGTGTGAATTGTTGTCAAAACTGGGGTTGAGATGTTAAAACAGCATTATATGTGGAAGACAGATGGTGTTGAAGGTCCAATGCCTGTTCATTGATGGTTAATGCCGTCTAAAGTAGATGGCCTCTCTCATGCCTCTTGTGAACCAGATTTCATACAAAAGGTGTGAAAGAGGCCATTTTTATACATCAAGCTGAAATGACCATTGTTCAACAAGGGTGGATGCTTTCCAAACCATCTATATTGCACGCATATTTGCGGCCGCTTAGTGGGTGGGCCTTAACGCTGAGCGGCCGCATATATGCCACCCTGTTAAAGCAACTTACCGTGCTAAGAGCATGCTTCCAGTATGGTAGCCAGCAGGTACCGGAAAGCTTCCAATGCATACTTGCATTTGAGAGCTTTCTGATCATATGACCGCTGTGATAGCCAATCGCAGCAGTCACATGATTCTAATGCCTTCCTCCACCTCCCGGATTATAGAACTCTTAAAGGACCTGGAGGCAGTCGGCGTGAAGAGGTTAACCTCTCTACTCAATTCATATGCCATTTTAACATCTCTATTAAATTCGAACCTTCAACCATGTAAATCGAAAGGTCAAAGATGAAGCCCTATTGACACCAAGGAAGGGATTACCGTATATACTCGAGTGTAAGCCGACCCGAATATAAGCCGAGGCACCTAATTTTACCAAAAAAAACTGGAAAACTTATTGACTCGAGTATAAGCCTAGGGTGTCCATCTGCATGCCTCACTGTGCCTCATTTTGCCTCACTGTGTCCATGTGCATGCCTCACTGTGCCCATGCCTCACTGTGCCCATGCCTCATTGTGCCCATGCCTCACTGTGTCCATGACTAGACTGACTATTAACATGGGAGTCTACGGAAGGGGTGCCCGGCTTTGAAAAATCGGTGCCCCCTGGCCGTAGGTCCTCCAGACAAAAAACTATGCACACTTGTAGAGGAGAAATGGGGCTACATGTGTGACAAGTTTCGGGTCCAGGGGACCTACAACCGGCCAGTAACAGGTACCAAAAATCACCAGAGAAATTACTGTTTAACATGGGAGTCTATGGGGGGGCCCGGTTTGAAAAATCGGTGCTCCCCGGCCGTAGGTTCCCCGGACAACAAGCTTTGTACACTTGTAGAGGAAGAGTGGGGCTACATGTGTGCCAAGTTTGGGGACCTATGGGCGGCTGGTACTGGGTCCCCAAATTCCGGGAGATCAGGCGCAAAAAGCTGACTCGAGTATAAGCGGGGGTAGGCACTTTCAGCACAAAAAAATGTGCTGAAAAACTCGGCTTATATTCGAGTATATACGGTATGCAACTAGAAGGTGGCTCCACATCTTTCAAACCTCCATTCTTTTCTGAGGCAACATCTGCCTTTCATTGCTGATTGGGTCAAGGTATTGGTTCCAGGGCCATCTTTAAGGCAGGGCAAAAGGGGCAGCTGCCCTGGGCCCTATCATTGTTGTGGGGCCCAAAGCAGCTCCCGGTATAAATTCCATTGTCCCTTGAAGTTTTAGTCCCATGCTGTGTCCTGATATCTCAGATATATAAGTTCTGCTACTAATGCTGCCCAGCTCTGCCCTATTGCCGTGCACAGGTTGCTCACCTACAGACCCTGTGTTTACATGTAATTAACCTGCATTGATATGTAAATAGTGTCAGAATTAATATGTAAATATCTGCTGACCGGTGGCATTGATATGTAAATAGAGGCTGCATTAATATGTACAGTAAATTGGTGGTCAGTGTAAATCCCTCCTTACATTGGTGGTTACTGTGAATGCTCATATTACATTAGTGGTCAGTGTAAATCCCTATTACATTGGTGGCCAGTGTAGACAACCCCTTTTTGTTGGTTGTTGATGTAAAATCCCCCATTACATTGGTTGTCAGTGTAAATTCTTCATTACATTGGTGATCAGTATATTCCCTTTACATTGGTGGTGAGTGCAGAATTGCCCTTACACTGGTGGTCAGTGTAAATTCCCCCTAACATTGGTGGTCGGTGTAGAGGGGGGGGCAAGAAAATGTTTGCCTAGGGTCCAATCCATGTTAACGACAGCCCTGATTGGTGCTACCCGTAACGACATAATTGAGGTATTGTCCTGACACTTATTGAAATGGAAGAAGTGGCTTGGACAAGCTACAAAACATCTTCAAAATGACAGAACAAACCTGGTTGAATGTGACTATTGCTAGCTATACCCTGACCTGGATAAATGAGAACCTTCACAGATGTAATGGAAAGGTTTGCTTTAAGTTGATTCCTCCAAGCCAGAGCACGTGTTCGTATGTCATACCAATTTGACGAAACCGCATGGGGGGGACACTTGGGCGCCTGGGAAAACACGCATTTATAAAATGCAAACATTTGAATATGTTTATGTTCTTTTTAAAACAGAATATTGTATTGTAATGTAATGATGCCAACAATATTTATCAAGCTACACTTTTCTTTTAGAAACTTAGTAGCGTGCTATAGAATAGCGAATTGCAATAGGAAGTGCTTTACGTATACAAAGAATAAAGTGGCTGACACTTGTAATTCTAAGAATTACACACTCTCCTTACTGCCTGTATCTTGCTTTGCTGGTTTTCATATAGCTAGCTGACCTACTTTAAACCTACAGGGACGGATGTGGTAGCACTGTGATACCTCATTGCTAGTGATCAGTCCACACTATGGCTTCCAGTTAAGTGGGTCAGATATGAAATAATCTTCTTTATATGCTACGTGTTCTTTTTATACACATGCACCATGTAAGTGGAAACATTAAACTGGATCCAGCTTATCTAGATGTGCCGTTTTTTGGAATGCGAAAATGCAGAAATGAGGAATTGGACTTGCAGTACTACTCATAATTCACTAATGAGAGGTGTATGATAACTCAAGAACAAAAATGCAATATATTGCAGTTTTTAGTCATTAGCTGTGGTGGCTGCATTCGTTTTCTCTTTTTCAGGCTTCTTTCCTTTATTTTGACCTGGTGATCCTGCCAGTAACACACTTCCTGTCTGAGAGTGACAACGCTCACTCACTGTACTGTATCTATGGAGGAGCAGAGATGAATTTCTGGCAGGATCAGCAGGTATTTTTGGCAGTTATACAGATCTAACAAAACTATTTTAATTGTATATTTAACAGAAAAAAGGGAGTGAATAACAGAAGTTCATTGTTGGGTTTATATACACTAATGCTGGCCATACACCTATAGATTATCTGCAGATTTTCTATGGTTAGATGGAAAAAGTGGAACAGATTCCTCCGTCTACGCTGAACTGTGTGGATGGAAGAATCTCCCACTGGCCCAATCTTCCATATCTTGCTAGTCGGCCCCGTTGTCTCTCACAATACCTGAACATTCTGATTGGGTGCAGGCATTGTTTAGGTTGAGAGCCAGCGGGGTCCGACTAGCAAGATGCAAGATATGGAAGCTTGGGCCAGTGGGAGATTCTTCCATCCACACAGTTCAGCGTAGATGGAGGAATCTGTTCCACTTTTTCCATCTAACCATAGAAAATCTGCAGATAATCTATAGGTGTATGGCCAGCATAAGTCTTGTTTTGCCATATTTGTCAGGGTCTAGGTTAAAGTGGTTAAGTCAATTATTTCTGCCCCCCTTTTTTTTTTTATTTGCCAGCTAAATACCTTTTCTTTGTATCGCCAATGTGCGGTCACGTAACTGCCCGCCGCTCTCCATCCCCGATCTAAGGACTACAGTGGGAGGGGCTTAGTCTCCCCTCTGATGCCAGCCGGGCGTTCACGTGACCGCACATTAGCGATGTAAACAAAGATATTTAGCTGCAGAATTGAAAAAAAACCACTGTGTATTACATCATGTTATTGCAGAGGGGCTGGCAGGAATCGGAATCCCTAACTTTTTCTAGACCAAATAGCCACTGGAGGGGTTGAGGGGGGGGCGGAGGAGACGGCTCCCTACACAGTTTTCTGAGCTGACAGGGAGAGAGGGAGGGGGTAAGAGGAGAGCGGCTGGATGATGGAGGCAAGTAAACTGACCACAATACCATGGATCAGCAGCCATGATTATCGTGGTCAGCACACTAAGGGGAACACAGGAACAGGCAGGATCAACCAGGTATATGACAACATAAAAAGGGACAAATGACACAGCAGAAGCACTATGCGGTTTAACATGCTTTAAAGGAACAGGATCTTTTTATTTTATTTTTTAGGGTTATAACTACTTTAAAGGTGATGATGAAAATACAGACGTGCCGTTGCTGACCTCTTTCTGAAAATGTTATTTCTCTAGCTGTTACACTGGCTGCAGTACTTTCTGAGTCACTACCCAAGAACAAGCATGCAGCCAGTGAAGTCAAAACCTACATACTTGTTCCATTTCTGTGAGGGTCAGCATTCAGGCAACTGGCTATCACAATCACAGAAAAAAGTGGGTAGCCTCTGTATTTTCTGCAGTTATTAGAGGTAGGATGCACAAACACACACACACGCATATAGATCTTATATAACTGAGACAATTTAATGAAAAATGATAATGTTTTGTTCATATTTTTATTACTTTTATTGGATTAACTAAACAACAGAATTTAAAAAATATATTTAATAATTGAATATGAAAATAATGCAGCCTTTTATTCGGCCATGAATTTTTTTTTTTTACATATTTCTCCATATCTCCAAGCCTCTTTTTTTACAGAGATCAGTAGCGCAAGATGAAATTTACAAACACAAGTGAATGAGTGTTGGCCAGTTTCTAATGTACCGGCTAATTTCGGCCGATATTTGGCCTGTATGTACCCAGCATTAGACTCTCTTGCTTTGCCTCTTTCTTCTCCAGAAGGCAGTCAGTGTGATCTAATTGATCCCTAAATTTGGATGATGTTAGATTCAGACCACTTGTCATGAATTCCAATGATCTGAGCCAAATCCCAAATTTAATGTTATTTTTGACAGTTCAGATTCCTAAAAGGAACCAAAGGATGCTCCAAAGGCTGCTCTTAGCTTATGTCTGATTTTACTGTTGCCTGAGCACCCTTAGCTTGACTGCCAGTGCCACCAAATGCAGCCCTGCTATCTTAGATTTTTGGTCCCATTGCCTCATCAAGCCGGGCTGCGAGAAACTTTCAAAACCACAATTTTGCATCATTTGTAATATGCATTTTTGGAGCCTTGTTCAGATGATCTTTGACTTCAATGGGTCTTCAAGTTTAGAAATTCCGAATTTCAGAGGTTCAAAAATGTAAAAATGTTCAACCAAAACTTATTGAAGTTTCCTTATCTCTAGTTGAAATCCTACACTTATACCCTGTACACACGATCGGATTTTCCGATGAAAAAAGACCGATGGACTTTTTTCATCGGAAATTCCGATCGTGCTTGGGCCCCATCAGACTTTTTTCCATCGGAGTAAAAAAATAGAACATGTTTAAAAATTTTCCGATGGGAAATTCCGATCGTCTGTGTGGAATTCCATCGGAGAAAAATCCACGCATGCTCAGAATCAAGTCGACGCATGCTCGGAAGCATTGAACTTCATTTTTCTTGGCTCGTCTGAGTGTTTTACGTCACCGCGTTTTGGACGGTCGGAATTTTGTCTGATGGTGTGTAGGCAAGACAGATGGAAGTCCGCTTCATCGGAATTCCATCGGATTTTATTCCATCGGAAATCCGATCGTGTGTACAGGGCATTACTCATATGAACACTATCTATGTGTAGCTTGTACAATTTCTCTGTGTTTGTGTGGGTTACCTCCAAGTACTCAGGCTACACACTACAGATTACCTGGCATCTGATCAAACTGGCCCTAAAGGGTGCATACGGTATATGTGGTTACATGACAGCAGTAGGAACATTTGTAAGATCAGAGTGGCCTAACCTGAACATTTGGCTGTGATAACCACACAATGCAGTTATTTTATCACCCCTGGTTCTTTGTTAACCCTTTCCCACAGGCTTTTAGTTCTCCTCCATATCATTATAGAGTAAACATTATCAAAGTGGACCTGTTGCTATGTGCAAATAACACATCTAAAAAAAAAGTAGGCACCATAATCCTAGTGACTTTTTTGTGCACTTAAAGCGGTGTTCCATCCTTTTTTTTTTTTTTAAAGTCAGCAGCTACAAACACTGTAGCTGCTGACTTTTAATAAGGATACTTACCTGTCCAGGGAGCCCGCAATGTCGCCCCCCCCCCCCCCAGGCCGATCCGTCCATCGGATCGGGTGCAGGCGCCGCCATTCTAACTAAGGGAAACCGGTAGTGGAGCCTTGTGGCTTTCACTGCCCGTTTCCTACTGCACATGCACGAGTCGCGTAGCGCTTTGTGAATAGGCAGCTGTCTTCTGGGACACACACAGGTACCAGAAGACAGCGGGGGGGGGGCTCGCAGCACAGAAAGGATATGATGTCCTGTGCCGCGGACCGGATGGATCGGAAGTACACTATATACTTCGTAAAAAAGGTAGGATAGAAGAATTTTTTTTTTTTTATATCCAAAAACGAGGGGTGGATAGGTGGTCTTTCGTTTAAGACCACCTCTCAAAAGTGGGTGGAACTCCGCTTTAAGGAGCACACAGTGTCATGAGCCGTCAACCAACCAAGAGAACTATATCCATATTGCATTCATTTATCGATTAATCCAATGTGGACAGCTTTGTTTTTAGCCAATGAGATTCCTGCATTGCCGTATAAAATGCCAGGGAGATGTGCCAGAGCTCCAAGTCAGAGCTAAGTGTGTATCCACCATTTGAAGGCTCCGCCAGTAAAATAAGAAGAGGCACTGAGCATATTTAAAGATGAACTCCAGCAAACAGTGAAATGCACATTTGAAATGCATATAAGGGAGCTGTGTTACCTGTCAAAGGGTTTTTTATTTCTTTCCACTTCAGCCAGTCTTGAGATTTACACAGGCCTGTCTGGCATCAGAGGTAGGTTGTGACCTGACCTTTCTTTGCTGCAGTGAAACAATGCAGCTTGGTCACCGCTCCTCCCTCAGCCACTGATTGGACAGTGAAAGAGCAGCACACTGATGAGCTCACCCCTCTGCTCTTCCCTTATGTCAACGTGTTCCTTATAAGCTCATGTACAACCAGCAAACGTGATTGGCTCCCAGTGCTTCCCCTCTTTTGCCCAATCAGAGCTCTACTATATAGAGAACTATTCTCTGCTGCATAAAATGGTTATTTTTTTAATATCTGCCCAGAGTGCATCCTTGAAGATTTGAATAGGCAGTCTGTTATGTTAGTTTTCGGGCTGGTTTAAGTAACAGGTTCACGTCATGCACTTTAAAAAAAGAACATAAGCTGTGACTATACAGGTTTTGCTAAAGAAATTATCAGTTTCTGAAAAGAACTGTTAAAGCTTCCTTTGAAGACCATAAATTTAGCCTATTACCCACTAGGCAGGTGATTTATTTCCCCCGCTTTGTAAGAAACAAAAATGTACCACTAGGCATGACTGACCTGTGTCTATTGGCTAAAAAACAAAGGGGTCTAGTTGCATCTACAACTCACGTGACGGAACCAGTACAAAGACCTTGTAAACCCAAAACCCAACACCAGCAGATGACATGGCTCGCCAAATCATCAATGACTGTGGAACCTTCACACTGGACCTCATGCAACTTGGATTCTGTGCATCTCCACTCTTCCTCCAGACTCTGGGACCTTGATTTCCAAAGGAATTGCAAAATCTACTGTAGCGGGTGTTTGATTTTAGGGGAGGCATCTGGGTGGTAGTGTAACCCAGATGCATTGATTGTCAGGGAATCTGGGATCCTTTTATGGTTCGTGGAGGACTCTGGTGGTGAGAGGTTCCCTGCGGCCTGCAGGTGGCGCTGTCGCCCTGGCTGGAGTTGAACACTCACTGCAAGACTGCTTCCCTTTTTGTCCTTTCCTGGCGCTGGTACAGCGGGGCAGGGAACCCGCTGTGACGCAAAGGGAGAGGAGATAAAAGGGGCGGACGCCCTGACCTTGGGGTTCAGAGTCGGAGGACGCAGCCGCACCCAGGCACCTTCAGCTTGGGTGCTGGCGTTCCGGAGTTCCGGGCTCAGGTGCCCTTGACCTGGCCGGAGCGAGGGATGGAGTCCATCTCAGGCACCTTTAGCCTGGGGTGAGGTACTATGGCGGAAGCCTGGAGCTCAGTACCTTCGACTGAGTTCCGCGAGGGTGGAGGAATCCGAGGGGGCCCTAACTCCTTGGGTGCCTGAGTCTGAGACGAGGAGGCCGGTGAGGGGAACTTCTCCGGAGAGTCCAGCGCAGCATTGCTGGTGACGGAGAGGCCTCCGATAACTGTCTTGGACGGATGTCCTTCCCCTGATAGGGGCTACGATAGCGAAGGTAATTCATCTTCTGTTCAATATAGTCAGTGGCAATGACTATTCGCCATTGGTGACACTACAGTGGTTAGCTCTATCTAGAAGAATTGTGCCTTGGCCTACTCCCCACAAATACTGAAGTGGTATATGGGTCTCAACCTGTCTGTGCTGTATGACTATTTATTGAGAAGAATAAATACGAGTTGGACCTATTCAGTGTGTGGAACTCTGGTTACTAGGAGCAAAGGGGAGTCAATCCGAGGAGAGCATTTGACTCTGGGACATACACACAAAACCCGATAGTTCTGGCCTTCACCTCCACCCATTGGAGGACATGGGCCGTGGTGTATCTCATCCCTCCCCCCAGTGTTAACCCCTAGATGAGACAGACAAGCCGTGAATGAGAAGGGGTGAGAGGGGTGAGGTCGCTACATACTTTCATCCGAAAAGAGGACTTTGGACTACTGAGCAACAGTCCAGTTCTTTTTCTCCTTAGCAGCGTTAAGATGCTTCTGATGTTGTCTCTGGCTCAGGAGTGGCTTGACACAAGGAATGGGACAGTTGTAGCCCATGTTCTGGATATGTCTGTGTGTTGTTGCTCTTGAAGCACTGACACCAGCCGTAGTCCACTCCTTGTGAATCTCCCCCAAATTCTCGAATGGCCTTTGATTCATAATCCTCTCAAGGCTGTGGTTATCCCTGTTGCTTGTGCACCTTTTTCTACCACACTTTTTTCTTCCACTCAACCTTCCATTAATATTCTTGGACACAGCACTCTGTGAACAGCCAGCTTCTTTAGCAATGACCTTTTGTAACATACTTGTGGAGGGTGCCAATGAATGTCTTCTGCACAACTGTCAAGTCAGCAGTCTTCCCCTTGTTTGTATAACCTACTAAACCAGACTGAGAGACCATTTAAAGGCTCAGGAAAGCTTTATAGGTGTTTTGAGTTAATTAGATGATTAGAGTGTGACACCATGGGGGTTATTTACTAAAGGCAAATCCACTTTGCACTACAAGTGTAGTCGCTGTAGATCTGAGGGGGGCATGCAAGGAAAATAAAAAACAGCATTTTAGCTTGCACATGATTAGATGATAAAATCAGCAGAGCTTCCCCTTATTTCAGATCTTTCCCTCAGATCTACAGCGACTGCACTTGTAGTGTAAAGTGGATTTGCCTTTCGTAAATCACCCCCCATGAGTCTACAATATTTAACTTTTTCACATTCTAATTTTTATTTTTTTTGTCTGTGGCAAATGTGGCAAATGTATATTAGCAGGCTTGGGGTGGGAGCCTTTTTAAAGTATTACACATATTACCTTTCACTAGACTTAGTTGTTTTTTTTTTGTTTTTGTTTTTTTATATCCACTTGCACTAGACATCCTTCACCCCCCCCCCCCTTTTTATTTTTTTATTTTTTTTTATATTCATTAGTAGGCTTGGGGTGGGTGCCCCTTTAACTTATTAGACATATTTTTATCACTAGATTTAGCTGTTTTTCACAACCACTTTCACCAGAAATTCTTGACTTTCCTTTTTCCCTCCCCACAACCCCCCCTCCCCCCCCCCTTTTTTTTTTTGTCCTTGCCTGATCTGTCTAGCTTCTGTCCCTCATCTTTTTCTCTTCTGTTTCTCTCTTGTTCGACCTATCCTTTCTTTATCTTTCTCCCCTTCTTCCCTACTAGTGTTGACTCCTCTAACTAGTGGATTTAGAATATGAAGGCCATATAGTTGGATATATCTCTTTCAGGATAAGCAGATCTCTCAGTATAAATGACTATTAATGCTTTTAGTCCATTTTAATGTAGGGGTATTTATTGAGACCAAATATGTGGGTCATGTGTATGTGTTTTTAAATATTTTTTTATTTTTTATGTATGTAATGTAATGCTGAAAAAGATTAATAAAAACAGTTTAACCAGATGATAAAATCAGCAGAGCTTCCCCTTATTTCAGATCTTCCCCTCAGATCTACAGCGACTGAACTTGTAGTGCAAAGTGGATTTGCCTTTTCGTAAATAACCCCCCATGAGTCTACAATATTTTACTTTTTCACATTCTAATTTTCTGAGATACTGAATTTTGGGTTTTCACTAATGCCCCGTACACACGATCCGAATATCGTACGATGGATCGTACGACTTTTTTCCCTTAATAGTCGCAAGTAAAATTAAATAGGTTATTAAAGTCACGAAAATTCTCGTACGACAGAAAAAAAAAATCGGAAGTGATGTCATGTGTTGTAATGTATTTGTATTGTATTTTCGGACGGTACTGACTAAACGAAAATCGTACGATTTGTTATCGTATGAGGAAAATTTTCGTGCACGTCCGATTAAATAATATCGGATGAACTGTCATGATCGGCTCTCGAAGCTCTGTACTAACGATCCGATTATCGTACGATTCTTCCTCGGACGACATTTTTCGTACGATATTCGGATCGTGTGTACGGGGCTCAACTGTAAGCCATAATCATCAAAATTTAAAGTAAGAAATGCTTGAAAAATATCACTCTGTGTGTAATGAATCTAAATAATATATGAGTTTCACTTTTTGAATTAAACAACTGAAATAAAGAAACTTTTTGACAATATTCAAATTTTTTGAGATGCGCTTGTATCGGGAGAGCACTATTTGTACTGTATCTTTTTTGGAGTTTCCTTCACACTTTTATTGGGAGGTTCTTGAGGTTGGAGATGGATTGAGATTGCCTGTGGGAAGGAAGGAGAGCATCATCCCTGGCGCAGTAAACCTGGCTTAAAGGGAAAAGGCGCATTAGAACTAATGAATATGGGGTCTAACTATAAGGTGAGAGTTTTGGCATAGTGGTGATGGGCGCAGCACGATAAGATGAGGAGAAATGCACATATATGTTTAAAAGAAGATCTCAAAAAATTTTCAGCACAAATGAATGGAAAAGAAAATAATGGACATGCATTGTTACGATTGAGAGACTTTTTATTTATATTTTTTGGATGCACGTGATTGTGGACTGTTAACACTGCTTAATATTTTTTCACGCATGTTTTGGATATAAGAAATATATGTTTAATAGTTGCATATACATATGGAGAGATTGTTGGCTTAAATTTTAATATTATGTTGCACAGCACTGTGGAACATTTAATTTTTTACTTGATAATGGGGTATTTATCAAACATTTGTATCAAACATTTTTAGAATGTAATAATTTAATAAATACACCATTATCAAGATCATCATGGTAATCTGGATATTCATTCCTCAACATGGCATGATCATCAAACTAACAATGGCACATCTGCAACCTGTTCAACTTTTAAACGCACATTTTGCAGCACACCGTGGATCTTCAGATAGCAGGCAAAAACTTTTATTTAAAATGATCACATCACAGCAGAAGAGTGCAATGTTTCGGGGGCCACACTGGACCCCATCGTCAGGCATGTGCTAGGTGCATACAGTAGTGCAAGGACATTTAAGGTACCATCTACCAATTAAATACAATGCTATCCTCTGTCATCTGACATCATGTGACTTCATAAATACATCCAAAACACCATACCTTAAACAAAGAACCATAATGTATCTTTACATGCCGATCATTAGGTAATGGAAAAGGTTAATAAATAAATGAAGAGAGGGTCTCATTTATGTTGTGGATCCCAGCCTCATATCTCAAATGTGTACAATAAAGCTCAATGCCTGATTGGACACATTTGACAGATGTTTCCGATTGAGGAGACACGATTAGCAGAGTCCAGTGTCGTTGTTGCCAATTGGCCGAACCGTTACCCAATTCATGTGCACTACTCTGGCAGCACCAGCGTACTCAGGCCAACCGTGCTATGGCAACACAGATGCTAGAGGCTTGGCTGCAGATTCCATGGATATCCATGACATCAGGAACCCCATTCAACGTTCATCTTTCAGGTTTTTTGTACTGACCACTGTCACTCTACCATTCTGAAGTACCTTGGATTGGGCCCAAGCCCAGTTGAGAATTGATAGCGACTCTCCTACCCCTTCTATGGAATCAGCCATATTCTCCCCAAGGTCTACATCCAAGTTGCAGTCACCATTCATATATGGTCACTTACAACCTCACCAATGTAAGACCGACCGCTGTCACTCTACCATTCTGACATACCTTGGATTGGGCCCAAGCCCAGTTGAGAATTGATAGCGACACTCCTACCCTTTCTATGGAATCAGCCATATTCTCCCCAAGGTCTACATCCAGGTTACAGTCACCATTCCTATATGGTCACTTACAACCTCACCAATGTAAGACCGACCACTGTCACTCTACCATTCTGAAGTACCTTGGATTGGGCCCAAGCCCAGTTGAGAATTGATAGCGACTCTCCTACCCCTTCTATGGAATCAGCCATATTCTCCCCAAGGTCTACATCCAAGTTGCAGTCACCATTCATATATGGTCACTTACAACCTCACCAATGTAAGACCGACCGCTGTCACTCTACCATTCTGAAGTACCTTGGATTGGGCCCAAGCCCAGTTGAGAATTGATAGCGACACTCCTACCCTTTCTATGGAATCAGCCATAATCTCCCCAAGGTCTACATCCAGGTTACAGTCACCATTCCTATATGGTCACTTACAACCTCACCAATGTAAGACCGACCACTGTCACTCTACCATTCTGAAGTACCTTGGATTGGGCCCAAGCCCAGTTGAGAATTGATAGCGACTCTCCTACCCCTTCTATGGAATCAGCCATATTCTCCCCAAGGTCTATATCCAAGTTGCAGTCACCATTCATATATGGTCACTTACAACCTCACCAATGTAAGACCGACCGCTGTCACTCTACCATTCTGAAGTACCTTGGATTGGGCCCAAGCCCAGTTGAGAATTGATAGCGACACTCCTACCCTTTCTATGGAATCAGCCATATTCTCCCCAAGGTCTACATCCAAGTTACAGTCACCATTCCTATATGGTCACTTACAACCTCACCAATGTAAGACCGACCACTGTCACTCTACCATTCTGATGCGCCGTGGATTGGGCTCCCTTGAGCATTGAAACCGACTCTCCTACCCTTTCTATTTTTTGATTTGCTACATTTCTCTTTTACACCCATGAGATATCTAACTACTACACCATAAGGGCTCTCCGGCATTCACCTATTTTCTCTTTTTTTGTGGATGTTTCCATGCATTTGCATCACTAGGAACCCCCTTTATACAACACAGAAGTTAGAGGTTCTGCCTGCTATAATCACATCAGTCGCATTGTTATAATAAGAGGTAAACTGCCTTCCTCTGGATCAACTGTGGGTATAGAATTGGGTATATGGGATTGTACGATATTTTTTATTTTTATTTATTTATTTTAATGGTTGAACTGGATGGACTTGTGTCTTTTTTCAACCTGACTAAATATGTGACTAACTATGTAACTATGTAACTGCTAGAAACAGCAGTAAGCTGATTACATAAGCAGTCACTTCTATTTCTGGGGGGTTCTGTACACCGTGTACACAATGCTCACGGTGTTGACAAGGAAGTAACATTTGAACATTTGAAAAAGCATAGCTGGCTGCAGATATTCGAAAGGAAAGTTTGTTTTTATTAAATTATATTACAAAATTGCCTGCTTAGTAAATATTTTATGTTATAGCAATTGCATTTGGTCAAACTGGAATTTTCCTTTTAGGGCAAATATATTCTGAAAATAAGACTAAATGCCTATCCACTGGTCTTGGACTCAGGACACCATGACAAGTCCAAAGAAGGTTTTTCCATCGGCATAGTCTACAAGGTGCGGATGGCTTACATGGACATACAGCTTTTGTCCCACTTTTAGGTTTGCAAGTCCACCCTGGCTTAGGCTGGCTGACCAAGTTTCAAGGTCCGAGGGAGGTCTAGTTACACTTTCCGACCCAATCAGCAGGGTGAGGTTTACATTGGTAGATTCATGCAGAGTGATGACCTCGCTGAGCAGTCTTATATCAGTGTTCTTGCCGGTGAAGCCAACCTGACAATAGACGTAGTAGAGACCTTTGTGTTTGGTCACCAGAGTAGTGATTGGAGAATGTGTAACATTGCGAGTGAATGCCACTTCCGAATCGGAGCTCCATCTCATAGTTTCCATCTGTGCTGGTCTATGGCCTGTGGAGGAAGACAATAGTTTGGTAAGTGTGGTGTGAATTTCATATCATTACACGAGGCTTCAGATCTTTATTGTGTATATGAATGACAGTTCCAATATAAAAGGAAACACACCGAGGGAAATACATATGCTGTCATTGCTTTTCACTCCTACAATGCCAGCTGCTTAACTGTCATGTTGATCCTAAGCTAAAAAAAAAGATTTGGCTAGAGATACATTTAAAATAGTATATTGGTGGAGCAATACCGGCAGGGCCACTGATAAGGAGATACCGCCACCCCACCCGTATGGAGAATATTAATGAAGAAAGACCATCTGTAAGTCATGTACTAGAGTTCTAAACCATCCCCTGAAGAAGGAATTAAATATCCAAGTATATATATTCCAAACATGTCGGGATCTTTGGTGTCCATCGACACTGTTTTTACCTTCCAACTGTGAGATCATATATGAATATCTTTTTGTGTTTTTAAGCTATTCTATGTGACATTTACCGTATATACTCGAGTATAAGCCAAGTTTTTTTAGCACATTTTTTTTGTGCTGAAAATGCCCCCCTCGGCTTATACTCGAGTCACCTTTTTGCGCCTGATCTCCCGGACTTTGGAGCCCTGGTACCGGCCGGTACCCAAAACTTGGTACACATGTAGCCCCATTTCTCCTCTACAAGTGTGCAAAGTTTGTTGTCTGGGGGACCTACGGCCGGGGAGCACCGATTTTTCAAAGCCGGGCACCCCTTCCATAGACTCCCATGTTAAACGTCAGTCTAGTCATGGGCACAGTGAGGCATGGGCACAGTGAGGCATGGGCACAGTGAGGCATGGGCACAGTGAGACATGGGCACAGTGAGGCATGGGCACAGTGAGGCGTGGACACAGTGAGGCGTGGGCACAGTGAGGCATGGGCACAGTGAGGCGTGGGCACAGTGAGGCATGGGCACAGTGAGGCATGGGCACAGTGAGACATGGGCACAGTGAGGCATGGACACAGTGAGGCATGGGCACAGTGAGGCATGGACACAGTGAGGCATGGACACAGTGAGGCAAACTGAGGCACAGTGAGGCATGCAGATGGACGCCCTAGGCTTATACTTGAGTCAATACGTTTTCCCAGTTTTTTGTGGTAAAATTAGGTGCCACGGCTTATATTCGGGTCGGCTTAAACTCGAGTATATACAGTATGTCATTTTTTGTTTGTGTATACATAATGTTGTACTCAATAAATTTGTATTTAACTATACTTTTTTTCTACTCTGTATCCGGTATTTTTCCTTGCCCACAAAATCCCTAAGGGCACCCTCTTCCTTTCTCCCCCTCCTGTATGGGGCCAGGGCCCTGGGCCCTATCAGTTCACCAGGGAGGCCCAGGCAGCTGACAAGCAAGGGGAAGGGGATAGTGGACAGAGAGGAAGATTTGATGCATTGGGGGTTTGGGCAATTACTGGAACTGATCCCCCTGTGACTCCGCCTGCTGCAGCTGAAATCCGGCTTCTCCTCCTCTCCCTCCTGCCGGCTGCAGGGGGAGCAACAGCAGAGGGATCAGTTTCAGTAATTGCTGCCTCGCCACACTGATCACCCTCACTCTCCACAATCCCTTTACCCCTGCTGCCCAGGTTTCGTTTTAGGATAGAGAGCGGAGGGGGGGGGGGGGCTGGCGGGGAGGGGTACCAGTAAATATGTTATATTTACTGTCCCTACCTCCCCTGGTTGTGGACAAAATGCTGCTAGCCCAATAGCATATATAAAAAGAAACAAAATTCTCCCAGGGGCCTATGCGCTGCTTACAAGTTATACATGTACTTGTTCTTCCTTGACCACTCCTTGGATGGCTGACCACTGTGAGAATATCCTGGTGTGAAGTTTTGGATTCTGCTCTGGCCACTCAAACACTTTTTTTTATCAAAGATGTCTATATCACCCTGAAGAAGATCGAATACAATATTAAGATTGAAACGCGTTGGGGTTATCCTTAACAGCAGCATTCTTAAGCCTGGTACACACGATCGGAATTTCCGCAGACAAAGTGTAGGACTTTTGTCCGAAGGGCGTTTGCCATGAACTTGTTTTGCATACAAACGGCAAAGGATTGTCGGCCAACAAACACGAAACTACGTGGTTTTTCAGCTCTTTAGCACTACCCTTTGGGCAACTTCTGCTAATGTTGTGTTATGGTTAGCTTGCTTCTGAGCATGCGTGTTTGTACTTTAGAGTTTTGTCCGAAGGACTTCTGTACACGCGATCGCATAATCCGACAACACACATTTGTTGTCGGAAAATTTTGAAGCATGCTATCCAACATTTGTTGGCGGAAAATCCGACAACATATGTCCGATGGAGCGTACAAACGGTCGGATTTTCCGACAACAGCCTGTCATCACACAATTCCCATCGGAAAATCCGATCATGTGTACGGGCTTATAGACATACTGTTTGAACAATACACAATGTCAATGTCATATTGGACATCTATCATGCAAAATTTTGTGTACACCAGAGCTCTTGTTGTTGTCCCTCTTTTTTCATGTGTTCCCCTTCCCCCTTCCCTTCTTTTGATATTGCTGTTTTTATTTGATGATGATTTTTTATATAAATTCAAAGTAAAATAATATTTTTATACAAAACAAGTACATTTATTACTTGTAAGCTGCGCATAGGCCCCTGGGAGTATTTTGTTTCTTTTCAGATTTACGTTCCCTTTCCTTTTCTGAATGAACACAACGAGTGATCCGTTCTGATCACTCACCATGTTCATTCATAACTGGAACATAATATACTGTGTTTACAATGCTTCAGTTTGTGAATGAACAAGGAGCCTCTGTACAGAACATTCATGTTCATTCATTTGCAGTGCAGCTGAGGCTGCAGAGAAAAGAATGGGGATCTTTGCTCTCAGTTCCTTTCTCTGTCTCAAAATTGAGAAATCAGGGGTCTATATAGACCCCTAATATTTCACTGAAGCCACTCCAACAGCGTTGTAAAAAAAATGAAAATTGAGAAATTTAAAATAAAATAAAAAACACAGCGACAGGTCCTAGTTTGGCAGGTGTTGGTAAATTGCCCTGAATACACACTGCCTGTATTCAATGATATACACCTGCACACAAATGCCTGTCTAAAGCCTCGTACACACGGTCGGACTTCCATCAGACTTTTCCTTGGTTTTTTGTCCGAACGGAGTTGGCCGGGCACACCCATAGCATACACACACTCAGACTTTTCTGCAAACTTTCCCAAAACTTTATCCAACATCACGTGGTTTTTCTGCTCTTTTCTGCTCTTTACCGCCACCCTTTTGTCAACTTCTGCTATTGTTGGTTGATTGTAACATTTTTCGTTTTGTCCATCGGACAAAAGTCCGATGGTTTACTGTACACACGGTCGGACTTTGCTCCATCGGACTTTTGTTGGGCAAAAGTTCGTCCGTTTGCAGACCCAACTTTTGTCCGATGAAAACAAGAACAAAGCAAAAAAAGTTTGTCCGATAGAGCGTACACACGGTAGGATTGTTGGTCCAACTTGCTCAAAATGAAGTTTGTTGGCCAAAAGTCCGACCGTGTGTACGGGGCTTAAGGCTTGATTCACACCTATGCATTTTTTGTGCTTTTTGCATTTTGCAGATTTGTTCTACAGCCCATTTAACATGGTTTCCTATGGAACACGTTCTGCAGAGCAAATCTGCAAAATGCAAATAGCACTAAAAATGCACAGGTGTGAATCCAGCCTAAGTAGGACCTGCGGCTGTGTTCGTACAGCTGCTGCATTCCCATAGTGTAACATGCAGGCTGTGCTGCCTGCACACAGCTCTAGCCACATAAAAAACACAGTGCCCATGTGAATGAGCCCCAAGACCTAATTCACACACAGAGCTTTTATTTTATTTTTTTTACTTAATATATTTTTATCTTTTAGGTTTAGCAGGAATCTTGTAAGTTATGTTGTGTCTACCAATACAGATTTAAATGTTTTTTTTAGCGAAAATATTGTTTTGATATTTTTATGGGGTAGACTGTACAGGACTGTGATTTCTAACAGCTGCCCTGAATACTGGTATGACAGGATAGGTTAATAGCATCCATGTAAAATACCACAAAGCAAAAGTCTATATTAAATCTGTCAGGGATATTGGACACATTAACCAATACTTAATATATGAATGGTGCATTCCCCACACCAAATCATATACAGTAAAACCTTGGATTGCGAGCATAATTTGTTCCGGAAACATGCTTGTAATCCAAAGCACTTGTATATCAAAGCGAATTTCCCCATAAGAAATAATGGAAACTCAGATGATTCGTTCCACAACCATTTATTCATAGGTCTTTCAGTTTATAGTCCATATAAAAAGATTATAGCAATATGACCAGGTTGTGTAACCATAAAATGTCCATCCACAAATGGAAGCCTCCACAAAGGGGATTAGAAGCAAAATCCAGCAGGAGCTACAGTGAGTATAAAAGAGAAGAGGGGCGCCTCTAAGTGTAGCAATATGGTTACATTTAAAGCGGAGCTCCGCCGTAAAAAAAACAATATTAAAAGCCAGCAGCTACAAATACTGCAGCTGCTGACTTTTATTAAATGGACACTTACCTGTCCTGGAGTCCAGCGATGTCGGCAGCAGAAGACGAACAATCAGTCATCTCTCGGCTGCCCCCACCGCCATCATCGGTGAGGGAATCAGGAAAATCAGGAAGTGAAGCGTTGTGGCCTCACTGTTCCCCGCTGTGTTCTGGGAGCCGCGTGTTTCCCAGAACACAATGGGGGGGGGGGGGAGTGGCGTACTGCCCGCAGGTCCCCACAGAGTCTATGCCCGGAAGTGGGTGCAAATACAGGTATCTGCACCCCCCCGAAAGGTGCCACCGGACGGGGGGGGGATCCGATGAGCGGAAGTTCCACTTTAGGGTGGAGCTCCGCTTTAATGAAGGTACATCATTTAGCAACTCGGCTCCCAGAACAGACGGGGACCAGTCAGAACGGCGCAGCGCGACTCGCGCATGCGCCGTAGGGAACCGGGCAGTGAAGCCGCAAGGCTTCACTTCCTGGTTCCCTCACAGGGGATGGCGGTGGGGGCAGCAGAGTGACAAGCGATTGCTCGTCCTCTGCTGCGGACGTCGCTGGACTCCATGACAGGTAAGTGTCCTAATATTAAAAGTCAGCAGCTCCAGTATTTGTAGCTGCTGGTTTTTAATATTTTTTTTTTCGGCGGAGCTCCGCTTTAAGAAATAAAAAAAGACAACAACTCACCAATTAGATGTGCTGCAGGTTTCTTGGAGTTCATTGTTTGCCACTTATTCTTCCTTGAAGCTGCTAAAAACAAAACAAAAAAAAAACAAGGTGAAGGAGTTGTGTAAACCTGAACTGTTTTTGACAGGTACCCATCCCCACGGCGAGATCACTCGGAAGTTCGATCCCCCTCCCCCCGCCGCCAGGCCATTCCGGAAGTGCATCGCGTTTCGCACATGCGCAGTAGGGAACTGGCTGTAAAGCCGCAAGGCTTCACTGCCAGTTTCTCTTACCACGGATGGCGGCGGCAGCAGCACCCGAGTGCTGATAGAAACATCGGCTGGGGTGCCGACATTGTGGGATCCCTGGACAGGTAAGTGTCCTAATATTAAAAGTCATCAGCTGCAGTATGTGTAGCTGCTGACTTTTTTTTTTTGCTTGGGGGGGGGGACTCCGGTTTAGGTCCTTGGGCAGTCCTAACATGACCCTTTGTAAATCTTCTTGTCCAAGTAAAAGCATACGCCAGAATATTTTTTAGGACATTAGATTTTATTCACAGAATGGATAGAGTATGTATTTAGTTTAAGGGGGTTGTAAACCTATGTGTTTTTTCACCTTAATGCATCATATGCGTTAAGGTGAAAAAACACATTGCAGTGTACGGCCCCCCCCCCCCCCCCATTTTACTTACCTGAGCCCCGAATTTACGTGGGCGCGATCCTGCGTCGCTCTCTCCACGGGTTTTTCAGCTCTTCATTGGATAGATTGATAGCAGCGCAGCCATTGGCTGTCAATCAAATCCAATGACGCAGACGCCGGGGGCGGGGCTGAGTCATACACTCAGCGTCTATGGACGCTGAGAGTATGACACAGGAGCGCGCCCGCAAGGTAACCCCCTCGGGAGAGAGCTTCCCAGAGGGGGTTATCTAATGCGGGGAGGAGCCGAGAGAGCCGCCGTGGGACCCCAGAACAGGTGGATCGGGGACACTCTGTGCAAAACAAACTGCACAGAGGAGGTAAATATGACATGTTTGTTGTTTTAAAAAAAAAAAAACGGGAAGCTTTAGTATCACTTTAAGTTGGTCAATGAGTAAAAACAAAAAATTTCTAGTGACAAAAAACATAAAATTTTTGAAAATCTCAAAATATCTTTGTAAATTTAGAACTGTGGCAGTTATGCGAGCTAAAGCATTATAAGTGTCAGAGTAATACAGGCCACTCATCTCACATATTAATGGCACCAGTGACTTCTTATGAAATAATTAAAAATAATAATTAATATTACCTTTTAAGGGATTGGACGGTGCCTACAAGAAAAAAATAAAAATGAATGTAAGAAAATGTGTTCCAGAGAAAGAAAGCACTGACATACATTGTTAGTCTGGTTAGAATATTTTTTTTTTAAAATAAAAACTTATGATCAAGTTCAGCTACGTTCAGACACAAGATTAGGGAGTGGAATCTTTTGTGATGGGGTGTTATGTGTCATATGAAAGGAACAGCAGGTTTGTTGTCTGCTATTGTCAGGACTAAAAAAATAATATGTCTCTAGATTCCTAACTATCACATACCATATGAAATACGCGATAGAACAATATTTTGTATTCTTCATTTGAGCCAGTAGGTGGAGCTTAACTCCTTTTTACATATTTTCCAGATATTCTTTAGTGTCACTGTTGTAAACAACTTGTTGTTTATGGAACTCAATAGCTCAATGTCAAGTTTACAAACACAAGTCAATCAGTGTTGCCCACCGTCTGTATTTTTATGGACAGTCCGTAAAAACGGGCACTTTTCCCCCGGTCCGTAAATGTACGTAGTTGCGGGAATGTGCCAGTAAAAATAGCCGAGATCGGTTCAGCTTGGAACTGCGCATGCGCAGTTCCGGAGCTTGCCGAGCCGAGCATATGCTGTATTCGGCCGGCGGGGGGGCGGATTTCACAGAGGCTGTGCCGCGCGGCGCCGGCGAGTGATGCATTAGGACATCCCGCCAGGCGCGCGCGCCAGAATTTTAAATCTGTAACTAACCAGGAGGTCGGAGGAGCACAGCACTGGAGCAGAAGTCAAGACTCGGAGGCTGAGCAGCATGCGGCTGTGGCGGAATGGAGGAGCCTCCTGCATCCAGGCAATACAAAGTTCACAGGGGAGCCGGGGACGGACAGAGTGACAGACAGCCCAGCCGACAGTGACATCAGGTGATGGTGGCAGAGGGGGATCCGATGGAGGCAGGGGGTGATGGTGGCACCGCAGAGGGGGACGATGGAGGCAGGGGTTAATGGAGGCAGGGGGAGATTGGAGGCAGGGGGTGATTGGAGGCACCGCAGAGGGGGATGGAGGCAGGGGGCAATGGAGGCAGGGGGAGATTGGAGGCAAGGGGTGTTAGTGGCAGGGGGTGTTGGAGGCAGGGGGTGTTAGTGGCAGGGGGTGATTGGAGGTAGGGGGTGATTGGAGGAAGTGGGTGTTGGTGGCACCGCAGAGGGGGAAGGTGGCCCCACAGAGGGTGGGGGATGGAGACAGGGGTTGTTGGTGGCACCGCAGAGGGGGATGGAGGCAGGTGACGATGGAGGCAGGGGACCTGGGGGAGATTGGAGGCAGGGGGTGATTGGAGGCAGGGGGTGTTGGTGGCACCGCAGAGGGGGATGGTAGCACCGCAGAGGGTGGGGGATGGAGACAGGGGTTGTTGGTGGCACCGCAGAGGGGGATGGAGGCAGGGGACGATGGAGGCAGGGGGTGATTGGAGGCAGGGGGCCTGGGGGAGATTGGAGGCAGGGAGTGATTGGAGGCAGGGGGTGTTGGTGGCACCGCAGAGGGGGATGTGGCACCGCAGAGGGTGGGGGATAGATAGGGGTTGTTGGTGGCACCGCAGAGGGGGATGAAGGCAGGGGACGATGGAGGCAGGGGGCCTGGGGGAGATTAGAGGCAGGGGGTGATTGGAGGCAGGGGGAGATTGGAGGCAGGGGGCCTGGGGGAGATTGGAGGCAGGGGGTGATTGGAGGCAGGGGGTGTTGGTGGCACCGCAGAGGGGGATGGTGGCACCGCAGAGGGTGGGGGATAGAGACAGGGGTTGCTGGTGGCACCGTAGAGGGGGATGAAGGCAGGAGACGATGGAGGCAGGGGGTGATTGGAGGCAGGGGGCCTGGGGGAGATTAGAGGCAGGGGGTTATGGAGGCAAGGGGTGATTGGAGGCAGGGGGAGATTGGAGGCAGGGGGTGATTGGAGGCAGGGGGTGATTGGAGGCAGGAGGAGATTGGAGGCAGGGGGAGATTGTGGCACCGCAGAGGGGGTGAAGGCAGGGGATGTTGGTGGCAGAGGGGAATGGAGGCAGGGGGTGATGTGACTAAATAATTTGCCCTTATTATATTGAAAATAACAAAAATATGTTTTTTTACCTTAATATCTACCTTAAATCACATTGCTATTTGCCTAGCGTACTTGTTTGTAGCCTAAATACTGACATGTGCACCTAAAAACTTTAATTCAGTAACTTTTGTGGAATGTCAGTAAAAACGTGGCTGTGCCAGTAAATTTCGGGTGTCGTGCCAGTAAATTTCAATCTGGTAGGTTGGCAACACTGAAGTCAATGTGGCTAATTTACAAAAGGAATTGACACTGTTTCCTTAGCGTTCACTAAGCTTAGTAACTATAGTGAAGTTAACAAGTGAATAATGCTAAAGGCTGCTGTACATGGCTTACATTACAGCAGATTAATGTATTAATGTTTTCAAATAGAGTGTTTCTATGTATAATTTGTAATTGATATTGTACATGGGGCAGCCATATTTGCCCATCATATATTCAGGCTTTAGTTTCTGCTTTGTAGTGCTACACAATAGTTATTCTTTATTGCTCCTTCTCTATGGGGTCCATTTATGAAAAAAAATTTGGACGTACAGTATGTCCAAAGCATTCGCCCAACTCTTATGATTTCTGACAGCATTTTGCTTAATGTGCTAAAGGCATTATTTATAAAAATAAAATAAAAAATGTTGGCCGATGTATTAAAACAATGCATTCCCTATGTGGCTGACACCTTATCTCAACAGGGAGCTCCCTCTAGTGGCTATTCTGAAAATCTCTATATCTAATCCAATAAAAAAAAAATGGAAAAACAAGCTTGCACAAATGTAAAAGGCATATAAAAGAATTACTAAATGCTGCAATAAATCATATTCTGTGCTTGCTGGAAAAATATATAATATTTTCCTTTAAGCTTCAAACAATACATTCTAATGCACTGTAACAGGGTTAAATAGGAAAACAGGAAATCAACTATGGGCTTAAGAAGGTTTATTGAGCTATTTTTGGGGTGTCATTCTCAGTTCCTGATTTATCCAAGCAAGTGAGTGTTAGCATTTACCTCTCACTGACACCCACCTCCTCCAGATTTGTCATGCTGTCATCACTGTCCCTTTGCCCCCCCCCCCCCTCCCTCATACGCTGATGTACAAAACAAATACAGGTTTATACAGAATGGTATGGTGTATATAAAATTGATTTACATATTTGGCTTATTCAGTAATATGGTAAAGAGCTGTGCTGTTCAGCAATGGTATAGATGGTGGAGGATACTGGTACTTAACCATACATGTACATAGGTACTGTACATCCTAAGGAGCCATATAAAAAAAAAAGAATTTGGGCAGTTTAGCTTTTGTGTATTTATTCTGCAGAGAAGAGTTCAATGGAAAAATAGCAACCTAATTGTAGGCGAAATTTGCAGCCTTACTTAAGTAGGCTAATCAATGGTGGACCACTGAAAAAATCAAAGATACAGCTAATATTTAAAGGCAATGTATGTTCAGAGGTTCTTAAAGCCCAACTCTTAGCTTGGGATGATTAATGCGGTGTACACACGATAGGAATTTCCGATGAAAAAAGTCAGACGGAGTCCGTCTGACTTTTTTCATCGGAAATTCCGACCGCGTGTGGGTCCCATCGGAGAAATTCTGATGAATTCCATCGGAATTTTCAAATAGAACCTGTTCTATTTTCTTTCCAATGAAATTCCGTCGGAATTCCGATGGGAGTTTGGTCGGAAAAATGTCCGATCGTGTGTACGGGGCGTAAGAGTTCCCTGTCGTGGCTATTCTACAAATCTTTCCATTTGGTATATTGTAAAAAATAAATCCAGAAGAACAAGCTTGTATGAATAGAGTCATATCAAATTGACTTTAAGGTCAATACTGCAATGATGTCTCCAAATATGCACTCATTAAAAGCAATACCTTTCCTTTACAAGTGGCTAGGGCCATCATATATATATATATATTGGCCATATTATAGATCCAGATGTTGGGAGAGCAGCACAATAGGTGGGTAGATTGTGCATTTGCAGTGGTGAATTTTGGTTTTGTGCTGCCCTAGGCAAGACTAAAATTGGGCGCCCCCCAACTTTATTGGTCCCACCCCAGCCACAGTATACCATTCTTATCTCAGGTCTGATGAGGAAGCAACAGCCCTTCACAGTGAACAGCTGTGGCTTCCTCATCAGACCCAGAGACATGATTGGTCCAAGTGCCACATATGTGGTCAATGGAGGAGGGGATGAGGTTAACAGGACATAGGACAGTGTCAGCAAGGCAGAGGATGAGGCACTGATGAAGCTGCACTGATATGAGGCACTGATGGCCACTAATAGGCGGCACTAATGGCCACTGATAAGCGGCACTGATGGGCACCGATAGGTGTCATTGATGGGCACTGATAGACGGCACTCATGGGCACTAATAGATGGCATTGATTGGCGGTCCCGAAGGGCACTGATAGGCAGTACTGATTGGCAGCACTAATGGGAACTGATAGGAAACACTGATTGGCACTGATAGGCAGCACTTATTGGCACTAATTGGTACTGATTGGCAGCACTGATGGGCACTAATTGGCAGCACTGATGGGCACTGATTGGCAGCACTGATGGGCACTGATTGGCAGCACTGATGGACACTGATTGGCAGCACTGATGGGCACTAATAGGTGGCACTGATGGGCACTAATAGGCGGCACTGATGGGCACTGATTGGCAGCACTGATGGGCACTGATTGGCAGCACTGATGGGCACTAATAGGCGGCACTGATGGGCACTAATAGGCGGCACTGATGGGCACTAATAGGCAGGACTGATGAGAAGGAACCGATTGGCAGTATTGATTGGCAGCACTGATGGGAACTGATAAGCAGCACTGATAGGCAGCGCTGATGGGCACTAATTGGTACTGATTGGCAGCACTGATGGTCACTGATTGGTAGCACTGATTGGCACTGATACGCAGCACTGAATGGCACTGATGGGCACCGTTGGAGCTGCACTGATGATCAGGAAACTGATGACCAGTGCCCTGATTATCAGTGCATATGTCCTCTTGTACACTTGCTGGTTTCTGGCTCTCCTCTCCTCACGCTGTGACAGCATGAGGAAAGGAATGCCGATAACTGGGCAACTCCCTAGTTCTCTGAGCTCCTGTTTGCCTAAGGTTTTGTGTATTCAGCATCTAACTTCTCATGTACCGACTCCGGCTTCGCCTTCTGTTTGTGCTCGTCTGCCTCCCGCCCTGACCTCAACTTATTTCTCGGATCCTCCTCTGTCTCCTGCCATCTGTACTTTGCAGGGGTCTCTATATTGTCAGCTGGGTATACCCGGGGCTGCCACCTGGTCCCAGCTTGCTGCAAGTCCATCCCCACCATCAGGGGCCCTGGTGAAGAAGCAGGCTGGGCCTTAGACTCAGCAAATTTTCTGATCAGTTTTTGGTAGTAATATATTTGTGACATAAAAATATATCCTAGGATGTCACCCTGGAAATTTTAGGACTGACTATTTAATGTCTGTGCTTAGAGTTTTGTCACTAAAGTGGACTTCTGTCTCTCAAAGTCTTCTTTATTACACTCATCACCCGTCGTTACAGTTACAAAAAAGACAAGCATTAAACATGTATCTTACAATTATTCATTCCTTCATCATGCACTGGCATAGCACCTCCCCACCCCCTAAAGATAGCCTAGGACACTCAATCGTCCCGTGGGTTCTTATTTCACCTCAGGGTTGGATTCTTGACTTTTTGAAAGATCGAAACAGCCGTGCAGAAAATTGTCGAACTAACAATGTCTGCATCAAAAAAGATTCAGCCGCTGTTTGGTTATTTTGACAGCTTGCATCTGTCAAAACACTGTAGTCGCAGCAGGAGATTCATTCACCCACACTGTAGCGATGATGGAGGAATCCTTTGGATTCAGCCTGTAGGCTGAACTAAATCAAATGATAGCCTTGAAGAAGTCACATGATGTGTGACGAAACGCATCGGAGCGGTGACTAGTGATATTATCACGCATGTACAGGAAGACTTTGCTATTTTTTTCCACATCCGACTTTTACAGCATCCCGAGGATTCTGAAAGGGTCTGCACACCCTAAATATGTCAAGCTTTGTTCCTATGTGCACTAGTGGAAGTGTGCTGGAAAATGTGAGCTTTTATTGTGTTGTTTTTATTAAAGAAATGATTTTACGTTTCAACACTATGTCGGTTTTTTTATTTATTTTTTATGAGTACTCCACTTTACTTATCAGATATTGCATTGAGCATACCTGGATAAAGACCTGACAATGGATATATATACCCCAAAAACGGGAAGGTTCAAAGGGACCTTCTAAAGGTCCAACTCAGAGGTGAGCACCTAATTTGGAAGGTGGAGGGCAGTGGCAGCTGGTGCACAATATTTGGGGGGGCGGCAAACAAACCTGCCCCCCTCACTCACACCACTGATACGGATGGGAAGACAGCGATCGGATGAGAAGGCAGCGATCAGTCCAGCTTTACCTTAGGAGGCTGCTCCTTGCTCCAGGCTCATGGCCGAACAGGCGTTGTATCTCCTCCCCAAACAGGAAGTGGGTCCTGAGACCCGATTGGCCAGGGAGTCCTAAGACTCCCTGGCCAATCGGGTCTCAGGACCTGCTTCCTGATTGGTCGGGAGGTGAAGCAGTAAGACATTAGCGAATATTAATTTTCTAATGTCACACAACTGGGTGGGCTCAGGGCGCAGCGCTCTGCGCCCCAAGCCCACCCTTTTTTGAAGCCAATTAGAGTTTCAGGCTCTAATCATGTGCTTTTTATTTTTATTGTTCGTGTCACAATTAATTTATACTATTTGGTTAAGAGTGTGTGGAATTCTAATATTTGACATTTATTTGTGTACACCTGGTCTGTATAGAGGTACTTGTTTTTTGTTCACAATATGGAGGTAGCCCTCCACCATACATACCTTGTACTTTTAGTTTATGCGGGAACACATATAGGTACACAGCGGCAGACCCCATTTTCTTTTTTATATATCTATATCTTCATCTTTAGTTTTAATTTTGTATTTGCACGTAGTAGCGCAGGAGATCAGGCACTTGCACATATTGAAACAATCGATATTTGTATACCCAGCTCATACTGTAGGTGTGTGCAGGCCATTGCATTAGGGTGTGCACCCCAAAGCTTAAATACCATATGCCTTTCTCTGCAGCCTCAGCTGCACAGGACAATGAATGGGAAGTGCTCTGTGCTGGGTGGCTTCCTGTTCATTCACAAACTGAAGCATAGTAAACAAAGTTTACTATGCTTAGGTTATGATTGAACACAGTGAGTGAGTGTGTTCACTGTGTTCATTTAGAAAAGTAAGGGGCCGGTAAATGACATACTGAGTAGCCCCTTCCCTTACTCTCCATCCTGAAACGTCCCCCGCAACAGTCAGGGGGGAGGAGAGGTAAGGAGGGAAGCCAGCAGCACTGCAGTGGGAGAGCACAACAAGTGGGTAAGCCTTGGCTGTAGGGGGAATCGGCACCGCAGAGAGTGATTAGGGTGTGCCAAGACACACCTGGCACACACCCTGCACACGCCTATGGCCCAGCTTATCATTTAAAACATCCATGAATTGTGTGGAAACAGATTCGGCTGATTTACAATGATTTTTAAATATTGACATTGCATTGCAAGTAGGGTTGCCACCTGTTTGGGATTCACCCGGGCAGTTCGGGTTTGGAATCATGCATCAGGGTTTCAAACAGTCTGAGACCCGGATACATTATTCAGACCGGACTGATGCCCCGTACACACGATCCGAAAATCGGACGACAGATCGTCCAACTTTTTTCACTTAATAGTCGCAAGTAGAAATTGAATAGGTTACTAAAGTCACGAAAATTCTCGTACGACAGAAAAAAAAAAAAACGGAAGTGATGTCGTGTTGTAATGTATTTGTGTTGTATTTTCGGACGACAACTATACTGACTAAACGAAAATCGCACGATCTGGTATCGTACGAGGAAAATTTTTGTGCATGTCCGATAAAATAATATCGGATGTATTGTCGTGATCGGCTCTCGAAAGCTCTGTACTAATGATCTGATTATCATACGATTCTTCCTCGGAATACAGGTTTCGTACGATATTCGACCTCTCCTGCCTCTACGTGAGTACGCTAAGATAAATCAGGTTTCTCAGAGCACCCCTTACATCAGAGCTCCCCTTTACACCAGAGGCCACAATGTTCCCCCTTACATCAGAGTCCTCTCCATACACCAGACCATCCCTTATGTTAGAGTCCCCAGAGTTCTCCCTTACATCAGAGTCTGCAATGTCCCCCCTTACAGTGAAAGGGAACTCTGCGAGTTCAGATGTAAAAAAGGGGGAACTCTGCGAGTTCAGATGTACAAAAGGGGGAACTCTGTGGACTCTGATGTAAAGGGGGAACTCTGTGGACTCTGATGTAAAGGGGGAACTCTGTGGACTCTGATGTAAAGGGGGAACTCTGTGGACTCTGATGTAAAGGGGGAACTCTGTGGACTCTGAGGTAAAGGGGGAACTCTGTGGACTCTGATGTAAAGGGGGAACTCTGTGGACTCTGATGTAAAGGGGGAACTCTGTGGACTCTGATGTAAAGGGGGAACTCTGTGGACTCTGATGTAAAGGGGGAACTCTGTGGACTCTGATGGAAAGGGGGAACTCTGTGGACTCTGATGGAAAGGGGGAACTCTGATGGAAAGGGGGAACTCTGATGGAAAGGGGGAACTCTGTGGACTCTGATGGAAAGGGGGAACTCTGTGGACTCTGATGGAAAGGGGGAACTCTGATGGAAAGGGGGAACTCTGATGGAAAGGGGGAACTCTGATGGAAAGGGGAACTCTGATGGAAAGGGGGAACTCTGTGGACTCTGATGGAAAGGGGGAACTCTGTGGACTCTGATGGAAAGGGGGAACTCTGTGGACTCTGATGGAAAGGGGGAACTCTGTGGACTCTGATGGAAAGGGGGAACTCTGATGGAAAGGGGGAACTCTGATGGAAAGGGGGAACTCTGTGGACTCTGATGGAAAGGGGGAACTCTGATGGAAAGGGGGAACTCTGATGGAAAGGGGGAACTCTGATGGAAAGGGGAACTCTGATGGAAAGGGGGAACTCTGTGGACTCTGATGGAAAGGGGGAACTCTGTGGACTCTGATGGAAAGGGGGAACTCTGTGGACTCTGATGGAAAGGGGGAACTCTGTGGACTCTGATGGAAAGGGGGACTCTTGTGATTAACTTCATATGATTAGATATGTTATTTAATAGCAACATCTATGAATAGTTTATCTATGCACACTATGAAAAAAAAAATTGCTGTGCGACGCTGAAGTGTTCGGGTTTGACTTGAAGAAAAGGTGGCAACCCTAATTGCAAGTTAGGCCATGTTTTGTGGCCAGGCCCATCAGTATAGATGCAAATAATGCTGAGCTAAATATGACTTTCAGATTACGGTTTGCACCCATGGGATCTGATTAATAGCGCTTAGTTTATGAGATGGGCCCTGATCAAGTCCTAAGCATCATGTCATAGCCCCTGGCTCCTGACCTGGTCAGTTGATGAGCATTCAGCGTGTTGCTGGATTGGAAACGCACACGTTGCAAACTCCAGCGGCCTTTCCGTTCAGCAACTTTGACCTACAGTAGGACCCAGGAGAGCCGGAGCAGTTATTCTGTCTGGATATGAATTGTTTTTACTGGGTTGTGAATGTAAACTCCACTACTCAGGCAACATACAGCAATAAGAAAGCCACTTAACATAGCGGAAATGGAACTCGGCGCAGCACTCAAAGATACAAACTCCCAAACGTTATTCTTACTTTAGCTGAGTAAAAGGTAAAAGAACGAAATGCTGAATAAAAAAAAAAGTAATAAACCTTGTCTACAGCTATTTCATTTGTGTCCATGCTTTTTCAAGGCGAGCGGGATGCTTTTTATATCCTGCTCTTTGTATTTTGTACTTTTGCAGGAATTAAAGAAAATTCAAGTTTTCCCATTTAGGGCTTCATTTACTCAGCGGCACTAAGTGTTGTGTAGGAATCACAACCCATGCACGGTTATATTTTAGTTTTAAAGTTCATAGAAAAAAAAAAACATTTCTCAAAGCATTTTTTCTTGCCATTATAAGCCCTGAAAATTTCATCCAGCTATTTGAATGGAATCCCAAATTATCCAAAACGAAAACCACATTCTGTTGCCACGTACACACGATCATTATTCACGGCGGTTAAAAAACCGCCGTGAATAATGTCATTAAAAACGAGGGAACGGCTTGTTCCCCACACACGGTCGTTTTTCACGTCATTTTTTCTCTTGTCGAGAAAAACGACCGTCTGTGGGCTCCGCGGCAGTGTTTCCCTATGGGAAACACTGCCGCGGAAAACATGTCGAAAAAAACGACGAGAAAAATTAGAACATGTTCTAATTTTTCTCGCCGTTTTTCTCGTCGAAAAAAACGACAGAAAGCCCACAGACTATCGTTTTTCTGGTCGAATGGGAAAAATGTCGTTTTTTTCGACGAGAAAAACAGCCGTGTGTACGCGGCATGTCTGTTCAAGAAAAATTTTCCACCCTACTTCTTCCAGTTTTTCTCATTATTACCGTCCAAAAAACGGATGTAAATTTAAATCATTATAAAGTTGTAGGAATGTTCCAAAAGCAAAAATTTGTGAATGAAATTCTATTGGTGTATGGGCAGCTTTCAAGTGTTAGTTCACCTTTCTGTAAAGGTGAACTAACGCCGTACACCCTCCCCACCCCCCTGGTCCCTGCTGTACTTACCTCCGGTGATCCTGAGCTGTCAGGGCTCCCGCAGCCAGTCCAACGATCTGGGGAAATCCCTGCCCTTTCCCTCTTCTTTATGCAGCGCTTCCCTGGACGGAGCAGAGAGATTCTGATTGGCCACCACTGTCAAAGTGAATGCCTCTGGTCCACCCTTGAAGCGCTGCATAGAGAAGAGGGAGCAGAGCGGGAATTTCAAATCCCTGGACCTGAAAGAAATTCTATTGGTGTATGGGCAGCTTTCAAGTGTTAGTTCACTTTTACAGAAAAAAATGTAAAGGTGAACTAACACCTACACCCTCCCCACCCCCTTGGTCCCTGCTGAACTTACCTTTGGCGATCCTGAGCTGTCAGGGCTCCAGTAGCTGGTCCAGGAATTTGAAATCCCTGCTCTTTTCCCTTCTGTCTTTGCAGCGCTTCCGGGACAGATCAGAGTGATTCTGATTGGCCACCACTGCCAAAGTGAATGTCTCTGGTCCATCCTGGAAGCGCTGCAAAGAGAAGGAGGAAGAAGAGCATCAATTTCAAATCTCTGAACCTGATCGAAATTCTTTTGGTGTATGGGCAGCTTTCAAGTGTTAGTTCACCTTTGCAGAAAAAAAATTCAAGATGAACTATGCCGTACACCCTCCGCACCCCGTTGGTCCCTGCTGTACTTACCTCCGGCGCTCCTGTAGCCGGTCCAGCGGTCTGGGAAAATCCCCGCTCTTTTCTCTCTTCTTTGTGCAGCGCCTCCCTGGACGGAACAGAGCGATTCTGATTGCTGTCAGTGAATTGTTCTGGTCCATCTCAGAAGCGCTACAAATAGAAGAGGGAGAAGAGCGGCAATTTTAAATTCTCAAACCGCTGGACCGCTTGCGGAAGCCCTAACAGCTCAGGATCGCCAGAGGTAGGTACAGCAGGGATCGGAGGGGGGGGAGGGGAGGTTGTACATTGTAATTTAACCCGTAAAGGTGAATTAACCCTTTAAGGAGGAACTTCAACATCCTCCTTTATTAACTCCTCTTATCTGTTATGCAGGGTTGTCCTATTGTCACATGCTCAGTGAATTCATCGTTTGCCTGTTGCGATCTTCTGCTCCACTGTCACAGTCCAGGTCCAAGGCGACCAGAATTTTCTCTGACATCATTAGGGGTTGGCTGCCTCTTCTGTGTTCTTTCAGCTGACCCCAATGACGCTATGCCAGTTCCACCCACTGGCTGCTGTGTGTCTGCTCCTTCAACCTTCTGGGATATGTGGCTCATCCACCTTACAAACCGCTTGGCGTCTGCTACCCCTCTCTACCAATCCCTCTTTTGGCTGCCACTTGCCCAAATAATTAAATTCAAAATACTAACAACTTACAAAGCCATCCACAACCTGGCCCCCGGCTACATCACTAACCTGGTCTCAAAATACCAACTAAATCGTCTTCTTTGCTCCTCCCAAGACCTCCTGCTCTCTAGCTCCCTTGTCACCTCCTTCCATGCTTGCCTCCTGGACTTCTTCCGAGCCTCTCCCATCCTCTGGAATGCTCTACCCTGATCTGTCTGACTATCTCCTACCTTGTTTACTTCCAAACGATCCATGAAAACTCATGTCTTCAGAGAAGCCTATCCTGCCTCCACCTAACAACTCTACATTTATTTTCGCCATCAGTACATCCTCCACAGTTATCACTCTTGACCCTCCCTCTTAGATTGTAAGTTCTAATGAGCAGGGCCCTCTGATTCCTCCTGTATTAAAGTGTATTGTATTCGTACTGTCTACCCTTAAGTTGTAAAGCGCTGCATAAACTGTTGGAGCAATATAAATCATGTATAATAATATGTGACGGGCATATTGCTGCAGGGTAGGGGCAGATCAAGAATGGGAGCCGGGCCGAAGTGGACAACATTTAAAATGTAAACAAACAAAAAAAGTATTTTCTATGTAGCGGGTACCTCAATATGGGGGTCGCTATGTACTAAATTTAGGGGTAGTATGAGCCATAGTTGGCTCAGGTTCTCTGATTTTTTATACTGGACTCTGCTGTGAGTGTTGTCTGGTGTGCGGTTCTCCTTTGGCCTGTGGGTGGCACTGTTGGCCAGGCCCAGGGTCGAACCTCAGGCGACACAGTGGCGTGATTGGGTGTCCTCCCTCGGCTACCGTGCGGGGGGCGGGGTTTCGCCTGCTGTGCATGCCGGGAGGGGATACATAAAGGGCAGATGCCATTAGGAGGGAGGAGTGTGCCCCTGGAGGAGGGCAAGGGAGTGTGCCCCATGGGGGTGCGTGATCTGGCCGAGGAGTCTCTGGCACCTTTAGCCCGAGGCTACAATGTTCCGGGTGGGCCCAGTACCTTCAACTGGGCCTACAATTAGAACACTGGAGTCCCAGGGTACCCAGGTGAGGGTAACCCGCTCTGACTGAGAGGAAGCCAGGGGAGGATCGGTCCCAAGAAAGAGATGAGTGATAGTAGGTCGCTGTCTCGGGAGAGGCCTGGTGACCTGTCAGAGGGAAGGATTCCTTGCTCTGCAAGATAACCCTGTAAAGTGCCCATTGGCATCATCGATTCTTTAAGTTTACAGAGGTTCAAGTAAAGTTCTGGATTCAGGAATAACAGGATTCTGCTTTATTAGGGGATCTCCTGAACCCGTCCCAGGCGGGGGACAAAGTTACAGTATTTTTCAAGCTCCACTCCGGCTGCTAGAACTGTGAGAGGGATTTATCCGGGTGAGCTAAACCCACTCTGGATCGAGTGGCAACGAGTAAGCCAAGTGGTATGTGCCTGAATCTACCTTCTAACTTCGCTAGCTTCTTTCTCTCTTCAATTTCCCTGTTAACTGAGGCAAAGAAAAATAAACGCTTTGTTGGAGTTGAAGTTGTGTGGACATTGACTTTCTTTGGGGAAAGAACATAGACTTTTCCCTATACTCTAGGGACAAGAACCAATGGATGGAGGTAACTCGCTGCAGGACCCAAAATTAAAGAACACCGCTCAACCTTCTAAACCAGGAGGATCCGGGCATGTGGCACGGTGTGCCTTTATCCCTGCGAGGTGGAGGTAAGCAGGAGAAAAGGGTCCGTGTGCTACATCTACATTATGGAAGGGGAGGAAAAGTATTTTTTTGGAGTGAAGGCCCACTTTAAGGGCCTGTGTCAATTGGCTTTTGTTTGTGTCTGATTGGTTTGGTTTTGTATTCCTATACAGGTCTATAGAAAAGCAAAACCACCTTGAAGCAAGTCAAATGCAAGTCAGATGGAAGTGAACTGTAGGTCAAATGCACCTGTCAATGAATTCTGCATGATCTCAAAAGCATCTGAAACTGCAGTCTACTTAAAGTGTTACCAAACCCACAACAGTAAAATCATAGCTCCCAACTGTCCCTGATTTCGAGGGACTGTCCCTGATTTGGAGAAATGTCCCTCTGTCCCTCATTCCTCCTCATTTGTCCCTCATTTTGGTCTGATCTAACTAATTGTTTATAAAATGCACTTTTTATTTATCAAAAAGTGTTTCCCAGTGCTAAACCTTTCATCTGATTTCTAAATTGCTGCATTTGTAAATTCCAAAAGCCAATACAAAGGAATAGAAGGGTAAAAAAAAAAGCACTTCTGGGTTTTATCAATCTTGTTTTATGTACAATTCTCCTTTAAGGGGGGCGTGGTAAGGGGTGTGTCCTATGCCTGCATACTTTTGCTGATGGGTGTCCCTCATTCCCATCTCAAAAAGTTGGGAGGTATGGTAAAATCAGTGTGTATATGCAGTAAAGCATGCTTGTTATACTCACTGTGGAACCTAAGGGGTTAATCCTCTGCATTGTGTAAAAAGGCTGTTTCATCCTGTCTTCTCCGAGCCTCCCCTTCTTCCATTGTCCCCAACCCATCTCCTTATAGAACAGAGCCTTGGGGGCACTCTGCACATGCTCAGTTTGGTGTGTATGGCTAGAGAGGTTTTTGTTTTTTTTTCAGCACTGTCCAGACAGAGGGTCAGGGTTCTTGTAACCTCATAGGACAGTCAGAGGAGAATGAAAACTCCTCCTACAAGCTTTAACCAGACATTGATAGAAGTCATAAGACTTCTATATACTGCTAATGAGAAAAGGTATTTAGCAGTTTATATTTACTAAAATAATTGCATTTCCACATTCTGTGTACTTTGGGAGACCAGATATAGTGAATGCAGGGTCCTGGGTCTTTAATACCCAAAGCACCTCAGCGCAGGCCTTTAGTTTAGAATGCAAGGGTAAATGCTGGATTTTTTCAAAATTCCAAAAAGGCCAAGAACACAGCAATATGTAATGCCCCATACACACGATCGTTTTTCAAGCCGTTAAAAATGCCATTTTAAAAAATGGCCATTAAAAATGATCGTGTGTATGCTCCAGAGCATTTTTAACTACGTGAAAAACGGCCATTAAAAATTCCGGACATGCTCTCTTTTTTCACGTCGTTTTTCATGTTGTTTTTTTCAACGACGTGAAAAACGATAGTGTGTATGCTTTCACGACGTGAAAAAAAACGCGCATGCTCAGAATCAAGTATGAGACGGGAGCGCTCGTTCTGGTAAAGCTAGCGTTCGTAATGGAGATAGCACATTCATTACACAGTAACGGACTGAAAAGCGCGAATCGTCGCTCAACAAACTTTACTAACATGAAGGGTGGCGCCATTCGAACGGAACTTCCCCTTCATAGTGCCGTCGTACGTGTTGAACGTCACTGCGCTTTGCTTGATCGTTTTTTTTAATGATAGTGTGTACGCAAGGCAGGCTTGAGAGGAAACATGAAAAAAAACGAGGAGAAAAACGTCGGTTTAAAAAATGACATTAAAAACGATTGTGTGTACGGGGCATAAGGCTTAGGTGGCAGCACGGAAAAGCTACACTTGTCTGTATCTGGGACCTATCATTACATTTACAAATTTGGCATACAGGGGTTTGTATAACACTTGCCCATTCTAGAAAACCCACTTCTTATTGGCTGATTCGGGAAGCCCCAGCACCATTGCCCTCAGCAGTGTGAGCTCCAGGAATGAAAGGCCCCATATATAAAAGGCCTAAAAAAATAGCTGATTTGGTTCATTACTGGTTTCTAGTTTCACATATCTGCAATTTTTGGGTAAGGCCTGGTTCACACTGGTACGACAAACGCTCCGACATTGGGAGCTCATGTCGCATGACGTGTGAAAATCAATGAATCCCTATGAGAGCCGTCTTAACTGGTCCGACACATGTCGGTCCGACATTAAAAATGCTCCCTGTACTACTTCTGTCCGACTTTGATCCTACTTCAGCCCATTGAATATCATTGAAGTCGGATCAAAGTCGGATACTTGTAACCATCCGACATTTGACATCCGACATGGTGATTACAGCAGCAGTAAAAGGAATTTATCTCACCCTGGGATTGTTTTGATTGGTCAAAGGACAAGTCAGACTAGCACAATGTCGGATCAAAGTAGTATCCTGTTCATGAATGTCGGATGGATGTCGGACCAATGTAGGATCAATGTAGGACTGATGTCGCAGAGCAAAGAAGGATGAAAGTCGGATGAATGTCGTGTGGTATCAGTGTGAACCCAGAAAGTTCTCATTGCATCTCCAGGGCAAGATAATTATTAAATTAGCGCTCTCTATGTTGACTGTCTTTACAATTGAGTCCAGTTTCGGGTGAAACGTATCAGCGGAAGAGGTCCCAGGAGGGACTTTGTGTTTCTTGTAAGGAATAATAAAGCTGTACTTGTGTTGGACTTTACAGTTCTTTCGTTTAGATCTTTTAAATTATACACTGTGTAGCGGGGTGTTCCCCTTTAATTAGAGACAGGAAATTCGAGAGAGAGGGGAGTCGGGAGGAAGGAGGAAAGAGACGTTTTGTTAACAGAAGCAGAGGACAGAACTACTGTTCCCAGAACCCCACTGGGTCCCAGGATGTTTGGAGTTATGCCCCAGAGACTCATGGGGGAAGGTATATAAGGAGGGGGCGAGGCCTAGCTCTTTCTCTTTGGGGACACGAGACTTCACGGACGGATCCTCCTGTGCGGATGTGTCGGAGGGGCAAGGCCTGAAGCCTGAGGCCTTGCTCTGCACCGAAGAGCCTTCCATCCTCCCCTCTGCGAGCCTGGGTGGCATCTGACTTTGTGAGCTACCGCCTTGTCGGATCGGGGACCCGATCGTTGGAGAGATCGAGAGTGTGTGACACGGCCGGTGGAGGTTTTTTTTTTCCCGGACTGGATCCGTAGTCCGGCGGGTGAGAGGGCGTAAGCCCAGCTAAGATACTGTTGCTGTGTATAGGCCTATAGACTGCCGTGGCCTACAAGTTATTTTCATACCCCTTGGATTACAAAGTTATACTCTGTTTAAGTGCACCACCATTACAGACCTGCCGGTGAAGAAAGAAGGACTAAGCTAAATATTAGAACCAGGCCTGGTGGGGATTCTAGCGTGTTTGATTACTGCGCCATAGGGCACTTAGTTAACGGTCGCCCGTATGGCGCACCTGTAGCGTGTGTTACTATATAGTGTGTTAGAGTGGCAGGACGCTGCCCTTAGGAGTGATTGTTTAGAACTGTGATTATTGTTACCCCCTTTATTCATATTGAGAATTAATGAGTAAAACACTTTACCTATTACAATTCATTACTGTGTCCTTGCTTAGTTATTCTATTGCATAGGACATATCATTGATTGTTAGTACTAGCTGTGCCAGAAGGGGGTAGAGCCTATTGCCGGGGGTTGGCGGAGCTGCACTCAGGGCCCAAATCAAATTCTGCGGCCTCCTTAGTTGAAGGTATCGCTACACGTGGGGGCTCGTACATCCGGGATTACTGAGACAGCAGTGAAACCGCCAGAAGCTACCGGCATGGACCCGATAGAGGTGGGACAGTGGTACAAGAGATGGGGCGTAGACCCAGCCAGGACGGCAGTTATAGAACTCCCGGGGATATGGCAGACACAAGCAATGATACAACTCATAATGTCCCTATCACCGATTCACAAACCATGGGTGATAGACGTGAAAACTAGTGGTGGACTTTCACATGTCTTACTGGAATGGCAGGCAGAAATTCCTGAACAGTTTAGAGGCAACAGCATACAAGATGAGGACGATCAGGTCTATCATTTGCTGCATGCGCTGCCGCGCACAAGAGATAGCTCTCAGACAAAAATAACACTGTCACCGCAGCCATCTTCCCCGTCATCCCCACAGAAGGACACAAAGAGTCCCAGGACAAGCCCCGGCACTCTTAGTGCAGAATTATGCGCTGTTCTGGGGGAGATTGTAGCTCAATGCAAGAAAGAGCCCACAGATTACCCGATGTCGGGGTACAGGAAGCTCCGGATGTTTTCAGGAAGGAAACCAGTACCCTTGGAAGAAGAGGGATTTGAGGAGTGGCTAGACAGCGCAACTCAGGCACTAGAGGAATGGGAAGTTCCGGACCGCAGAAAGAAACAGAGGGTTGTGGAAAGTTTGAAAGGGCCTGCTCTAGAGGCCGTACGCAACTTGAAGATGAGCAAGGCAGATTGTACTGCACAAGAGTGCCTCGATGTGTTGCAGAATGTGTTTGGTGGGACAGAGAAAGTCACGGAGCTTGCTTATCAGCTGGAGCATTGCTACCAGAAGGAAGGTGAGAAACTATCAGACTATATGGGACGCCTGGACAAAATACTGCATAGGATGATCCTAAAGAAGGGGATAAGCCCAGGGAAAGTAGATGAGGCCCGTGCTCAACAGGTAGTGAGGGGAGCTCAACCCATGGATCCAATTGCATGGACACTGCGTGCCCGGCAGGATGGGAAGAATCTGGAGTACCCTGACCTCATCCGAATGATTAGAGAAGAAGAGGCTATATTGGAAGAAAAAAAAAAAGAACACCTGATAGAGCCCGTCAAACAGCCGGTAGCAATAGTTACACCGGCCATGACTCCCGATAGGGGAGCGGAGGTGGACACTTTGAAGTTGCAGATGTCCCAGATGATGGAGATGATGACTGCTATAATGGCGAAAGGTCAAAGTGGAGCAGAGAAACCAAGCCCCAGAAAGGAGTTGTTCCCGAATACCTCAGAACCAGCCTCCATACAGGACCGAGAAGAGATGCTATGCTACAACTGCGGGGGCAGTGGTCACTTTGCCAGTAGGTGTTCCAGTCCCAAGAAGAAGAAAATGGATAATCGCCAGCCGGCGGGAAACTCCAGAGGGCCCCGGTGAGGGAGTCAACCGGGTGCCCATCTCTTTCAGTGAGCTCCAAACTGAATGGAAGGAAGCAAAAGAGAGAGAACAAGACCCCTCAGAAGGAATCTAGGGTCTCTCAACCAAGATACACACCAGAGAGAGGGGACAAGACCCCTCAGAAGAAATTTAGCACTCCCAAGAAGGAATGCCTACAACCAAGAGACAATAACATCCCTCAGCGGGTTTGTACTCCCATTAGGGTGGGGAAGGTCAATGCATACCGGGCTCAAGAGAGAATAAAGTCCAAAACAAACTGGATGAAGACAAGTCCTCAGAAGAAAGTGACCTCAACCCGGCCGTACCCAGAAGAATTGGTCGGCCCGTCCCCCACTGTATCTATCCAGGTGGAAGGAGTATATACGAAAGCCCTCCTGGACACTGGAGCTCAAGTGACTTTGTTGTACAGAGACTTCTACGATAGGCACTTAAGTCATTTGCCTATACAGAAGATAGAAGAGCTGGAGATATGGGGCCTGGGAACGCAGAGGTTCCCCTATGATGGTTATCTGCCCATAAAGCTGACATTCGACCCCTCTGTGGCTGGGAAGACAGAAGTGTTTGACACCCTGGCAGTTGTGTGTCCTAGACCACCCGGGGCTAGCAAGATGTCCCTCATCATAGGCACCAATACGGATCTAGTGAGAAGACTTCTGACCCCCCTGGTGAAGATGAGGAGCCATCAAGATCCAAACATCCATCCCATGCTGAAGACAGCCTACCAACGGTTAGTGTTGGAGCAGAAGACCCCAGGAGAGGGGATAGGGAAGGTGTGGAGACTGGGGAGAGAAGGAGTGGTGCTGCAGCCTGGACAGGTGGCTTGCCTCAGGGCCACTGTGAAGCTCACCTGGAAGCAGCCTGGTCCCTTTGTTATGCTGGAATCTGACCCAAGGGAAGATCACTCAGGCCTGGAAGTGATACCGGAAGTGATTCCAATCAAGGCCCTGAAGAAAGCCGGGGGAAGAGTCCCGGTGAGTGTGAGGAACTCTACAGAAAGGGCCATAGAGATCCCTGCCCGGATGCTGTTGGGACAGGTGAGTCCTGCTGTCCCAGTCAGCTGGTCAGAAGTAAAGAGGACGGGTGAAGAAGGAGATGTTTGGAAAAAACTTTCCATGGAGAACCCGAATTTACCTGGAGCCTGGAAAGAGAGAGCCAAGGCCCAGCTGACTAGATGGGAGAAGATTTTCTCCAAAGATGAGTTCGATGTGGGGTGTGCGAGGAGTGCTACCCACCGCATCCGCCTGCAAGAAGACAAACCGTTCAGGGAAAGAGTCAGGCGGGTTCCGCTAGCAGATCTGGAGGATCTGAGGGAACAACTTGCAGAACTCAAGAGGACTGGTGTGATACGGGAGTCCAGAAGCCCCTATGCCTCTCCCATAGTAGTGGTCCGAAAGAAGAATGGATCATTGAGGCTCTGTATAGACTACAGGACTCTCAACAGGAGAACCATACCTGACCAATACACCACTCCGAGGATAGAGGATGCCCTACAGAGCTTGTCTGGAGCCAAATGGTTCAGCGTTATGGATCTCAAGAGTGGGTACTATCAGATTCCGATGCACCCAGCAGACAAGGAGAAGACAGCTTTCATAACCCCAGTGGGGTTCTTTGAATTCGACCGGATGCCCCAAGGTCTGTCTGGAGCCCCAGCTACTTTCCAACGTCTCATGGAGAAGACAGTAGGGGACATGAACTTGATCGAAGTCCTTGTATACCTAGACGATGTCATTGTCTTTGGGAGAACCTTGGAGGAACATGAAGAGAGGCTGGAGAAAGTGTTGAGAAGACTCAGTGAGGAAGGACTTAAGCTTTCGCCTGAGAAGTGTCGGTTCTACCAGTCTTCTGTGAACTATCTGGGGCACATAGTATCTGAAGAAGGGGTGGCCACAGACCCTGAGAAATTGGAGGCAGTTACCTCCTGGCCACAGCCCACCACAGTAACAGAACTCAGATCCTTCTTGGGCTTCTGCTCCTACTATAGAAGGTTTGTGGAGGGATTTGCCCGAATTGCTAGACCATTGAATGAGTTGCTCAAGACTGAAGGAGAGGAGGATGGATCGGGGCCCAGGAGGCCAGGAGAGTCCATCAGAGATCAGTGGAATCAGAGGTGTGAAGAGGCTTTCCAGGAATTGAAGAGGAGCCTGACCACTGCACCAGTCTTGGCCTATGCAGACCCAACCAAACCCTATGAACTGCACGTGGATGCTAGTCACGACGGTCTGGGAGGAGTACTTTACCAAGAACATGAGGGGCAATTGCGGCCTGTTGCCTATGTGAGTAGAAGCCTGACCCCCTCTGAGAAGAACTACCCCACTCACAAGCTGGAGTTCCTGGCCCTCAAGTGGGCGGTAGTAGACAAGCTCAAAGACTACCTGTACGGAGCAGAGTTCACTGTGAAGACCGACAACAACCCCCTTACCTACCTGTTCACCACGGCCAAGCTGGATGCCACTGGACACAGGTGGCTGGCCGCACTGTCTGGATTCAACTTCAGCCTTAAGTATAGACCAGGAGTGGGGAATCGAGACGCAGACGCCTTGTCCAGAAGATCTCATTCCCCGACCATTGAAATAGAAGATTGGACCCAAGTGGCACCGGACGGGGTGCAGGCCCTTTGTCAAGGAGCTGCATTCCAAGCCCGAGGATGCTCCAGAGCAGAGGAAATAGGAGTTACCACGGTGGGAGTCCCCAAACACTACTGTGGAGTAGCTCAATTGGAAGAGGGCAACCTACCAAGATTGTCCAAAAAGGAATTGAGGTGTGACCAATTGGAAGACCCCATGGGGAGATTGGTCCTGGAGGCCTTGAAAAATCAGGATCCAAACATACTCATGCGTCAACCTTCCAAAGAAGCTCGCCTACTGAGGAAGGAGTGGGATAGGTTGCAGTTGCATCAGGGAGTGGTCTACCGAAGGGGCCCCTCTGATGATTCAGAAGATAAGTGGCAGATGTTCCTCCCAGAGAAACATCGGGAGACTGTTTTGATGGCCTTGCATGACAATCATGGCCACCTAGGGGCTGAAAGGACTTTTCAACTTGTCAGAAGTCGGTTCTATTGGCCCTGCATGAGGGCAGAGGTAGAGGAGTACTGCCACTCATGTGCACGATGCATCCAGAGGAAGACTTTGCCCCATCAAGCTGCCCCAATGGGCCATCTACAGAGCCAAGGGCCTATGGACCTGGTGTGCATTGACTTTCTCTGCCTCGAACCCGACCTGAGTGGACTAGGAAATGTTCTGGTGATAACCGACCATTTCACCCGGTATGCCCAGGCCTTCCCCACCAAAGATCAGAAGGCCTCCACCGTGGCCAAGGTACTTATGGAGAAGTATTTTGTCCATTATGGGCTGCCACAGAGACTCCATTCAGATCAAGGGAGGGACTTCGAGAGTAAGCTGATCCGGAAGCTCTTGGATTCGTTGGGAATCAAGAAGACTCGAACTACACCTTACCATCCTCAGGGAGATGCTCAGCCGGAAAGGTTCAACCGAACCCTGCTCAACATGTTGGGGACTCTGGAAAGCGAGAAAAAGCAACATTGGAGCAAACACATAGCAGCCATGGTACATGCTTACAACTGCACCATCAGTGATGCTACAGGCTATTCCCCATATCGACTCATGTTTGGGAGAGAAGCGAGACTACCGGTGGACCTGGCTTTTGGCACCTCACTGGACCATTCCTCCGTCACCTCTCACAAAGGATATGTGGATAGGCTCAGACACAGCCTGAAAGTAGCCTATGAACAAGCTCAAGCGGCCTCAGATCAAAGGGGAGCTCGGAATAAAAAAAATTACGACTTGAAGGTCCGGGTACAAGACCTACAGCCCGGGGATCGAGTACTGTTGCGCAATCTGGGAGTCCCCGGAAAGCACAAGCTTGCGGACAGATGGAGATCTGAACCTTATGTCATCTGCAGGAAGTTGCCGGGCCTACCTGTCTACAAGGTGAAGCCAGAGGGAAAGGTAGGCCCACTGAAGACATGGCATCGAAACCACCTGCTCCCACTGACGGAGGCAGTTAGAATACCTTTCGTGGGAGACTCCCCTGCACCGGCCTCTATCTTGGATACTCCTAGGCCGCACACTCGGTCACAGACCTCCCGAGCTGGAAATGGAGAAGCCTCCCAACTTAGTGGAGATGAAGAAGGAGAGCTTGATTGGCTGTGGTCTTCCCCAACCCCGGAAAATCCTACCATAGACCTTCCACCCACTGAGGATATGCAGGATGGGACCCTGAACCCAGAAGCTACAGAGTTCATTCCATCCAGTGGTGTGCCTGAATGCTGGGAAGATATTCCGGGCCTGTACTCAGATGAAGAAGAGACAGAGGCCCCAGAATCAGTGACGATGTCAGAGAGTGTTGCTGAAACAGAGCCTGGGGCACCAGAGCCTGAAGTCCCAAGGGAGCAGAGAGCTCGCAGAGTCGTGAGGCCTCCCATGAAGTTAACCTACCCTCAATTGGGAAAGAGCTCAGAGGACTCTGTTACCACCGCAAGAAGAAGTACCGAGTGCTCCAATCCTTCCACTGTTCATTTGGTGGAGGGCAACCCCAGCTCACTCTCTGGCACAGTTAGGCAGGCCACTCATGCCAGTGTGACCTGTAGGACAGGGAATCTCACCTCTGAGTTTTGGTGGCAATTCCCTGTACCAACATCATACTCCGCACTCTCTAAAACGGTTCAGAAATGTTGTTAAAATGTTTATCTTTGGGGACCAAAGAGTTTTAGTGGGGGGAGTGTGTAGCGGGGTGTTCCCCTTTAATTAGAGACAGGAAATTCGAGAGAGAGGGGAGTCGGGAGGAAGGAGGAAAGAGACGTTTTGTTAACAGAAGCAGAGGACAGAACTACTGTTCCCAGAACCCCACTGGGTCCCAGGATGTTTGGAGTTATGCCCCAGAGACTCATGGGGGAAGGTATATAAGGAGGGGGCGAGGCCTAGCTCTTTCTCTTTGGGGACACGAGACTTCACGGACGGATCCTCCTGTGCGGATGTGTCGGAGGGGCAAGGCCTGAAGCCTGAGGCCTTGCTCTGCACCGAAGAGCCTTCCATCCTCCCCTCTGCGAGCCTGGGTGGCATCTGACTTTGTGAGCTACCGCCTTGTCGGATCGGGGACCCGATCGTTGGAGAGATCGAGAGTGTGTGACACGGCCGGTGGAGGTTTTTTTTTTCCCGGACTGGATCCGTAGTCCGGCGGGTGAGAGGGCGTAAGCCCAGCTAAGATACTGTTGCTGTGTATAGGCCTATAGACTGCCGTGGCCTACAAGTTATTTTCATACCCCTTGGATTACAAAGTTATACTCTGTTTAAGTGCACCACCATTACAGACCTGCCGGTGAAGAAAGAAGGACTAAGCTAAATATTAGAACCAGGCCTGGTGGGGATTCTAGCGTGTTTGATTACTGCGCCATAGGGCACTTAGTTAACGGTCGCCCGTATGGCGCACCTGTAGCGTGTGTTACTATATAGTGTGTTAGAGTGGCAGGACGCTGCCCTTAGGAGTGATTGTTTAGAACTGTGATTATTGTTACCCCCTTTATTCATATTGAGAATTAATGAGTAAAACACTTTACCTATTACAATTCATTACTGTGTCCTTGCTTAGTTATTCTATTGCATAGGACATATCATTGATTGTTAGTACTAGCTGTGCCAGAAGGGGGTAGAGCCTATTGCCGGGGGTTGGCGGAGCTGCACTCAGGGCCCAAATCAAATTCTGCGGCCTCCTTAGTTGAAGGTATCGCTACAACTATATTGTCAAAAGTATTGGGACGTCTACCTTTACACGCACATGAACTTTAATGGCATCCCAGTCTTAGTCCGTAGGGTTTAATATTGAGTTGGCCCCCCCTTTGCAGATATAACGGCTTCAACTCTTCTGGGAAGGCTGTCCACAAGGTTTAGGAGTGTGTCTATGGGAATTTTTGACCATTCTTCCAGAAGTGCATTTGTGAGGTCAGGCACTGATGTGGATGAGAAGGCCTGGCTCACAGTCTTCCCTCTTATTCATCCCAAAGGTGTTCTGTCGAGGTCAGGACTTTTTGCAGGCCAGTCATCATGTTCCTCCACCCCAAACTCGCTCATCCATGTCTTTATAAACCTAGCTTTGGTCACTGGTCCAAATCAATTGGTGGAGGGGGGATTATGGTGTGTGGTTGTTTTTCAGGGGGTGGGCTCTTAGTTCCAGTGAAATCTTAAGGTGTCAGCATACCAAGAAATTTTTAACAATTTCATGCTCCCAACTTTGTGGGAACAATTTGGGGATGGCCCCTTCCTGGTCCAATATGACTGCTCACCAGTGCACAAAAAAAGTCCATAAAGACCTGGATGAGTGAGTTTGGGGTGGAGGAACTTGACTGCCTGCAATATACAATAGAGTGTATATCAAATCTGGTATCTATCAAATCGTAATTCTACTCTGCTAAATATTATCCTGGCTGTTGGATTGTGAAACCTTGTCAGATTGAAATATAGATGTATTCTGGAAAGGTGTGTCTGCTGAGCATAATAAAATATTCTCCAGCACAGCTACAGCACACCCTTCCTTTGATAGGGAAGAGAATAGGGGTCATGAACTTAAATTCAGGGTGATCCGGTCAGTAAAATATTCTTTCAGCAGAGGTCCAAATATCATGTTTATGCTATGGTTCAGATCCTTCACATCACAGTCCCCCCTTCACATTACCCCCCACCCCCACCTTTACATCAGTGTCCTCAGCCCCCCCTTCACATCACAGCCCCCACCTTTACATTGCAGTTCTAGTGTTTACATCAGTGTCCTCAGCCCCCCCTTCACATCACAGCCCCCACCTTTACATTGCAGTTCCCCTGTTTACATCAGTGTCCTCAGCCCCCCCCTTCACATCACAGCCCCCACATTTACATTGCAGTTCCCCTGTTTACATCAGTGTCCTCAGCCCCCCCTTCACATCACAGCCCCCACCTTTACATTGCAGTTCCAGTGTTTACATCAGTGTCCTCAGCCCCCCCTTCACATCACAGCCCCCACCTTTACATTACCTCCCACCCCCACCTTTACATCAGTGTCCTCAGCCCCCCCTTCACATCACAGCCCCCACCTTTACATCAGTGTCCTCAGCCCCCCCTTCACATCACAGCCCCCACCTTTACATTGCAGTTCCCCTGTTTACATCAGTGTCCTGAGCCCCCCCTTCACATCACAGCCCCCACCTTTACATTGCAGTTCTAGTGTTTACATCAGTGTCCTCAGCCCCCCCTTCACATCACAGCCCCCACCTTTACATTGCAGTTCCCCTGTTTACATCAGTGTCCTCAGCCCCCCCTTCACATCACAGCCCCCACCTTTACATTGCAGTTCCCCTGTTTACATCAGTGTCCTGAGCCCCCCCTTCACATCACAGCCCCCACCTTTACATTGCAGTTCTAGTGTTTACATCAGTGTCCTCAGCCCCCCCTTCACATCACAGCCCCCACCTTTACATTGCAGTTCCCCTGTTTACATCAGTGTCCTCAGCCCCCCCCTTCACATCACAGCCCCCACATTTACATTGCAGTTCCCCTGTTTACATCAGTGTCCTCAGCCCCCCCTTCACATCACAGCCCCCACCTTTACATTGCAGTTCCAGTGTTTACATCAGTGTCCTCAGCCCCCCCCTTCACATCACAGCCCCCACCTTTACATTACCTCCCACCCCCACCTTTACATCAGTGTCCTCAGCCCCCCCTTCACATCACAGCCCCCACCTTTACATCAGTGTCCTCAGCCCCCCCTTCACATCACAGCCCCCACCTTTACATTGCAGTTCCCCTGTTTACATCAGTGTCCTGAGCCCCCCCCTTCACATCACAGCCCCCACCTTTACATTGCAGTTCCCCTGTTTACATCAGTGTCCTCAGCCCCCCTTCACATCACAGTCCCCACCTTTACATTGCAGTTCCCCTGTTTACATCAGTGTCCTCAGCCCCCCCTTAACATCACAGCCCCCACCTTTACATTGCAGTTCCCCTGTTTACATCAGTGTCCTCAGCCCACTGCCTTCACATCACACACCCCCTTCATATCACAGCCCCCATTTACTTCACAGTTCCTCCTGCACCCTTACATCACAGTCCTCCCTTTATATCAATATCCTCAGACCCCCGCCACGGCCTACCTGAGTATTGTTGCTGACCTTGTCCATCCCTTTATGACTACAGTGTCCCCATCTTCTGATGGCTCCTTCCAGCAGGATAATGCTCCATGTCACAAAGCTCCAATCATCTCACCACTGGTTTCTTGAACATGACAATGAGGTCCCTCTACTCCAATGGCCTCCACAGTCACCAGATCTCAATCCAATAGAGCACCTTTGGGATGTGGTGGAATGGGAGATTCGCATCATCAGATTTGTCATAGTGACAAATCTGCAGCAACTGCTGATGCTATCATGTCACTATGGACAAAAATCTCAGAGGAATGTTTCCAACATCTTGTTCAATCTATGCCATGGAGAATTAAGGCAGTTCTGAAGGCAAATGGGGATCCAACCCGGTACTAGCAAGCAGGGCCGCCATCAGGGAGGTACAGGCATTACACCTGTAAGGGGCCCGATGGTCCCCAGGGGCCCGGCTGGCCCCCTCCCGTTTTTTTTATTTATTTATTTATTTTGAATTTATTTTTATTTTTTTGCATTACACCTGTAAGAGGCCCGATGGTCCACAGGGCCCCTTACAGGCCCAGCTGGCCCCCCCTCCCGTTTTTTTTTTTTTTGCATTACAACTGTATGGGGCCTGATGGTCCCCAGGGCCCCTTACAGGCCCGGCTGGCCCCCCTCCCGTTTATTTATTTATTTATTTTTTGCATTACAACTGTATGGGGCCCGTTGGTCCCCAGGGCCCCTTACAGGCCCGGCTGGCCCCCCTCCCGTTTATTTATTTATTTATTTTTTGCATTACAACTGTATGGGGCCCGTTGGTCCCCAGGGCCCCTTACAGGCCCGGCTGGCCCCCCTCCCGTTTTTTATTTTATTTATTTTTTGCATTACAACTGTATGGGGCCCGTTGGTCCCCAGGGCCCCTTACAGGCCCGGCCGGGCCCCCCTCCCGGTCCTGTTTTTTTACATTTATTTATTTTTCTTGCATTACACCTGTAAGGGGCCCGATGGGCCCGATGCCCATCCCCCCCCGCTTATCATCTTGCGTCAGGAGAGAGGAGAGAAGAGACTACACTTGCCTAAAGCTGTGTAAGGGGCCCCAAAATTTGTGATGGCTGCCCTGCTAGCAAGGTGTACCTAATAAAGTGGCCGGTGAGTGTATTTAACTGACCAAAGGGAATAAATGATTGAGATTAGCCATTGTATCGTGGTAATGGTTACAATCAGTGCTATCAATACTTTTAGACCTTGTTGGTTTTACAGGCCTATTTCACAGAAAATACTACCGGCACTTCACGCCATACCAATATTTCTCTCTCCTCCATCCTTTCTCAGCTAGCTAGGATATATCTGCCCTCCACAAGACCAGTATAAATATTGATTACTTGCTTCTCCTGGATCTTTATTTCTCTCAATAATCTTAATAATCTTCACTCCCATCTCTGCACATTTTTCAGCTTCTCTTCCCACTTGGCTTATCAGTTCAATGAAACTTTTATCAGTGTGACATTCTGTAAGTGATGCTAATGCACAGAGTAGTACATAAGCTCATACATTATTGATGCACAGCAAGTACACTTGTAAAGGTTAACCCATCCATGGCTGCATGTTTGAACAAAGTGTAGGCAATCTGCGGCCTTTCAGTCAATGCGGGACCTCAAGATGCTTACTATCTTGCAGGGCATGGCATGGTTGGAACGCTAATGCCGCGTACACACGATCGATTTTCTCGACGGTGAAAACACCGTCGAGAAAATAGACGGGAAAAACAAGGGAACGGCTTGATTCCCTACGCACGGCCGTTTTTCCCGACATTTTTTTTCTTGGTCGAGAAAAACGACCGTGTGTGGGCTCCGTGGCAGTGTTTCCCTATGGGAAAACTGCCACGGAAAAAAATGACGGGAATCACGACGAGAAAAATTAGAGCATGTTCTAATTTTTCTCGTCGTGATTAATGCCGTTTTTCCCGTCGGGAAAAATGACAAAATGCCCACAGACGATCGTTTTTCCAATGGGAAAAATGATCGTGTGTACGCGGCATTAATACTGCTTATTACAAGATCAGTTCATACATTGGCAATAAATTGGTCCTCAAGCAACAGCTAATCAAAGCTTCCTTGTCGCTGTATCTCTAGCTCAAGGGTCTTCAAACTGTGGCCCACTAGACCGTTGCAAGATTTTATCTGGCCCTTAGAGGACTCTTTGATGGGGACTGACTCCAATGTAAGGTGGACTTTGATAGGGACCCTGATATAAGGGGGGCTTTGATAAGCTTGAGTTTATTAGGAATCTCTTTGCTTTTATTTTACAGGTTTTTTTTTTCTGTTGTTTTAAAATATATCCTGCTGATTACAAAAAAACTCAATTTGATTCATTCATTTATAATTAAAAAAAAATTGTCTCACAAAAATTTGTAAAATTTACAATGTGGCCCTTGTACTAAAATGTTTGGAGACCTTTGCTCTAGCTCAGGGGTCTCCAAACTTTATAAAACAAGGGCCAGTTTACTATCTTTCAAACCTTAGGGGGGCCGGACTGTGGCCAGTGGGAGAAGAAAATGTCCTGGCATCAGTGGGATTAAACAATGCCTCATCATTGGTGTCAGTAGGAGGTATAGTGCCCCATCATTGGTATCAGTAGGAGGAATAGTGTCCCGTTGTTGGTGTCAGTGGGAGGAATACTGCCCCATCATCATTGGTGTCAGTGGGATAAATAGTGCCCCATTCATTGGTATCAATAGGAGCAATGGTACTCCATCATTGGTATTAGTGGGAGAATAGTGATCCATCATTGTTGTCAGTGGGAGGAATAGTTCCCTATAATTGGTATCAATGGGAGGAATAGTGCCCCATCATTGGTATCAGTGGGAGGAATAGTGCCTCATCATTGGTGTTAGCGGAAAGAATAGTGTCCCATTGTCGGTGTCAGTGGAAAGAAAAGTGCCCCATCATTGGTATCAGTAGGAGGAATACTGCTCCATCATTGCTGTCTGTGGGAGGAATAGTGCTCTATTCATTGGTATCAATGGGAGGAATGGTGCTCCATCATTTGGTGTCAGTGGGAGGAATAGTGCCCCATTATTGGTGTCAGTGGAAAGAATAGTGCCCCATTGGCAGTGTCAGTGGAAGGAATAGTACCCCATCATTGGTATCAGTAGGAGGAATAGTGCCCCATCATTGTTGTCAGTGGTAGGAATAGTGCCCCATTCATTGGTATCAATTGGAGGAATGGTGCTCCATCATTGCTGTTAGTGGGAGGAATAGTGTCCCCATCATTGGTATAAATGGGAGGAATAGTGCCCCATCATTGGTATCAGTGGGGAAATAATAATCCACCATTGGTGTCAGTGGGAGGAATAGTGCCCCATCATTGGTATAAATGGGAGGAATAGTGCCCCATCATTGGTATCAGTGGGGAAATAATAATCCACCATTGGTGTCAGTGGGAGGAATAGTGCCCCATCATTGGTATAAATGGGAGGAATAGTGCCCCATCATTGGTATTAGTGGGAGGAATAGTGCCCCAACGTTGGTGTCAGTGGGACAAAAAGTGCCTCGTCATTGGTGTCAGTTGGAAGAATAGTGCCTCATCATTAGTGTCAGTTGGAAGAATAGTGCCCTATTGTTGGTGTCAGTGGCAGAAACTATGCCCCACTGTTGCTGACGGTGGAGGGAATAATTCCCCCATGGGTCTGGTAAGAAAAAGCAAAGGGCCGCGTCCAGCCCCTGGGCCACAGTGTGGAGACCACTGCTCTAGCTGAACACTGCAAGCTAACAGTAGTATTGGAGCACTGATATGGTGGAAGGTAAGGCCACTGTCTAATGCCGCGTACACACGGTTGGAATTTCCGATGGAAAAAGTCCAATGGGAGCTTTTCGTCGGATATTCCGACCGTGTGTATGCCCCATCTGACTTTTTCTGTCGGAATTTCCGACTGACTTAGATAGAGAGCAGGTTCTCTATTTTTCCGTCGGGAAAAAAATTCTATTGGAAAATCTGTTCGTCTGTATGCAATTCCGATGGGGAAAAAAAACACGCATGCTCGGAAACAATTCGACGCATGCTCGGAAGCATTGAACTTCTTTTTCTCGGCTCGTCGTAGTGTTGTACGTCACCGCATTCTTAACCCTCGAAAGTTCAGAGAACTTTTGTGTGACCGTGTGTATGCAAGCCAAGCTTGAGCGGAATTCCGTGGGAAAAACCATCCAAGTTTTTTCCAATGGAAATTCCGCTCGTGTGTGCGGGGCATAAGAGTGGAAAGGATTCTTTACAATAAGAGCTGTGAAAATGTGAAATAATCTTCCAGAGCTAGTTGTAGCCAGCACAGCAAATTGCTTCAAGGCTAAATGAGTTTATAAATGCACAAAATATAACTGGCGATTAATATTTACAAGATATCCCACATTACTATTCCATACCAGAACCTGTCCTCTGGGCATTAGGGGGATATATAAACCAGGAACATATAGTCAATGCAAACAAGTTGTTAACCTTTTCATTCCTTCAGCGATTATCGCTGCCCAATCATTATTTATTCAGATATTTACAGCTGCAGCATGCCTATCAGGCAGAATTTGGTTCAAGTCCAATCACGGTACCATCGTCCCCTCTGGAGGTCACGATGTGAGACCCTGATATGCTTAAATCTATGTCTACTATTGATGCTGAAAACCTCTGGGACTGTAGCATTAAGTGTGTTCCACATTGGGGATAGGATGCCCCAAGCCTGGACACCAAGGATTTAGACAATATATGGACAACCCATTTCCAATGATTATGCCGTGTACACACGGACGTTTTTCTCGTCGAGAAAAACAACATTTTTTCCTTTCGACGAGAAAAATGATCGTCTGTGGGCTTTTTGCCGTTTTTTTCGACGAGAAAAACGGCATTAAAAACGACGAGAAAAATTAGAACATGTTCTAATTTTTCTCATCGTTTTTTTCGACATGTTTTCCGCGGCAGTGTTTCCCATAGGGAAACACTGCCGCGGAGCCCACAGACGGTCGTTTTTCTCGACAAGAGAAAAAAACGACGTGAAAAACGACCGTGTGTGGGGAACAAGCCGTTCCCTCGTTTTTAATGTCATTATTCACGGCGTTTTTTTAACCGCCGTGAATAATGATCGGGTGTACGCGGCATTAGTGTTGGTTTGTGACTGCCTAATTCACATTAAATAAATAGCACACCAGGCATACTTGACCTCAAATAGGCTAAAGCCCCGTACACACGGTCAGACTTTTTGCCAACAAACTTCAAAATGAGCAAGTTTGACAAAAAATCCGAACGTGTCTACGCTCCATCGGACAAACTTTTTTGGTTTTCATCGGACAAATGTTCGGTCTGCAAACGGACAAACTTTTGGCCAACAAAAGTCCGATGGAGCAAAGTCCGACCGTGTGTACAGAAATCCATCGGACTTTTGTCCGATGGACAAATAAGTGTAGCGGGTGTTTGAATTTAAGGGAGGCATCTGGGTGGTAGTGTAACCCAGATGCACAAATTGCTAGGGGATCCGAGACCTTTTTCTGGTTCTTGGAGGACTCTGGTGGTGTGAGGTTCCTTGCGGTCCACGGGTGGCGCTGTTGCCCTGGGCCGGAGTTGAACTCACACCGCAAGACTGTACCTTTTTGTCCTCCCCTGGAGCTGGTACAACGGGGCGGGGAACCCGCTGTGACGCAAAGGGAGAGGGGATAAAGGGGACGGACGCTCTTACCACAGGGTTCAGAGTGGAGAGTTCGGAGTGGGAGTCGGAGGACTCGGCCGCACCCAGGCACCTTCAGCTTGGGTGCTGGCGTTCCCGTGTTCCAGGCCTAGGTGCACTTGACCTGGCCGGAGCGGAGATGGAGTCCATCTCAGGCACCTTTAGCCTGGGGTGAGGTACTATGGTGGACGCCTGGGGCTCAGTACCTTCGACTGAGTTCCGCGAGGGTGGAGGAATCCGAGGGGGCCCTAACTCCTTGGGTGCCCGTGTCTGAGTTTGTGAGGACTGGTGAGCAGAACTTCTCTGGAGAGTCCGGCGCAGCATCGCTGGTGATGGAGAGGCCTCTGGTTTCTCCCTTGGACGGATTTCCTTCCCCTGACAGGGGCCTTGCTAGCGAAGGTAATTCACGTTCTGCCTCACATAGTCAGTGGCCGTGACTATTCACCACTGGTGATGTCACAGTGGTTAGCAGGAGAAGAGAAGGGATTGTGCCTCGATCTATTCCTCATTACTACTCAGTAGAAGAAACTGTTTGTTGTTTGCCAAGAAGAATAAAACTGAGTTGGACCTATTCACTGTGTGGAACTCTGGTTACTAGGAGCAAAGGAGTCAGGGACGAAGTACTGGACTTGACTCTAGGACACCTACACAAGACCCAACCTTCTGGCCTTCACCTCTTAGCTATGAAGGAGCCGTGGTGTATCTCATCCCTCTCCCCAGCACTGAGACCCCTAGACGAAGAAAGACAAGCCAAGTATGAGAAGGGGAGAGAGGGGTGAGGCCGCTACATAAGCATGCCCAGAACCAATGTTAAAATCAACCAACAATAGCAGAAGTTGACCAAAGGGTGGCGGTAAAGAGCAGAAAAACCACGTGATGTTGGAAAAGTTTTGGGAAAGTTTACAGAAAAGTCAGAGCGTGTGTATGCTATGGGTGTGCCCGGCCAACTCCCTTCAGACAGAAATCCACAGAAAAGTTTGTTTGAAGTCCGACCGTGTGTACGAGGCTTAAAGCCCTGTACACACGGTCTGACTTTTGGCCAACAAACTTCATTTAGAGCATGTTGAACCAACAATCCGACCGTGTGTACACTCCATCGGACAAACTTTTTGGGGTTTTATTTTGTTTTCATCGGACAAAAGTTGGGTCTGCAAACGGACAAACTTTTGGCCAACAAAAGTCCGATGGAGCAAAGTCCGACCGTGTGTACAGAAAACCATCGGACTTTTGTCCGATGGACAAAACAACTAATGTTAAAATCAACCAACAATAGCAGAAGTTGACCAAAGGGTGGCGGTAAAGAGCAGAAAAAAAGCAGAAAAACCACGTGACATTGCAAAAAGTTTTGGGAAAGTTTGCAGAAAAGTCCTGTGGTGTGTATGCTATGGGTGTTCCCGACCAACTCCGTTCGGACAAAAATCCAGGGAAAAGTCCGATGGAAGTCCGACCGTGTGTATGGGGCTTAAGACATTTTGGTGCCTCGTCTGGAGTTGCATGCTGGAGATGCATATCAAAACAGGCCAACTATTTGCTAATCCTATTTGTTAATTGCACTGCAACAAAATTGAGGATTAAATGTAATACATTTAATTTCCTCTCTATTATTCACATACTTCTAGATAGAACTGTCTGCCTGTTGGGATTGGTTGACAATAACCACCCACGCTTTCATTTTGGACGTTGTTGGTAAATTATGCATTTATACACATATATATATATATATATATATATATATAGGAGGTGACTCATGAGAGCAGGGGATGCCTAGTAAAATTCTACAGAATCTGAACAACCTGGTTAGATATACAACAGACAAGCTGATTATAGCATTGTAAAGCCTCGTACACACGGTTGGACCTCCATCTGACTTTTCCGTGGATTTTTGTCCGAACGGAGTTGGTCGGGCACACCCATAGCATACACACCACAAGACTTTTCTGCAAACTTTCCCAAAACTTTTTCCAACATCACGTGGTTTTTCTGCTCTTTACCGCCACCCTTTGGTCAACTTCTGCTATTGTTGGTTGATTTTAACATTATTTGTTTTGTCCATCGGACAAAAGTCCTATGGTTTTCTGTACACACGGTCGGACTTTGCTCCATCGGACTTTTGTTGGCCAAAAGTTTTTCCGTTTGCAGACGGATGTTGTTCGATGAAAACCAAAAAAGTTTGTCCGATGGAGCGTACACGCGGTCGGATTTTTTGTCAAACTTGCTCAATATGAAGTTTGTTGGCAAAAAGTCCGACCGCGTGTACGGGGCTTAAGGCTTTCCTCTAATTCCGCATACACACGATCGGAAATTCCGACAAGAAAACTGTGGATTTTTTTCCGACGGAATGTTGGCTCAAACTTGTGTTGCATACACACGGTCACACAAATCTTGACGGAAGTTCCGACCGTCAAGAACGCGGTGACGTACGACGAGCCCAGATCAATGAAGTTCAATAGGCAGTTTGGCTCTTCTGCTTGATTCTGAGCATGCGTGTTTTTTTTTGCGCTTTGGAATTGCATACAGACGATCGGTATTTCCGACAAGAACTTTTCTTGACGGAAAATTTGAGAACCAGCTCTCAAATTTTTGTGGGTGGAAATTCCGACAGAAAAAGTCAGATGGAGCCCACACACGGTCGGAATTTCCGACCAAAAGCTCACATCGAACTTTTCTTGTCGGAATTTCCGATCGTGTGTACGCGGCATAACCCTATTCCCCTACTTTGTTGTTGGTTGCATTGATTTGGTGGGCAAGACCAGCCACCTTGCTCAGTCTGGATAACGTGGTGCAAGCCCGTGTCAGGCTTGTGGGATCGCAAGGCAACCCTCATTTTATATATTGCGATGACATGAGGTTGATATTTGTATTACCCCCTTAAGGTTGTGCTTCCATTCCATCTGATAAGACCCCTACAGGCATAGGCGTGCGCACAGGGCATGCCAGGTGTGCCCAGGCACACCCTAATCATCCTGTGCAGCACAGATTTCCCCTACTGCCCTCCCCTCCCACGCTTCCGACTCTCCTCCTCTTCTCTCCCGTCGGCTGTTCTCGTGGAGATGTTTTAGGATGAGTGGGGGAAGGGGCCGGTAAATATGTAATTTACCAGCCCCTTCCCTTTCTGAATAAACATTGTGAGTTCTTGGTAATGTGTGTTTGAGCTTTGGGGTGCACACCCTAATGGAATAGGCTGAGCAGACCTATGCCTACAGGGATATGAATCCTGCCATCTCTTCCATTAATTCCGCTGAGGTCCTCTTCCTATTAAATCCTCCCTGTGCTGCATGAGATGTTTAACTCCATACTCTGGCGTAGTAGCCAGGGCCGCCATCAGGGGGGTACAGGCAGTACACCTGTAAGGGGCCCGGAGGTCCCCAGGGGCCCGGGTGGCAAACCCCCCCTTTTTTTTTTATTATTAAAAAAATTAAATAATTAAAAAATGTTTTTACTTTTCTCTTATTTTATCTTATTTTTTTAATTATTTTTTTTTTGTTTGTTTTTGTAAGGGGCCCAGAGGTCCCCAGGGGCCCAGATGCCAACCCCGTTTTAAAAAAAAATAATATATATATTTTTTTTGTAAGGGGCTCAGAAGCCCGGAGGTCCCCAGGGGCCCGGATGGCAACCCCCACTTTTTTTTTGTAAGGGGCCCAGGTCCCAAGGGCCCCGGATGGCAACCCCCACTTTTTTTGTAAGGGGCCCAGGGACCCTGAGGTCCCAAGGGCCCCGGATGGCAACCCCCCCCCCTTTTTTTTTATAAAAAAAAAAAATTAAATTTTTTTATTTATTTATTTTTTTTGCTTTTTTTTTATTTTTTTGTAAGGGGCCCAACGGTCTGTTGTCGGATTTTCCGAGCGTGTGTACACAAGTCCATCACACACAAGTCCAAAGTGCAAACATGCATGCTCGGAATCAATGCTCACCAAACACGACATTAGCAGAAGGTGCCCAAGGGGTGGCGCTAAAGAGCTGAAAAATCACATAGTTTGTGTTTGTTGGCCGACAATTGTGTGCCGTTTGTAAGCAAGACAAGTTCATGGCCAATGCCCTTCGGACAAAAGTCAGAGGCTTTGTCCGCTAAAAATCTGATCGTGTGTACGAGGCTTAAGAGTGTCCTTCTCCCACTTACCGTTAATATTAGGGGTCCTTTTCCCATTGGGCTACCAATGTATTGGACCACTGCACCAACTACCAATAAAAAAATGGACTTTTCCACTGTTATGCCGCGTACACAGGACCGCGTTTCATGATGAGAAAAATGCTATTTTTTTATTTGATCATTAAAAACGATCGTGTGTGGGCTCCAGAGCATTTTTCGCAACGTGAAAAATGGCCATTAAAAATTTGGAACATGCTCTATTTTTTCTCGTCGTTTTTCACGTCGTAGTTTTTCTCGTTGTTAAAAACAGCCGTGTGTAGGCTTTAACGACGTGAAAAACGCGCATGCTCAGAAGCAAGTTATGAGACGGGTGCGCTCGTTCAGAATGGAGATAGCACATTCGTCACGCTGTAACGGACTGAATAGCACGAGGCTGAAAAGCGCGAATCGTCTCTCACCTAACTTTACTAACACGAGGATCAGCAAAAGCAGCCCAAAGGGTGGCGCCATCCGAATGGAACTTCCCCTTTATAGTGCCGTTGTACTTTTCGTACGTCACCGCGCTTTGCTCTAGCATTTTTTTTCACGATAGTGTGTAGGCAAGGCAGGCTTGAGAAGAATCACGTAGAGAAAAAATTTGTTTTTTTCAATGACATTAAAAACGGTCGTGTGAAGGGGCACTACAGTTTTCACCGATGGTGTTTCTTTTCTGGCCATTTTTATTATTTGTTCCATTTTATGACTATTACTGAAACAATTTTTTCTTTTAGAGCAGGGGAGTGAACTTTGGGCGTAAAATATGCTTAATACACTACTTTCTTTATTTTTTATGTATTATTACATTTTTAACTTATTGATCATGTGAGCTAGAGATGTAATAGTTTTGTAAGGCTTCCCAGAGATATGAAAAATATTTCAAGGGTTCCTCTGTATTTAAAAGTTTGAGAAAGGTGATCATGCTCACTTGCTAGTGGCTGAAGACCGGCTGGACCTACTGTTAAGCCCTGTGCACACGATCGGATATCCTATGGATTCTAATCCGATGGTTTTTTCCATCGGAAATCCGATGAAACTGACTTCCATCAGTCTTGCCCACACACCATCAGTCAAAAAACCGACCGTAGATTTTTTAACAAATGTTTTTGCGAAAATTTGTAAATACATTTGTATGAAAATTCTCAAAACATTTGATGACTTGAACCTTTTGTTTGAAAGTACTTAAAAAATTAATTATATTTTAGAACAAATTAACTTTCCTGAACAAAAACTGCATACACTGTTATGCCTCGTACACACGACCGGTTTTTCCGAAAGGAAAACTGCTATGAGAGCTTTTGGTCGGGAATCCCGGCTGTGTGTATGCTCCATCGCAGTTTTTCCGACGGGAAAAGTGGCGGACAAAAAAAAGAGAGCAGGATCTCTTTTTTCCCGCCAGGAAAAAATCCTGGCAGGAAAACCGTTCGTCTGTATGCTTTTTAGAGGGGGAAAAAAACGCGCATTCTCAAAATCAAGTATGAGACGGGAGCGCTCTTTCTGGTAAAACTAGCATTTGTAATGGAGATAGCACATTTGTCACGCTGTAACGTACTGAAAAGGACGAGGCTGAAAAGCGCGAATCGTCTCTCACCAAAACTTTTACCAACACGAGGATCAGCAAAAGCAGCCCAAAGGGTGGCGCCGTTGGAATGGAACTTCCCCTTTATAGTGCCGGCGTACGTGTTGTACGTCACCGCGCTTTGGACGGGCAGACTTTTGTCTGAGAGTGTGTATGCAAGGCAGGCTGAGAGGAATTCTGTCGGGAAAACCGTTGTTTTTTTATCCGTCGCGAAAACCGGTTGTGTGTACGCGGCATTAGAATTTAATTTATTCAAGAAAAAAAAATCCTTTTTGCTCCTTCGAATTTCCTTATCACTAAAGTCGAAAACGAGCATCGTTTTGACTCCACTATCAATTACATAATCAAACAAGCGTTCTTAAAATGAAGAATTTCGAACTTCTACTAGTGTATAGCCAGCTTAAGGCTAGCCGTAAATGCACAGACTTCCTCATAATGCCAAAGCATGAATTGAGGAATCTCTACTGATGGCTATTATATTACAGAGTATTTGGTTTCCAATCTATAACCAGATGCTGTCAGCAGATACCTCCATATACTGTCCTGGTCTGAGCATGAAGAAAATTTTCCAGTTAGTCCCTTGTCCAATCTCCCCCCCCCCCCCCCCCGAAAAAAAAAAAAACATACAACTTTACCCAGAGATGGGGTTTTTTAACCTATAAGAAAAAATATATATAGTCGCGCTAACTTATGAATATAAACATAAGCCCACCACTGAGTAATTGAAAAAATTGTTTCCAAATCACCACAGTGATAAATTATGTGAGTGCTCAGTGAAGAACAATAACTAAACAATGTAAACAAAGCATATAAATTAATAATAATACAAACTTAATTAATAATATTATTACATGCTTGTATAGGACCCTTAAATGATCAAGTCTAAAGTCCATACAAAAAAAAAAAAAAAAAAAGAAAACAACAAAAAAAAAAAACACACCCGTGATCAAGTGTCCATACTAGATAAAAAAGAAAAAAGGAAAAAAGAAAGAAAACAAAACAAAAACGATTCCAAATCTTCTTGTATTCGTGACTTTCATCACCACCAGTAAAAATTCCTGCTTACCAAAAAGCGATGGTCCCCTATAACGGAGGACCCCAAACAGCCTCAAATGGTAATCAATAGGACTCCAAGCTTCAGTATATGTTGAGCCTCAATTAATTTGGTAGCCAGAACGCTCATATACCATCATGCAGTACTCGATGCGGAACATGAAAGGAAGGGAGGACACTACATAGTGTAAAATCCTTGGTGGATGTTTATTTAAAAGAAGAAAACATACTTACAAAAATGCAGTTTAAAAACAGCCTTAGAAGTGTGACAGCGCCGACCGGTCAAAGGCGCTAGTCACACACATACGTCCGTGGAAGTCGAGCAGTGGAGGGTGACGTCAGCACAAAGCTCGTATCCTGCCCTACGCGTTTCGTGAAAATTCACGTCGTCTCGGGGCACGGGCGATGGGCTGCGTCACCCCCTCTTTATAGGGAACACAAGAACTCAAGGGTCCGGCCCGAGGGAGGGCGCGCGCGCGCGCACCTCGCGCCGCGAGGTAACCACGCCACGCTATCGCATCCGCCAAACAGCAAAAACAGCGGATGCGCGCGCATCTCTCCCCACGAGGAAACCAAGCCTCGTTTGCAAATACATACCGTGCGCGTCATCACGCCAAGCGGGATGACGAAAACATGGTGGGGAGTATGCCGCACATACGCGTGTCCATGGCAACAATGGCCACGACCGCAATACGCGCGCCACCCAAGGGGGAGGAGCCTCCAGGTGTGTCACAGGAGACAGTAAGACCCACAACCTCCGCCGCAACCATAATGTGCGGTGAACATAATGGGACCTTAAACTGCTCCAAATTTAACAACCTAACTATAGAGGACATGTACATACATGAATATAAAACATAAATGTCATGACAATATCTAAAACCATACATGTTTAAAAATACGTAGATAAATTGCCTCATAATAGTTAATAGTCCTTAAATGATAATAAAATCACCAAGGTTACAACAGTTACCATCTAATCTCGTCCCTCTTACAACCCCGCTTAACATGGTCAAATGTCCATTACAAAACGGGAAAAAGAGACGGAAATAAACGGTTAAATTTAAACGGAATAAGGAAAAGAGGAAGAAAAAAGTGTGCATACAGCACAATCTGCATCTCCCAAAAACTATAATTCAATATAATTCAATAGTCCACCCCAAACAGCCATTATAAAAACACAATTAACTGATTGGCTAGATTGATTCAAGAATTGTTAATAAAAGCGTTGACATCGGTGTCCACGTTGAGTCCATGCGGAACATAAGTTCTCAACCTGTATACCCATGCCATTTCCTGCTTGGAGATTTCTCTCACAAGCGAGCTGCCTCTCCAGTGGGGTCTATATTTGTCAATAGCGATGAATAGTGTACCAGACGGGTCTCTCTTGTGAACTTGATCGTAGTGCCTGGATACAGAGTGTTTATCGAAACCTTTGCGTATGTTCGCTATATGTTCGTTAAGTCTCACCCTTACTGCCCTTTTGGTCCTCCCCACGTATTGGAGACCGCAAGGGCATTGTATGAGGTAAATAACCCCCAAAGATGAACAAGTAATAAAGGGTTCGATTTCATAGGAACGGCCCGTGCTCGTTGAAGAAAAATGGCTAATCTTCCTATCCCTGCAGCTATTCAGGCTGCACACTTGGCATTTTTTGCATCTATAGTATCCTGTCAAGTTCTCTAGAAATGTTCTATTGGCCCGTGGGGGGTCCTGGACACTTGGGGCCACCCTACTGGACAGTGTAGACGCCCCCCTAAATACAATAGCTGGTCTCTCTGGAAGGGACGGTGCCAACACTAAATCACTGGTTAACACATGCCAGTGCTTACGTATCAGACTTTTAATGGTCTGATGCTGTACGGAGTAGGTGGTAATAAATGGAAGAGAAAACTTACCATCCCTAACCACCCTCTCCCTGTCAGCCAACAATGATTCTCGATCGATCTCACTGACAGATTGTATCAATTGAGACAGATCACTCTGTTGATAACCTTTATCAACAAATCTCTTAGAGAGGATCTCGGCCTGGCATTTGAAAGCCTCTAAGTCTGTACAGTTACGTCTCAATCTGGTGAATTGTCCCTGGGGGACGGCCTTCAACCAAGGGGCATAATGACAACTGTCAAGCGGAATATATGAGTTCCTGTCAGTTGGTTTGAAATAAGTGGTCGTAACAAATTTGCCATCAACCACTGAAATTTTCAAATCCAGATAGTGTACTGACTCCTGACTGGCCTCAAAAGAGAATCTGATACCTCTGTTGTTATCGTTTAGGGACAACATGTAATCCCGCAAAGCAGATTCACTGCCATCCCATAGGAGGAGGACGTCGTCGATGTACCTAACCCAGAGAACAACCTCTGGTCTCCGGCAAACATCGACGACATCCTCCTCCCACTTGGCCATGAACAGGTTGGCCAGGCTAGGGGCGTACTTCGCCCCCATCGCCACACCTCAATCTTGGCGGAAGAATTGATTATCACACCAAAAATAATTGTGACCAGCTGCATATTTCAGTAGGGTCATAATAAAATTAATTTGCCGCAGTGGTAGATCTGATCCTCTCACTAAATACATCTCAACAGCCTCAAAGCCACGCTCATGGGGGATGATGGTATAGAGCGAGGTCACGTCTGCCGTGACCATCCATATACCATTTGTGGGAGTGAGATCTCTGAGTAAATTGATAACGTGTTTAGTGTCCCTTACATAGGAAGGGATCTGCTGAACCAAAGGCTGCAGGAAAAAATCAATATACTTCCCGACCCGGGACGTGATAGAGTCTATCCCACTTACAATGGGTCGTCCCGGGGGGGAAGTAAGGCTTTTGTGGATCTTCGGGAGGTAATATATAACGGGAGTCCGAGGGGCACAGGGTATCAAAAACAATCTCTCCCTGTCACTGAGGATGCCCTCCCGGTGTCCCTCATCCACAATAATCTCAAGGTCTCTTTTGTATTTGACAACGGGGTCCCTATTCAGAGGGGTATAGGTTTCGGTGTCATCGACGATCCTGTGTAACTCTTTCAAGTAGTCACACCTATCGAGAATGACTATCCCTCCCCCTTTGTCTGCAGGTCTGATGACCAGGGACTTGTTGGAACAAAGGGACTCAAGCCCTTTCTCCAGATTCCTTTGCATCTTGACCTTTTTTACCTTGATCTTTTCAAGATCTTTGAGTACCACATCCCTAAAAACTTTAATACTCGGGGCCAATGAACCAGGGGGATTAAACAGTGAAGCATTGGCCAACCCAGTATGTTTGTACTCAGGTAAGGGACTCACTCTATCCATTGTAGGATTAGACAGAAAATGCCTCTTGATATTGAGCTTTCTTGCAAACTTGTGGACGTTAGGGATGAGCTTCGTGTTCGAGTCGAACATACGTTCGACTCGAACATTGGCTGTTCGATCGTTCGACGAAGATCGAACGATTTGGGCCGTTCGCGCCAAATTCGAGTGACGCGAACGGCCCACAATGCACTACGTCATCGCAGTGTCATCCAGGCGCTGTGATTGGCCAAGCATGCACTGTGACCCCGCATGCTTGGCCAATCACAGCGCCGGCAGCGAGGAGAGCAATGATTGGCCACAGGCAGGATGCCTGTGGCCAATTATTGCTGAGGGTGTTTAGTACACGCCCCACACTATAAAAGGCCGCCAGCACGGCGGCCTAGTGTAGTGTGTTCCGGAGCAGGGATAGAGTAGCATAGGCAGGGACAGTGACTGTTATTTCTTTCTTGCTTAACCTGGATTCCTTTAGTTTAGGGAAAGAGAAGGATAGGTAGGGAGAGTGTCAGTGTGTTTTGTGCTTCTGCTATAGTGTGCTTAAAAAAAAACATTTATTCTAGGGACAGAAAACTCTAGGTAGGGACAGTGTCAGTTTCTTTCACTCTGCAAGTCCTTGTTTCCAGGGACCTGGAAGGACAGTGAGTGAATTGTCCTTTTGCTATATTGTGATTAAAAAAAACATTTATTCTAGGGACAGAAAACTCTAGGTAGGGACAGTGTCAGTTTCTTTCACTCTGCAAGTCCTTGTTTCCAGGGACCTGGAAGGACAGTGAGTGAATTGTCCTTTTGCTATATTGTGATTAAAAAAAACATTTATTCTAGGGACAGAAAACTCTAGGTAGGGACAGTGTCAGTTTCTTTCACTCTGCAAGTCCTTGTTTCCAGGGACCTGGAAGGACAGTGAGTGAATTGTCCTTTTGCTATATTGTGATTAAAAAAAACATTTATTCTAGGGACAGAAAACTCTAGGTAGGGACAGTGTCAGTTTCTTTCACTCTGCAAGTCCTTGTTTCCAGGGACCTGGAAGGACAGTGAGTGAATTGTCCTTTTGCTATATTGTGATTAAAAAAAACATTTTTTTCTAGGGACAGAAAACTGTAGGTAGGGAGAGTATTTTTTTTCTTTCACTCTGCAAGTCCTTGTTTCCAGGGACCTGTAAGGACAGTGAGTTAATTGTCCTTGTGCTATATTGTGCTGAAAAAAACATTTATTCCAGGGACAGAAAACTCTAGGTAGGGACAGTGTCAGTTTCTTTCACTCTGCAAGTCCTTGTTTCCAGGGACCTGGAAGGACAGTGAGTGAATTGTCCTTTTGCTATATTGTGATTAAAAAAAACATTTTTTTCTAGGGACAGAAAACTGTAGGTAGGGAGAGTGTTTTTTTTCTTTCACTCTGCAAGTCCTTGTTTCCAGGGACCTGTAAGGACAGTGAGTTAATTTTCCTTGTGCTATATTGTGATTAAAAAAAACATTTATTCTAGGGACAGAAAACTCTAGGTAGGGACAGTGTCAGTTTCTTTCACTCTGCAAGTCCTTGTTTCCAGGGACCTGGAAGGACAGTGAGTTAATTTTCCTTGTGCTATATTGTGATTAAAAAAAACATTTATTCTAGGGACAGAAAACTCTAGGTAGGGACAGTGTCAGTTTCTTTCACTCTGCAAGTCCTTGTTTCCAGGGACCTGGAAGGACAGTGAGTGAATTGTCCTTTTGCTATATTGTGATTAAAAAAAACATTTTTTTCTAGGGACAGAAAACTGTAGGTAGGGAGAGTATTTTTTTTCTTTCACTCTGCAAGTCCTTGTTTCCAGGGACCTGTAAGGACAGTGAGTTAATTGTCCTTGTGCTATATTGTGCTGAAAAAAACATTTATTCCAGGGACAGAAAACTCTAGGTAGGGACAGTGTCAGTTTCTTTCACTCTGCAAGTCCTTGTTTCCAGGGACCTGGAAGGACAGTGAGTTAATTTTCCTTGTGCTATATTGTGATTAAAAAAAACATTTATTCTAGGGACAGAAAACTCTAGGTAGGGACAGTGTCAGTTTCTTTCACTCTGCAAGTCCTTGTTTCCAGGGACCTGGAAGGACAGTGAGTGAATTGTCCTTTTGCTATATTGTGATTAAAAAAAACATTTTTTTCTAGGGACAGAAAACTGTAGGTAGGGAGAGTATTTTTTTTCTTTCACTCTGCAAGTCCTTGTTTCCAGGGACCTGTAAGGACAGTGAGTTAATTGTCCTTGTGCTATATTGTGCTGAAAAAAACATTTATTCCAGGGACAGAAAACTCTAGGTAGGGACAGTGTCAGTTTCTTTCACTCTGCAAGTCCTTGTTTCCAGGGACCTGGAAGGACAGTGAGTGAATTGTCCTTTTGCTATATTGTGATTAAAAAAAACATTTTTTTCTAGGGACAGAAAACTGTAGGTAGGGAGAGTGTTTTTTTTCTTTCACTCTGCAAGTCCTTGTTTCCAGGGACCTGTAAGGACAGTGAGTTAATTTTCCTTGTGCTATATTGTGATTAAAAAAAACATTTATTCTAGGGACAGAAAACTCTAGGTAGGGACAGTGTCAGTTTCTTTCACTCTGCAAGTCCTTGTTTCCAGGGACCTGGAAGGACAGTGAGTGAATTGTCCTTTTGCTATATTGTGATTAAAAAAAACATTTATTCTAGGGACAGAAAACTCTAGGTAGGGACAGTGTCAGTTTCTTTCACTCTGCAAGTCCTTGTTTCCAGGGACCTGGAAGGACAGTGAGTGAATTGTCCTTTTGCTATATTGTGATTAAAAAAAACATTTTTTTCTAGGGACAGAAAACTGTAGGTAGGGAGAGTATTTTTTTTCTTTCACTCTGCAAGTCCTTGTTTCCAGGGACCTGTAAGGACAGTGAGTTAATTGTCCTTGTGCTATATTGTGCTGAAAAAAACATTTATTCCAGGGACAGAAAACTCTAGGTAGGGACAGTGTCAGTTTCTTTCACTCTGCAAGTCCTTGTTTCCAGGGACCTGGAAGGACAGTGAGTGAATTGTCCTTTTGCTATATTGTGATTAAAAAAAACATTTTTTTCTAGGGACAGAAAACTGTAGGTAGGGAGAGTATTTTTTTTCTTTCACTCTGCAAGTCCTTGTTTCCAGGGACCTGTAAGGACAGTGAGTTAATTGTCCTTGTGCTATATTGTGCTGAAAAAAACATTTATTCCAGGGACAGAAAACTCTAGGTAGGGACAGTGTCAGTTTCTTTCACTCTGCAAGTCCTTGTTTCCAGGGACCTGGAAGGACAGTGAGTGAATTGTCCTTTTGCTATATTGTGATTAAAAAAAACATTTATTCTAGGGACAGAAAACTCTAGGTAGGGACAGTGTCAGTTTCTTTCACTCTGCAAGTCCTTGTTTCCAGGGACCTGGAAGGACAGTGAGTGAATTGTCCTTTTGCTATATTGTGATAAAAAAAAACATTTTTTTCTAGGGACAGAAAACTGTAGGTAGGGAGAGTGTTTTTTTTCTTTCACTCTGCAAGTCCTTGTTTCCAGGGACCTGTAAGGACAGTGAGTTAATTTTCCTTGTGCTATATTGTGATTAAAAAAAACATTTATTCTAGGGACAGAAAACTCTAGGTAGGGACAGTGTCAGTTTCTTTCACTCTGCAAGTCCTTGTTTCCAGGGACCTGGAAGGACAGTGAGTGAATTGTCCTTTTGCTATATTGTGATTAAAAAAAACATTTTTTTCTAGGGACAGAAAACTGTAGGTAGGGAGAGTATTTTTTTTCTTTCACTCTGCAAGTCCTTGTTTCCAGGGACCTGTAAGGACAGTGAGTTAATTTTCCTTGTGCTATATTGTGATTAAAAAAAACATTTATTCTAGGGACAGAAAACTCTAGGTAGGGACAGTGTCAGTTTCTTTCACTCTGCAAGTCCTTGTTTCCAGGGACCTGGAAGGACAGTGAGTGAATTGTCCTTTTGCTATATTGTGATTAAAAAAAACATTTTTTTCTAGGGACAGAAAACTGTAGGTAGGGAGAGTGTTTTTTTTCTTTCACTCTGCAAGTCCTTGTTTCCAGGGACCTGTAAGGACAGTGAGTTAATTTTCCTTGTGCTATATTGTGATTAAAAAAAACATTTATTCTAGGGACAGAAAACTCTAGGTAGGGACAGTGTCAGTTTCTTTCACTCTGCAAGTCCTTGTTTCCAGGGACCTGGAAGGACAGTGAGTGAATTGTCCTTTTGCTATATTGTGATTAAAAAAAACATTTATTCTAGGGACAGAAAACTCTAGGTAGGGACAGTGTCAGTTTCTTTCACTCTGCAAGTCCTTGTTTCCAGGGACCTGGAAGGACAGTGAGTGAATTGTCCTTTTGCTATATTGTGATTAAAAAAAACATTTTTTTCTAGGGACAGAAAACTGTAGGTAGGGAGAGTATTTTTTTTCTTTCACTCTGCAAGTCCTTGTTTCCAGGGACCTGTAAGGACAGTGAGTTAATTGTCCTTGTGCTATATTGTGCTGAAAAAAACATTTATTCCAGGGACAGAAAACTCTAGGTAGGGACAGTGTCAGTTTCTTTCACTCTGCAAGTCCTTGTTTCCAGGGACCTGGAAGGACAGTGAGTGAATTGTCCTTTTGCTATATTGTGATAAAAAAAAACATTTTTTTCTAGGGACAGAAAACTGTAGGTAGGGAGAGTGTTTTTTTTCTTTCACTCTGCAAGTCCTTGTTTCCAGGGACCTGTAAGGACAGTGAGTTAATTTTCCTTGTGCTATATTGTGATTAAAAAAAACATTTATTCTAGGGACAGAAAACTCTAGGTAGGGACAGTGTCAGTTTCTTTCACTCTGCAAGTCCTTGTTTCCAGGGACCTGGAAGGACAGTGAGTGAATTGTCCTTTTGCTATATTGTGATTAAAAAAAACATTTTTTTCTAGGGACAGAAAACTGTAGGTAGGGAGAGTATTTTTTTTCTTTCACTCTGCAAGTCCTTGTTTCCAGGGACCTGTAAGGACAGTGAGTTAATTGTCCTTGTGCTATATTGTGCTGAAAAAAACATTTATTCCAGGGACAGAAAACTCTAGGTAGGGACAGTGTCAGTTTCTTTCACTCTGCAAGTCCTTGTTTCCAGGGACCTGGAAGGACAGTGAGTGAATTGTCCTTTTGCTATATTGTGATTAAAAAAAACATTTTTTTCTAGGGACAGAAAACTGTAGGTAGGGAGAGTGTTTTTTTTCTTTCACTCTGCAAGTCCTTGTTTCCAGGGACCTGTAAGGACAGTGAGTTAATTTTCCTTGTGCTATATTGTGATTAAAAAAAACATTTATTCTAGGGACAGAAAACTCTAGGTAGGGACAGTGTCAGTTTCTTTCACTCTGCAAGTCCTTGTTTCCAGGGACCTGGAAGGACAGTGAGTGAATTGTCCTTTTGCTATATTGTGATTAAAAAAAACATTTTTTTCTAGGGACAGAAAACTGTAGGTAGGGAGAGTATTTTTTTTCTTTCACTCTGCAAGTCCTTGTTTCCAGGGACCTGTAAGGACAGTGAGTTAATTGTCCTTGTGCTATATTGTGCTGAAAAAAACATTTATTCCAGGGACAGAAAACTCTAGGTAGGGACAGTGTCAGTTTCTTTCACTCTGCAAGTCCTTGTTTCCAGGGACCTGGAAGGACAGTGAGTGAATTGTCCTTTTGCTATATTGTGATTAAAAAAAACATTTTTTTCTAGGGACAGAAAACTGTAGGTAGGGAGAGTGTTTTTTTTCTTTCACTCTGCAAGTCCTTGTTTCCAGGGACCTGTAAGGACAGTGAGTTAATTTTCCTTGTGCTATATTGTGATTAAAAAAAACATTTTTTCTAGGGACAGAAAACTGTAGGTAGGGAGAGTGTTTTTTTTCTTTCACTCTGCAAGTCCTTGTTTCCAGGGACAGAGAAGGACACCTGAAGGTAGCCCTTATTGCTTTTTTCCCATCTCCCTGCAGGCCATCTATTAGAATGTCTGGAAGGCAAACAAGGAGAGGCAGACAGTCAGGAGGCAATAAAAGAGGGCAAGCAGGCTCTGTGTCTGGGGGCAACAGTGCTGGTCGTGGACGCGGTGCATTGTCATCAGCACATGGCCATGGGACACGCTTGTCCTTCTTTTCGGCAGCTGGACATGTTGAGCCACATCATGCCGAAGACTTGGTAGAGTGGATGACCAAGCCCTCCTCCTCCTCCTCATCCTCTCTCACCCAGGCTCAGGGTACTGGAAAAGCAGCTGCCAAAGCGTCGTCTTCCCTGGTATCAATGTCAGACAAATCATCAGTCACTCCTTCCCTAGACCCACCATGTCCTCCTCCTGAGGAGTCCCCCGAACTGTTTCAGCACAGTGTTGGGTACATGCTCCAGGAGGATGCCCAGCGTTTCGAAGGGTCTGATGATGAAACCCAGCTAGAGGAAGGCAGTAGCGTGAGAGCAGACAGAGGGGATGCTCAAGAAGGACACCAATCTGGCAGTCATGTTCCAGCAGCTGCAGCATACTGCCAGATTGGCTCCAGTGATGAGGAGGGAGGGGATGATGAGGTCAATGACTCCACGTGGGTGCCTAATAGGAGAGAGGAGGAGGATGAGGAGGAGGCACATCTCCAACGAGGCAGGATGCCCTTTGGTGGCCAGCGTAAGGGCAGTACACCGACGGAATCACACCGCAGAGCTCCGCCTGTGCAGGGCGCTGCCTCTGCCCGTCATTCAAAAAGTTCTTTGGTGTGGGCCTTTTTTGAGGCTAGTGCATCAGATCGCACAGCTGCTGTTTGCAACATATGTCTCAAGCGTATATCGCGTGGCCAAAACATCAGCCGCTTGGGTACCACATGCCTGACCAGACATATGTTGACCTGCCATGCAGCTCGTTGGCAAGCCTACCTCAAAGACCCACACCAAAGAACAAAGCGGACCTCTCCTTGCACCGCATCAGCTGGGATCTCCAACCCCACTATAACTTCAGTCCTCTCTGAAACATGCACTGAGAGGAATGAAGGTGTAGAATTAGGTGTGTCACAGCCAAGTACTTGCGCCCACTCTGCTAGCAGTACACCGACGTCCGATTCTAGCAGGCAAATTTCCCTGCCCCAGCTGCTGGACCGTCGAAAGAAGTTCACTCCCAGCCATCCACATGCCCAGCGGTTGAATGCTAGCTTGGCTAAATTGCTAGCGCTTCAACTGCTGCCTTTTCAGTTGGTAGACTCGGCCCCCTTCCGTGAGTTTGTGCAATGTGCGGTTCCTCAGTGGCAGGTTCCCAAACGCCACTTTTTCTCACGGAAGGCTATTCCGGCTCTCTACCGGCATGTGGAAGGCAATGTCTTGGCCTCGCTGGACAGGGCGGTCAGCGGTAAGGTGCATATTACCGCTGACTCATGGTCCAGCAGGCATGGACAGGGACGTTACCTTTCTTTCACGGCCCATTGGGTCACTCTTTTGGCAGCTGGGAAGGATTCAGGACAAGGTGCAGTAGTGTTGGAGGTTGTCCCACCGCCACGCCTCCAAAATGCTACTACTGGTTGTGACACACCTCTCTCCTCCACCCCCTCCTCTTCTTCTTCCTCCATGGCCTCTTCCTGTGGTTTGTCCTATGAACCAGCGGTGCTCCGTAGCCGTTCACGGGGCTACGCAAGTACGCAGGCAAAAAGATGCCATGCCGTGCTTGCGCTGGTGTGTTTGGGGGACAGAAGCCACACTGGGGCAGAGGTCCTGTCTGCTCTGCAGGGCCAGGCCGAGAGGTGGTTGACGCCACGCCAGCTTAAGCCAGGAATGGTGGTTTGCGACAATGGCACCAACCTCCTCTCCGCCCTCCGACAGGGACAACTGACCCATGTGCCCTGTGTGGCTCACGTCCTTAACCTGGTGGTGCAGCGGTTCTTGGGCAGGTACCCGGGCTTACAGGATGTCCTGAGGCAGGCCAGGAAAGTCTGTGTGCATTTCCGCAGATCTTATAATGCCAGTGCTCGCCTGGCTGAGCTGCAAAAGGAGTTGAACCTGCCCAAGAACCGCCTTATATGTGACATGCCCACCAGGTGGAACTCAACGTTGGCCATGCTGCAGCGGCTGCACACGCAGCAGAGGGCCATCAATGAGTACCTGTGCGACTACGGCACCAGGACAGGGTCAGGGGAGCTTGGTTTTTTTTCTCCACGCCAGTGGGGCATGATCAGGGATGCATGCACTGTCCTGGCACCATTTGAGGAGGCCACGAGGATGGTGAGCAGTGACAGTGCATGCATCAGTGACACTGTACCTCTTGTCCACCTGTTGGAGCACACGCTGCGTGGAATAATGGACAGGGCACTTGAGGCAGAACAGAGGCAGGAAGAGGAGGACTTCCTTGCCTCTCAAGGCCCCCTTTACCCAAACAGTGTTCCTTCTGTCCCACCCATCGCACAGGAAGAGGAGGAGGAGGAGGAGGAGGAGGAGGATTGTGTCAGCATGGAGGTGGAGGCTGGCACTCAGCATCATCAGCAGCAGTCTTTTAGGGATGATTTACAGTCCCAAGAAACCAGTGGACTTGTACGTGGCTGGGAGGAGGTGGCTGCGGATCATGTCGTCCTTAGTGACCCAGAGGACTCCGGAGCGAATGCCTCAGCAAACCTACGCTGCATGGCCTCCCTGATCCTGCAAAGTCTGCGGAAGGATCCTCGTATTCTTCGGATCAAGGAGAGGGACCATTACTGGCTGGCCACTCTCCTTGATCCACGGTACAAGGGTAAGGTTGCGGACCTTATGTTACCGTCGCAGAGGGAGCAGAGGATGAGACAACTCCGGGAGGCCTTGCAGAAAGGTCTGTGCAACGCGTTCCCAGAGACTGGGAGGTTGCAAACTCCTGGTCCTGGACAACGAGTTGCTGAGGCTTCGGCCAGTCAAAGAAGGAGCGGTGGGGAAGGTGGCCGTCTGACCGATGCGTTCAGACAATTCTTTAGTCCGCAGCCCCAAAGTATGATTGGTTCCAGCAACCATCGCCAGCGTCTGATAAACATGGTGCAGGAATATCTAGGGGCAAGGTCAGACTTGGACACCTTCCCCACCGAAAATCCTCTGGCTTACTGGGTCTTGAGGATGGATCACTGGCCAGAGCTTGCACAGTATGCAATTGAGCTACTGGCCTGTCCTGCATCCAGCGTTCTTTCGGAACGCACATTCAGTGCTGCTGGAGGATTTGTCACGGATCACAGGGTGCGCCTGTCCACCGACTCGGTTGATCGACTGACTTTCATCAAGATGAACCAGTCTTGGATCACCACCAGCTACCACACACCTGATGCTGATATAACAGACTAATTGATTTTAAAATGTCACATCCCTTCAAGACTGATGCTGATGCTGAGTGCCTGTGCTGTTATATTGACTGCCTATCCTCCTCCTCCGAGTCCTCAATGATACGATTGATGATGATAGCTTGGAAGATCATTTTTGTTTATGGGTGCCGCCACCAGTGCCTAACGCCCAATTTTTCAGCCCCTGTTTAACAGTGGCGTGTAATTACAATTTTTGAAGCAATACTTTGCAACAGGGCTCATTGCTGTGCTCCAAGTACAGTATCTGTGAGGAGTTGCAGTGTTGTGCCACCAGTGCCTAAGGCCCAATTTTTCAGCCCCTGTTTAACAGGGGCGTGTCATTACAATTTTTGAAGCAATACTTTGCAACAGGGCTCATTGCTGTGCTCCAAGTACAGTATCTGTGAGGGGTTGCAGTGTTGTGCCACCAGTGCCTAAGGCCCAATTTTTCAGCCCCTGTTCAACAGGGGCATGTAATTACAATTCTTGATCTAATAATTCACAGCAGGGCCCATTGCTGCACCCACCAAGAGTAACTGTCAGGGCTTACAGTGTTGTGGCACCAGCACCACCATCAAAGGCCCAATTTTTACTACCACTGTTCAACAATTATATGTAATTAAAATTCCTGATATAATAGTTGACAGCAGGGCGTTCCAGCACCAACCAAGAGTAACTGTGAGTGCTTACAGTGTTGTGCCAACACCAACAACTAAGGGGCCTATTTCTGCAGAGTATATACGGCAGGTCCCTACTTTCAAACATCCAACTTACAAACGACTCCTACTTGCAAACGCAAGAAGACAACAGGAAGTGAGAGGAAATCTACCACTAGGAAGGAAAATTCTCTCCTGTAAGAATAAATATGGGAGAAAGGTGTCTCCTCTGTACTGATGCTTTATCAGCAATCCTTGTTTCAAGAAAAACACCACATTTCAAAAACAGTTGTCATTGGGACGGAAAGTGAGGTGAAATGTTCTGAACAGGGGCACAGACAGCAAAACAAATGTTACAGGGGTGATAACCCTTACCTATGTTTTCCAAAAAGTTTAAAAATAGATTTTTGGGCTGGAGCTACACTTCAACAATGTACCTGTTCAAAATTACAAACAGATTCTACATAAGAACAAACCTACAGTCCCTGTCTTGTATGCACCGCCTGTATACGGCTGTTCAGAGTATATAGGGCCTTTTTTATTTTATGTGCGGGGTTCCCCTTAATATCCATACAAGACCCAAAGGGGCTGGTAATGGGCTGGGGTGGGGGGGGGGGGTCATGGGGTAGCTATGCCATTTTTCTTAAAGAATTTCATCCATATTACCGGGACCAGACATTACATTAAAGCCGCAAGCAGTTTTAAATGGCTTTTTTTTCCTTTAGAAGTGTCATTTTGTGCAGGGACAGTTCTAAACACGGGAAACACGTGGCACTTCACAGGCATACTTTAGACACCCCCCAGGTACGATATTTAAAGGAATATTTGACTTTTTTTTTTTCACTTTATGCATCATTAAAATGACTGCTCCCGAAAAACGACCGTTTTTAAAACTTCTTTTTGCATTGATACATGTCCCCTGGTGCAGAACCCGGGTTCCCAAACCCTTTTTAGGACAATAACATGCATAATAGTTGTTATAATTAGCACTTTAGAATTCGAACGTTCGCATCCATTGTATTTAATAGGGTTCTAATGTTCGTTCGAACTTCCGGTCCGTTCGCGGGTTCTGGTGCGAACCGAACCCGGGGGTGTTCGGCTCATCACTAGTGGACGTCCATAAAAGTTTGAAATTTGCTCAAGCTCCTAGGCGGAGCAAATTTCAGACCCTTATCCAACAAGCGCTGCTCAGTCTCTGACAAGGCCTGTTGGCTCAAATTGAAAATACCCATACCTAGATTCTTTTTCTTTTTGAGCAACTGGGCCCTCCTCCCCCCTCTGACCCCTCTCTTCGTTCTGATGGGCCAAACCGGCCCTGGTGGCCCATGGGAAAACCCCAACTGGGGTTCGGTCTAAAATCATATTGACCTGGGGGATAGGAGGGTCTAGAATAATCATAACCCCTGTCAAAATGATTAGACTGAGGAAATTGACCATTCCCGTCCAAATTATTAAATCCATATCGCCTTTCCATAGGTTCACGGCCTAATGGCCCCAATGAGTCTGTTAAGGGAAAAAACCGGTTATGGGTGGGGATATTAAAATCCCGCATACCATTGGACTCAAAGCTGGTTCTTGGAAATCCCTGATTATGTCCCGCATCATGATGGATGGGTCCAAATGAGGGATGCTCCCATCCTCTCATGGATTCACCCTGATAATGCTGGAACTGTACATCAGACCTATGAGGTTTCACATTTTTAGGCATTTTAGATGAAAAATTGCCCTGTTTGGACCCGTTCTTAGTCTTGACCTTATTGTTACGTTGAGCTGGGGTGGGAGTGGGGGGGTTAGAAGCCCCTCTCCTACCAATCATGGGAGGGTTGGCAATCGGGCCGGATGGCACCGCGCCCTGAGGGGCAGTGTCCATCACTACCTCATTTATCTCATCTGCTGTCAACTTTTTCTGCCACAGAAAAACAAGGCCGGACTGGTAATCCTCAAAATCTCTAAGGTATTTTTTCTTCTTTTTTGTTTTTTGATCTTTTTCTTCCCTCTCTAAGGTTTTTTGGAGAGAGTTGGAACACTCCCTATATTCCTCTCCATTTTTGAAAGAGGTCAGCAGATCTCTAACCGTTTTGATTTCGGTATCAAGTCTCTGCAGCTTCTCGCTTTTTCTTTGGGCCAAAAATCGCAAAAAAGAAACTCCAGCATCATTAAAGTATTTAGCCCAAACCTCCAAATCAGGCTCACCTTTTTGTGGACTTACCTCCCAACGGAGGCTTCTTGGGACCATGGCATTCCGAATATAATTCTCAAGGAACGCTATGTCCCACTGAATATGTATCTCAGTTGTCATGATGTTCTTTAGTCGCATAAAGAGACCACTGACATCAGAGCTACCAGAGGCCGGGGTGGAGTCGAACACCCCGGTCGTGTTGACTGTCCGTTTCGCTCGGAAGTCGAAAATATCCATTGTGGTCGAGTTAATGACCACTCACTAAGCAGCAATTAATGGTAGTTAATATAAAAGGTTAGAAAGTGAAAAAAGAAATTGCGCTACAGGTATGGAACTAGGCAGATATATCAAATGCCTAGGAACAAACAAAGGGAAAAAGCAGCAACTATTCTGAAAACTAACAGTGCATACAAATAAGAAAAAATATATATAGTCGCGCTAACTTATGAATATAAACATAAGCCCACCACTGAGTAATTGAAAAAATTGTTTCCAAATCACCACAGTGATAAATTATGTGAGTGCTCAGTGAAGAACAATAACTAAACAATGTAAACAAATCATATAAATTAATAATAATACAAACTTAATTAATAATATTATTACATGCTTGTATAGGACCCTTAAATGATCAAGTCTAAAGTCCATACAAAAAAAAAAAAAAAAAAAGAAAACAACAAAAAAAAAAAAAACACACCCGTGATCAAGTGTCCATACTAGATAAAAAAGAAAAAAGGAAAAAAGAAAGAAAACAAAACAAAAACGATTCCAAATCTTCTTGTATTCGTGACTTTCACCACCACCAGTAAAAATTCCTGCTTACCAAAAAGCGATGGTCCCCTATAACGGAGGACCCCAAACAGCCTCAAATGGTAATCAATAGGACTCCAAGCTTCAGTATATGTTGAGCCTCAATTAATTTGGTAGCCAGAACGCTCATATACCATCATGCAGTACTCGATGCGGAACATGAAAGGAAGGGAGGACACTACATAGTGTAAAATCCTTGGTGGATGTTTATTTAAAAGAAGAAAACATACTTACAAAAATGCAGTTTAAAAACAGCCTTAGAAGTGTGACAGCGCCGACCGGTCAAAGGCGCTAGTCACACACATACGTCCGTGGAAGTCGAGCAGTGGAGGGTGACGTCAGCACAAAGCTCGTATCCTGCCCTACGCGTTTCGTGAAAATTCACGTCGTCTCGGGGCACGGGCGATGGGCTGCGTCACCCCCTCTTTATAGGGAACACAAGAACTCAAGGGTCCGGCCCGAGGGAGGGCGCGCGCGCGCGCACCTCGCGCCGCGAGGTAACCACGCCACGCTATCGCATCCGCCAAACAGCAAAAACAGCGGATGCGCGCGCATCTCTCCCCACGAGGAAACCAAGCCTCGTTTGCAAATACATACCGTGCGCGTCATCACGCCAAGCGGGATGACGAAAACATGGTGGGGAGTATGCCGCACATACGCGTGTCCATGGCAACAATGGCCACGACCGCAATACGCGCGCCACCCAAGGGGGAGGAGCCTCCAGGTGTGTCACAGGAGACAGTAAGACCCACAACCTCCGCCGCAACCATAATGTGCGGTGAACATAATGGGACCTTAAACTGCTCCAAATTTAACAACCTAACTATAGAGGACATGTACATACATGAATATAAAACATAAATGTCATGACAATATCTAAAACCATACATGTTTAAAAATACGTAGATAAATTGCCTCATAATAGTTAATAGTCCTTAAATGATAATAAAATCACCAAGGTTACAACAGTTACCATCTAATCTCGTCCCTCTTACAACCCCGCTTAACATGGTCAAATGTCCATTACAAAACGGGAAAAAGAGACGGAAATAAACGGTTAAATTTAAACGGAATAAGGAAAAGAGGAAGAAAAAAGTGTGCATACAGCACAATCTGCATCTCCCAAAAACTATAATTCAATATAATTCAATAGTCCACCCCAAACAGCCATTATAAAAACACAATTAACTGATTGGCTAGATTGATTCAAGAATTGTTAATAAAAGCGTTGACATCGGTGTCCACGTTGAGTCCATGCGGAACATAAGTTCTCAACCTGTATACCCTATGTCAGGTCCTTTTTATTGTAGTGTTTGATGATCTTCCTTTATTTTTTGTTGATGGACACATCAAAAGGGGAGGAGAAATTTCTCCATTAAGGACACAGTAAAAAAAAAGCCAGAAGGTGTTCCAACTCCTCCGTACTCAATGGCTATGCGCAATTTTTTAATTGTTCTCTAGGAAATTATCCCATTTTGCCAACTTTGAAGGGTCATCCAATTTCCTTCCAACTAGCTATAAAAAGTTTTGGATGAAGTTCCACCCAAGTATGTTCTTCAGTGCCAGTCATGTGACCAATGCCAAGGCACTGGACACATGGTCTCAGCCCTTTTTTTTTATTGTTTTGCCAAAGTAGTGATCAGTTTTATGAACATTTCTGTGAAGTTGCAGGGTGTTGGGTGAATATAAATTGTTTCTCTTCATTGATCTAATTATTTGGAGCATGGAATGTGGAAAGAATAAAAATCAAAGCTGGCCATACACATTGCAGTCAAATCTAGATATTCTATTAGCAGCAACCGAAACAACCAACATGCATCCAATGAGACGTGCCCTTTCATAGGGCCTGGTAGATCTAAAGGAGATTGTACAATCAGATCACTTGGCCATTTCAAAGGGTCTGTAAATGCAAAACTTTTTATTACATTTTTTGATATAGAAGGAAAGGGTTTAAATTCCTATCAGGTAATATTTTTGCTGTCCGTATCCTTCTGGGGAGATTTCCCCTCTCTCGATGTTTAATAAACGCAACAGGAAATGAGAGGAAATCTCTCCAAAGTGTACAAAATTGTCATTTTAAAGTGTAGCTCCACCAAAAAGGGGAAGTTCTGCTTGTTTGCACCATCCCCCTACCTCCACTGCTACATTTGGCACTTTTTTTGGGGGGTGGGGGGGGGGGCGGTGACGTACAACACGTACGACGGCACTATAAAGGGGAAGTTCCATTTGGATGGCTCCACCCTTTGGGCTTCTTTTGCTGATCCTCGTGTTAGTAAAGTTTGGTGAGAGACGATTCGCGCTTTTCAGCCTCGTGCTTTTCAGTCCGTTACAGCATGATGAATGTGATATCTCCATTACAAACGCTAGTTTTACCAGAACGAGCGCTCCCGTCTCATAACTTGCTTCTGAGCATGCACATTTTTTTCACGTCGTTAAAGCCTACACACGGTCGTTTTTCATGACGAGAAAAACGACGACGTGAAAAACGACGAGAAAAATTAGAGCATGTTCTGGAGCCCACACACACGATCATTTTTAATGACCAAATAAAAAAATGAAATTTTTCTCGTCATGAAAAACAGTCGTGTGTACACGGCATGAGACTGGGATGCCATTAAAGATCATGTGAGTGTAAAGGCAGGTGTGCCAATACTTTTGGTAATATGGTGTAGATAACAATAAAAACTTGACAAATGATCTAACCCTTTTCTACGCTATATAAAACAAAAAAAAAATGCCTTTACATACACTTTAGGAAAAGTAGATAAGCTGAAAATTCTTTCCAAATGAATAATTGAAAAATGTGTCAAAAACTTGGCTTTACTAAGACCGCAAAATGGGAATGGTAATCCATTCACTCGCCCTCCCTCAAACCATTTTCTGCTTAAGCCTCCATCGTTATCACTCAACGTCACTCAACGAGGTGAAAGGATTCATCCTTTTCTTACAGGGAGTGGGAGATTTTTCTGTATGTAAAAATGAGCAAGTCTATGACGCAGAGCTATAAGAATTTCATGATACATTTTGGTCAATGGCAAAAACTAAAAACAGCAACGAAAATTAGCAGAGGCATATTTTTTCAAACCAATGGCCGTTCCTGGTAGTCAGGAACAGTTGGCAGCTCTGGCATAATCTACAGTACGGCAGGCACCAGTGAACGTGTCCTCAGAGAAGGACTATATCAGCGCTGTACAAATACAAGTAATAAATTTGATTTGGCCACATCCTGTTTTGCAAGCTAACATGCCTTGCTGCACAGTGTAACCAACTGAACGGGCAACAGACAGATAATATCTCCCATTCGTTGTTAGTGACGATACTGAGCCAGTGAGCCCTGTAGGTGAACACGTGAATGCCTACTCACCTTCGGTCTGGCTCCAGTGCCAAGGTTGCATACCGTCAAGACGGCTAAGAGAACAGATAAGAGTCGCAACCAGCTTCCTGCCATCACTTGGGTTTTCTTCGCTTATTGGCATCTGTAAAAATATACTATGAATCGGTCTTATAGAGAGAGGAAGGGGATGTCCCCACCACAGTTTCCTACTACCTGTTCGGAAGGGGATGACGTGATGTGGAAAAGTGGACCTCCCTTCAAGGTTGGGGAAATTATCATAAAAAGATTTTGAACATATCTTAAAAATTGTTACTCTTGTTACCAAGAGTATTGTTACCAAGAATATTGTTACCAAGTTACTTTTTATAAAAAAAAAAAAAAAAAAAACTAATGATAAATACATAGCTGAGTAATGTATATGAACTTTAAGAAGGCTTTAGGAATAGGAGCTTGGTTTTCCGCTTTTGGGGCACTTTTTCCATGTATTACTATGGGGGTGACAACAGTATAGTGTGCCCTTGTGTAGGCTCCATTAAAATATATGGGGAAGGCAGCCATCTCTAGGGCCTATTTTCTATGTATTCCTATAGAGATGACAACCTTATAGTGCCCCCCAAGTAGAGACTCCATAAGAATATATTAGAATGTATTCCTCTCTGGGACACTCACCATGTTTTCCTATTGAGGTGGCAGCATTATACTGCCCTTAGTGGAGTCTCCTTGGAAAAGAAGTAGAATGCACTCCTCTATGGGACATTCGTGTTTTCCTATTGAGGTGGCAGCATTATACTGCCCTTAGTGGAGTCTCCTTGGAAAAGAAGTAGAATGCACTCCTCTATGGGACATTCGTGTTTTCCTATTGAGGTGGCAGCATTGTACTGCCCTTAGTGGAGTCTCCTTGGAAAAGAAGTAGAATGCACTCCTCTATGGGACATTCGTGTTTTCCTATTGTGGTGCCAGCATTATACTGCCCTTAGTGGAGTCTCCTTGGAAAAGAAGTAGAATGCACTCCTCTATGGGACATTCGTGTTTTCCTATTGTGGTGCCAGCATTATACTGCCCTTAGTGGAGTCTCCTTGGAAAAGAAGTAGAATGCACTCCTCTATGGGACATTCGTGTTTTCCTATTGTGGTGCCAGCATTATACTGCCCTTAGTGGAGTCTCCTTGGAAAAGAAGTAGAATGCACTCCTCTATGGGACATTCGTGTTTTCCTATTGTGGTGCCAGCATTATACTGCCCTTAGTGGAGTCTCCTTGGAAAAGAAGTAGAATGCACTCCTCTATGGGACATTCGTGTTTTCCTATTGTGGTGCCAGCATTATACTGCCCTTAGTGGAGTCTCCTTGGAAAAGAAGTAGAATGCACTCCTCTATGGGACATTCGTGTTTTCCTATTGAGGTGCCAGCATTATACTGCCCTTAGTGGAGTCTCCTTGGAAAAGAAGTAGAATGCACTCCTCTATGGGACATTCGTGTTTTCCTATTGTGGTGCCAGCATTATACTGCCCTTAGTGGAGTCTCCTTGGAAAAGAAGTAGAATGCACTCCTCTATGGGACATTCGTGTTTTCCTATTGTGGTGCCAGCATTATACTGCCCTTACTGGAGTCTCCTTGGAAAAGAAGTAGAATGCACTCCTCTATGGGACATTCATGTATTCCTAGGGAGATACCTGCGTTAAAACGCCCCTTGTAGGGTCTCCAAAAAAAAAAGCTTTAATTTTTCGGGCATATTCTATATGTATTCTTACAGGGATGCCAACATTTTAGGGCCTCCTAGCTGAGTCTCACTAGAAATATAATGGAGAATGCACTCCTCTGTGGGGCATATTCTTCATATATACCAGCATGATAGTGCCCCTAGGTAAATCTCCTATTGGAATATATGGAGAATGCACTCATCTCTGTGGCATGCCCCCATGAATTTTATTGAAAATGCCATAATTATAGTGAAGTCTCCATGAGAATGAAGAAACGTGAATAAAGCACTACTATCTGAGGCATATGCTTGTGTTATAGTGCCCCCTACTGTAGTCTCCACAGAAATATATTAGGAATGTACCCCGCTTTGTGGCATGCCCCCGTGCATTACTATGGAGATGGCAGCATTATAGTGCCCCTAGTGGATATTTCTATATAAATATATGGACAATGGACTGCTTTCTGAGGCATATTCTCCATGGTTGCCAGTATAATACTGTCACCTAATGTAGCCTAGATAGAATATACGAAGAATGCAATTCTTTCTGGGGCATATTCTCAATGTATACCAGCAATATAGTGCCCCCTGGGGAAGTCTTTTAGGAATATATAGGAAATATATTGCTGTATGGGGGTATTTTCCTGTATTCTTATAGCGATGCCAGCATTAGAGTGTCCCTTAGTGTAGCCTCCATTATTGGGAATATGTGGAAATTTCCTTTTTATTGCATATTCTCTGTATATTCCTATGGAAATGCCAGTGTTAGAGTGCCCCCTAATGAAGTATCCATTGAAGTAGATGGAGAATGTAGTCCTCATTGGGTTATATTCTCGATGCATTTCGATAGAGATACCATCATTCTTCTGCCCCTTAGTGGAGCCTCTGCACCCCTAACATAGGGGCCGCTGATTTGTCCTCCAGGTTCTTTTCCCAGTTTAGTGCAACAGCAGCCAAGCACACAGCAACAGTCACGCTTTCTGGCTAAATGACCAGTCTAGGGGTTATTTTTTAGATGCTTTATTGTAAACGTGAACTTGGATGGGGTGTAGGAAGCTGTGGGATACTCCAGCCACCCTGTACCGTAACAAGAGAACACTCTCCATTTTATCAAAGCTCCTTAGTACAGTCCCTCTAGTAGCAGCTACGGGAATGAGCAGCACTGAGACACCAGAGGAAATGTCCCACAAGCAAACTTCTGGCACTGATGCACAAATGATAGTAGCTGCAGACAGTCATTAGGATCCTACATTCAGGTCTATACTCACTGTCCCTAGGTACTTGGATACCTGCTTTCAATATCAGACAGACAATTTTCCTGTGAACTCTCCAGACTCAGTGAAATCCCTTTATCAGGTGCAGCTATTCTCAGAACAGTAGCCCCACTCCCCCCAGCTATAGCCTAGCCTCACTTTCTGGGCATGTGGTCTCACCCAGGGTCTGGGTGAGACCACATACAGTAAATAATAAGGTTGTTGATTTGCCTTTCCATCCCACTACATTCTAGAATCCTCCATAAAGCAGGGGGAAACAATCAAATCCTCAGCCAGTGGAGCACAGAACAGCCCAAAGCAATCACAAGCTGCTCCACTGATCACAGAGGAGCCCAAAAGAACTAAATTTACCTAACTTTCCTATCACCTATCTAGGAGGGGGTGGGTTGTCCTAGGGGGGTCTGTACTGGTGGGGTTTTCCTGGGGGGGGTCTGTACATATGGAGGGGGTGGGTTGTCCTGGGGGGTATGTATATATGGAGGGGGTTGGGTTGTCCTAGGGGGGTCTGTACATATGGAGGGGGGTCTGTTCTGATGGGGGAGTGGGTTGTCCTAGGGGGGTCTGTACATATGGAGGGGGGTGGGTTGTCCTGGGGGGGCCTGTACTGATGGGGGGCGGGTTGTCCTAGGGGAGTCTGTACATATGGAGGGAAGTGGGTTGTCCTGGGGGGGTCGATACAGATGGAGGGGGGTGGGTTGTCCTTGGGGGGGGTCGGTACAGATGGAGGGGGATGGGTTGTCCTGGGAGGGTCTGTACTGATGGGGGGTGCTTTGTCCTGGGGGTCTTTACTTATGAGGGGTGGTTTGCCCTGGGGAGTCTGTACTGATAGAGGAGGGGGGTGGTTTGTCCAGGGGGGGTCCTGTACTGATGGAGGAGGGGCTGGTTTATCCTGAGGGGGATCTGTACTGATGGAGGGGGGGTCTGTACTGAGGGGGGTCTATACTGAGGGAGGGGGATCTGCACTGAGGGAGGGGGGTCCGCACTGAGGGAGGTCTGCACTGTGGGAGGGGGGTCTGCACTTAGTGAGGGGGATCTATACTGAGGGAGGGGGGTCTATACTGAGGGAGGGGGGTCTGTAATGAGGGAGGACTATGGTGGGGGGGTGACACCATGTTTTCCCACACCGGGTGACACCAACCCTAGTGACACCACTGGTAACTGGAGACACCTGGTGTAAGGAGGGACTCTGCTGGGGACATCTGGTATAAGGAGGGACTCTGCTGGGGACACGTGGTGTAAGGAGGGACTCTGCTGGGGACACATGGTGTAAGGAGGGACTCTGCTGGGGGCACATGGTGTAAGGAGGTACTCCGCTGGGGGCACCTGATGTAAGGAGGGACTCCGCTGGGGGCACCTGATGTAAGGAGGGACTCTGTAGGGGGCATCTGATGTAAGGAGGGACTCTGCTGGGGCACTTCATGTAGAAAGGGACTCTGCTGGGGCACTTCATGTAAAGAGGGACTCTGCTGGGGACACGTGGTGTAAGGAGGGACTCTGCTGGGGACACGTGGTGTAAGGAGGGACTCTGCTGGGAGCACCTGGTGTAAGGAGGTACTCCGCTGGGGGCACCTGATGTAAGGAGGGGCTCTGCTGGGGGCACCCGATGTAAGGAGGTACTCTGTAGGGGGCACCTGATGTAAGAAGGGACTCTGCTGGGGCACTTGATGTAAGAAGGGACTCTGCTGGGGCACTTGATGTAAGAAGGGACTCTGCTGGGGCACTTGATGTAAGAAGGGACTCTACTGGAAATGCCTGGTGTAAGGAGGGACTCTGCTGGGAATGCCTGGTGTAAGGAGGGACTCTTCTGGGGACACCTGATGGCATTTGGTGGCAGGTGACGGTGGCAAGTGACACGCTCGGGGCTCCCACTGATTCTGCATTATGGTGAGTTGAACTATTTCATTTTATATTACAATATAATAATAGAAATAATGCTCTTCAATCATCCTGACACCATACCAACCATGGTGCCGTGATGATTGAAGCGCCAACACCAGGTGTTTGAAATATCTTTATCTGCTGATTGCTAAACTTTCTGGAATACACATATTTCTACTGTGGTGTAGGATCTGGGCCTGCTGTTCCTCCATCCCTCTGTCTTTCTTTCCCTCTTTCTCTTTGCTTCCCTCCCTCTTTCTTTCTTTCCTTCGATCTTTCTCTCTCTCTTACTTTCGCCCTCCATCCCTTGTTTATCTCAGACTCTAACCACACCCCATTTGAGCCACGCCCCCTTTAAGCCGCGCGCCTCTTTTCCCACTTAAATTATGCCCACTTTGCTTTCTCAATATGTCCCACCTTCAAACAAGTGCCCCGCCCCCTAATCATAGCAAGATTCCGCCTACAGACGAAAAAGTGCCCCTATACAATTTTTCACAATGTTGGCAACTATAGGATTCCTGACCCAGATTCATAGCTCAGGCTTAGCCCTGAGCTAAAACTAATTTTTACCTACACTAACAACAAACCTATCTACATCTAGCACACATGCTAGAGGGTGCTGCATGAACAAAGTCCCTCTGTCCCTCTTTCCTCCTCATTTGACCCTCATTTTGGTCTGATCTATATCATTGTATACAAAATGCACTTTTTATCTTTCAAAAAGTATTTCCCAGTGCTAAACCTTTCATCCAATTTCTAAATTGCTGCATTTGTAAATGTCAAAAGGCAGTATAAAGGAATAGTAGTGGTAAAAAAGCACTTGTGGGTTTAACAAATCTTTTCTTTTTTTTTTATATTTGTCCTTTAAATGGGCATGGCAGGGGGTGTGTCCAGGGCCGGTGCTACCACTAGGCAAACTAGACAGCTGCCTAGGGCACCCGGCCACTGGTGTTCCTACTCTTTTGTCTCTGCAGCAAGCAACTAAGTAACAGCATCAGCAGGCATTCGCAGCTCCGTTGGCACATAGTGTCAGAGGCGCAGCGGCGGCGGAGGACTGTGTCTGTGTCCCGACTCCCGAATGAATGGAAGCAAGCAAACATTCATGGGCACTGGTAGGCTGCAATGATGGGCGCTGGTAGGCTGCATTGATGGGCGCAGGTAGGCTGCATTGATGGGCACAGGTAGGCTGCATTGATGGGCTCAGGTAGGCTGCATTGATGGGCACAGGTAGGCAGCATTGATGGGCTCAGGTAGGCTGCATTGATGGGTGCTTCATGAAAAGGGTATACATGTGCAGGGAAAAGGGGTTGGGGTCAGGGGTGGAGCCAAGGGGGTGGCAAAATATATTTTTGCCAATAGGTGTCCCTCGTTCCCATTTCAAAAAGTTTGGAGGTATGGTTAACCCATGCAGTGCAGATGCAGCCCCACTGCAAGGGGGAATTTTTGTGTTACCTGGATTGGCCTTTTAGGGTACAGTATTATATACTGATCCTGCATTCCCACATTGGCTTGCAAAGAATCATTCACCTCATCCTTGCACTGAACTAGTAGAGAAGCGGCCGTGCTTTGAATATCCGCAGCAAAGAAGTCAGGTATCTCCTCATCTGGAGAGTCACCTTGCCCAGCAGTGAAGGTGAACGAGGAAAGAACAAATGAGGCCATCCTGCTCCCCTGCTGTCTTCATGTACATCTGTTGCAGATTTCACATTACAATGCACTCTGGATGTGGGATGCAAGTCACAGACCCTATTTGCATCTGCGATCGGAGTTGTGTAACAATGCAGGCAGCAGAGGGTGTGCCCAGATGGGACATTAGGGCCAATGATGTGCTCATTACCATCCCTAGAGAGGCAGCGCAGAGCCATCTGGCTGCAGCACCCATCCATTTCACCGCATGCAGCCTCTGCCAAGTCACCGTCTTTGCCACTCATGGAGACAGCTCTGAAATCAGTAGGCAAAAGGCACACCTTATATACAAGATATGTGGTTTAAGAGAACACAAACTAAAGGGACCGTGTGAAAAAGACCAAGTGCAACAGACAAGGACCAACATCTTAAATAAAAAAGGTATAAAGCTGAAGACACAGATTCAAACCTATGAAACGCATATTACTGCAACGCACTGTCTATCTGCATTGCCATTCATTCATAGACAATGCAACAGGTTCACAATTACCCTGAACGTCAAGATAAGGCAATACACTATATTGTCAAAAGTATTGGGACACCTGCCTTTACACGCACATATACTTTAATGGCCTCCCAGTCTTAGTCCATAGGGTTCAATATTGAGTTGGCCCCCCCTTTGCAGCTATAACAGCTTCAACTCTTCCGGGAAGGCTGTCCACAAGGTTTAGGAGTGTGTCTATGGGAATGTTTGCCCATTCTTACAGAAGCGCATTTGTGAGGTCAGGCACTGATGTTGGATGAGAAGGCCTGGCTTGCAGTCTCCACTCGAATTCATCCCAAAGCAGGTCAGACAAGTTCCTTCACCCTAAACTCGCTCATCCATGTCTTTATGGACCTTGCTTTGGTCACTGGTCCAAATCATTTGGTGGAGGGGGGATTATGGTGTGGGGTTGTTTTTCAGGGGTTGGTCTTGGCCCCTTAGTTCCAGTGAGGGGAACTCTTAAGGCGTCAGCATACCAAGACCTTTTGGACAATTTCATGCTCCCAACTTTGTGGAGACAGTTTGGGGATGACCCCTTCCTGTTCCAACATTACTGTGCACCACAAACTTTACTGGTCTGCACAGAGTCCTGACCTAAACCCGATAGAACACTTTTGTGATGAATTAGAGCGGAGACTGCGAGCCAGGCCTTCTCATCCAACATCAGTGCCTGACCTCACAAATGCGCTTCTGGAAGAATGGGCAAACATTCCCATAGACACACTCCTAAACCTTGTGGACAGCCTTCCCAGAAGAGTTGAAGCTGTTATAGCTGCAAAGGGTGGGCCAACTCAATATTGAACACTAAGACTGGGATGCCATTAAAGTTCATGTGCGTGTAAAGGCAGGTGTCACAATACTTTTGACATTATAGTGTATGTTCCTAATACAAGAGGCATGTGTATTCTTATTAAATCTTGGTGTGCTTTTTGTATTTCTTCTAGATCTGGGCAGTAATCCAGTGTGAGAATTTTCCTCTGTGTAGGAGCTTCCTGTAATATAGACCGCCCACTGCTGCTCTTTCTCCTTCTGCAGAGTGACTGGTCTTGTCGCCGCCCCCTCCTATAGTTTTCTGCAAGCAGCTTATAGTGGGTGTGGCCTGCTGAGTGCCTCCCACAGCTCTGCTCTCTGTACAGCACAGTGATGGTATCACTTCTACTTTTAATATGGAAATATCTGGGTTTGCAAAGATATTTGGTGCACACAAAGTAGATTTATATCCTTTGTGCTTATTGATTAGAATATTCCAATAAATGTTTTTGTGCCCTCAGTTCAGGTTTAAAGTGTTACTAAACCCACAACAATAAAACCAGTCTGTATATGCAGTAAAGCATTCTTGTTAGTGGCGGCCCACTCATTAGAGGCGCAGGGGCGCCGCCCCCCTAATCCATGCGTCCGGCCCCTAATCTCCATGCAGGGCACCGGACGCAGGGATTCCAATGGGGTTGTTTCGTTTTAGAAGCATTTCATTAGAGCTGGAGGCTTCAAAAAGGGTGGGTACAGGGCACAAAGCACTGCGCCCTGAGCCCACCCACTTGTGTGACATTAGCGAATTTATATTTGCTAATGTCTTCCTGCTTCTCCTCTCGGCCATTCAGGAAGCGGGTCCTGAGAGCCAATTGGCCAGGGAGTCTGAGGACTCCCGAACAATCAGGTCTCAGGACCCACTTCCTGTTTGGCTTGGGAGGAGAAGCAACGGCCCCGGCTCGGCTGTTCCCTCCACATCCTCCTCCCCACATAAGGTAAGGCCATCGAACGCTGCCTTCCCGATCGATCGTTCAAGAGATGGGGGGAGGGCTAGTGCGAGCAAGTTGGGGGCCAGGTTTGTTTGCACTGTATGTGAAAAGTGTGGGGTGCATTTGTATTCAGCCCCCCTGAGTCAATACTTTGTAGAACCCCCTTTCACTGCAAATACAGCTGCAAGTCTTTTTGGGGATGTCTCTACCAGCTTTACACATCTAGAGAGGGACATTTTTGCACATTCTTTTTTGCAAAATAGCTCAAGCTCTGTCAGATTGGATGGAGAGCGTCTGTGAACAGCCATTTTCAAGTCTTGCCACAGATTCTCAATTGGATTTAGGTCTGGACTTTGACTGGGCCATTCTAACACATGAATATGCTTTGATCTAAACCCTTTAATTGTAGCTCTGGTTGTATGTTTAGGGTCGTTGTCCTGCTGGAAGGTGAACCTCTGCCCCAGTCTCTAGTCTTTTGAAGACTCTAAAGCCTCGTACACACGCTGGAATTTCCGACAAGAAAAGTTCAATGTGAGCTTTTGTTCAGAAATTCCAACCGTGTGTGGGCTCCATCTGACTTTTTCTGTCGGAATTTCCGACAACAAAAAGTTGAGAGCTGGTTGTCAAATTTTCCAACAGGAAAAGTTCCCATCGGAAATTCAGATCGTCTGTATGCAATTCCGACGCACAAAAAAAACACGCATGCTCAGAATCAAGCAGAAGAGCTGAACTGCCTATTGAACTTCATTGATCTCGGCTCGTCGTACGTATTTTACGTCACGGCGTTCTTGACGGTCAGAATTTCTGACAAGATTTGTGTGACCGTGTGTATGCAAGCCAAGTTTGAGCGAAATTCCATCGGAAAAACCATCCACGTTTTTTCCGACGGAAATTCCGATCGTGTGTACCTGGCATTACAGGTTTTCTTCTAAGATTGCCCTATATTCGGCTCCAGCTATCTTTCCATCAACTCTGACCAGCTTCCCCATCCCTGCTAAGGAAATTATCCCCACAACATAATGCTGCCACCACCATGTTTCACGGTGGGGATGGTCTTGTTGGTTGGAGGCTAGACAGTGGGGACCTTGAGTGGAGAGTGTAAACAAGTTTTGCTTTTGACTGCTGTGTTGCATTTTAGGCTCTTTTGGGGTCTTTTTCCTTGCAGCTTTTTAACACCCTTTTCTGGAACGTTTTAAAACAGCCTTTTTTTTCTTTTTTTCCTTCAGCCTACTAATTAAGGGGAGTGGTTAATTGGTCACAGGTGCTATAAATTTCTGTAGAACTCATTGTGAGCCTGCTCATCTTTGAGTTTGCTGGAACTCTGTCCAAGTGGAACTGGACTAAGTGGTGAGTTAAAATCAAGAGTTAGTGGAACTGGACTAAGTGGTGAGTTAAAATCAAGAGTTAGTGGAACTGGACTAAGTGGTGAGTTAAAATCAAGAGTTAGTGGAACTGGACTAAGTGGTGAGTTAAAATCAAGAGTTAGTGGAACTGGACTAAGTGGTGAGTTAAAATCAAGAGTTAGTGGAACTGGACTAAGTGGTGAGTTAAAATCAAGAGTTTAAAACAGGAGGTTAAAACAGGGGTCATAGTACCTGAGTAGTGTGAGTACCTGAGTGTTGTCTGAGTAGTGTGTGTGGATCGTTATTACTTGTGTATTGTGGGTGCACGCTGGTCTGCGAGTGCACATAGGCTCTGCGAGTACCTGTGTATTGTCTTGCTGAGTACCTGTGTATTGTCTTGTTGAGTATTAGTGTCAAGAAGCTAGTTGTTAGGTAATTTGGACTGTGTATATTCTCTAATCCTTATTAAATTAATAGGTACGATGCCCGGCGGGTGTGGAGAGGCGACTCGGTGTACATCTTGCTGCATTTATGCGTTCCTTGATCATATGATCGAGGGTGATTATTGCTGTGCAAAATGTAAGAACATTGTTTCCCTGGAAGCCCAGGTTCTGAATCTGGGGAAGCAGCTGTCAGCAGTGGGAAGACCCTCCACACTAAAGGAGAGCCAGAAACGTACACGGCAGGTGCTGGCAGGGGCCAGCACAGAGGTGGGTGGAGACAAAGAGGTGCAGGCACTAGAAAATAATAGATGGGTGACAGTCAGGAAGGGTAGAGGGGGAAGTGCCAGGGAGGCCAATCCAGGGCTGGAGCATCCCAATAAGTATGCTCCATTGAGTGACATTGGTGAAACCAGTCAGGGACCAGCACTGCTGGAGTTGAGAACCTCTCCTAGCTGCCAGGGGAAGAACTCCTCCAGTGAGAGTGGGGGGGAAGCGAAGGGAAAGGAAAGACAGATTCTGGTGGTAGGGGACTCAGTTCTTAGAAGGACAGAGAGGGCAATCTGTAACAAAGACCTGAAGTGCCGAACTGTATGTAGTCTACCGGGCACTTGGGTTTGGCACATCACGGATCTGGTGGACAGATTACTGGGAGGGGCTGGGGAAGACCCAGCTGTTATGGTGCACGTTGGCACCAATGACAAAGTCAGAGGCAGATGGAGTGTTCTAAAGAAAGATTTTAGGGACTTGGGAGCTAAATTGAGGAAAAGGACCTCCAAGGTAGTATTTTCAGCAATACTACCAGTACATCGAGCCACACCAGAAAGGCAGAGGGAGATTAGGGAAGTAAACAAGTGGCTGAAGAGCTGGTGTAGTAAGGAGGAGTTTGGGTTCCTGGAGGACTGGGATGACTTCTCAGGTCGATAACCAGTACTATAGAAGGAACGGACTGGACCTAAATGAGGAGGGTGCAGATCAGCTGGGAATGAAGATGGCCAAAAAGTTAGAGGGGTTTTTAAACTAGGCGACGGAGGGGAGGGTCCAGAGATAGAGATAGTCAGCGTGGAACATATTCCAGAGGGTAGTATTAGGGGCATTAGTGGTAGGGTAACCAAAGCACATAAACCCAAGGCAAGTATAGTAGCAAGTCCTAGTTGCAATCTTGGAACACCCAAGAGGATAGTATGTGACCGGTCAAAATATATTAATGCATTAAAGTGTTTGTTCACCAATGCCAGAAGTCTGCCAAGCAAAATAGGTGAGTTGGAAGCTCTGGCGCATGAGGAGAGCTATGATGTAATCGGTATTGCTGAAACTTGGCGTCATTCCTCACATGACTGGGCTATTAATATTCCTTCTTATGCACTCTTTCGGAGAGACAGGGTAAAAAGTAAAGGTGGAGGGGTCTGTGTCTATGTGAGAAGTCATCTCAAAGCGAGTGTGAAAGAGGACCTGGTGGATGGAGAGTGTGATGAGTCTGAAGCATTATGGGTGGAACTGCATACAGATGTGTGTAGTTCAAAGTTAATTATTGGAGTTTTTTATAGACCACCCAATGTTAATGAGGAGGTGGAGACTCAGCTCCTTGCACAGATGGAAAGGGCTGCAAGGGCTGGGACGGTGATAATAATGGGGGATTTTAACTAGACTTGTGCACAACGGAAAAATTAGTTTAGTTTTGGTTCGTTTCTTTTCGGTCCTGTTGATTCGTAATCGTTCGTAATTTTGCTAGACGGGATTTTTCGTGTTCGGACTAATTCGTATTTTCGCAAGCGACATTTTTCGTTGAATCGGAATGATTCGTATTAATGTAAGCCTTATTTTTAGTTGATTTATAATTTGTACTTTCGGTAGAGTACATTGTTTTTCGTTGATTCTGGACAGAACTCCTACTTTCGTAACTTTTTTTTGGTTCGTTGATTCGTAATTTTCCATGTCGCTCTCACAACACTGCCTATTATGCCTAATGTGCTTCCAATGGATTTGTACTTTTCTAAATACATTGCGGTTATTTGTAACGATTCAAAATCTCGTATTTTACTTTCGTTTTTTACATGCGGCTATAGCCTCCGCCCCTGTAAACCATTTTGAGAGGGAGTTCAGCGCGGTGAGGGAGAAGCAGAGAGCAGAGAAGAGTGTTATTGTGCTTCGAATGGATTTGTACATTCGTAACTTTTTTCATAACAAATTATGCCGAAGACATTCGGGCATTCGCTATTTGCGATATAATTTATTTCGGATTCGGTTTTATTCGTAATTGCTTTGTTTGGAAATTCGAATGCTTACGAATGTCCGAAAGTTGCTAAATTTGGATGAATTTCGATTCGTTACGAAACGAATTGCACAAGCCTAATTTTAACTACCCAGAAATTGACTGGAGTAATGGCACTGCTGGGACAGTTAAAGGGCAAGAATTTATAAACCTATTACAGGACAATTTTATGGTCCAGTTTATTGAGGCCCCAACTAGAAATTATGCTCTGTTGGACCTGGTAATCTCAAACCATGCAGAGCGTATTACTAATGTTCAGATAAAGGAACACCTGGGTTGCAGTGACCATAACATGATTTCATTTGATGTTAGCTGTAAGCAAAAATCACATACGGGAAAGATAAAAACACCTAATTTCAAGAGAGCAAATTTTCCAAGGATGAGGGCTGCTCCCCAGAACGTAGACTGGGAGAGAATATTGGCATCAATGGGCACACAACAGAAATGGGAATTCTTCAAAAAGACTGTGAACTCACTGCAAAGTATATTCCTATGGGCAATAAGTTTAAAAGGCTAAAAATAAAACCTATGTGGCTCACGGCCAAAGTTAAAAAAGCTATAAACTAATAAAATAAAAATGAAGGAACACTAGTGTCATTTAAATGTTACAAAGAATATAACAGAATATGTAAAAAGGAAATCAAGGATGCAAAAATTCAAAATGAACGACAGATTGCAAAAGATAGTAGGACAAACCCCAACAAATTCTTCAAATATATTAATAGTAAAAATGTCAAGTCTGAGCATGGAGGCCCTTTACAAAATAATCTAGAGTGGGTGACTGGGGACAAAGAGAAGGCTAATTTATTAAATACTTTCTTAAGCTTTGTGTATACAAAGGAGCATGGGGGAGCTCATGTCCATAATGGTGGTAGTAGTGACACAGCCCCAAATCCACAATGGCTCAAAAGTGATATGGTCCAGAAATATTTAGACAGAATAATGGTGGATAAAGCACCTGGACCAGATGGCATACACCCACGGATCCTAAAAGAATTGAGCTCTTTAATTTCAAACCCATTGTATCTAATTTTTAGGGACTCATTAATGACGGGAATAGTACCACTGGATTGGCGCAGGGTGAAGGTGCCTATATTTAAAAAGGGAACAAAGTCTTTACCAAGTAACTTTAGACCTGTTAGTTTAACTTCTATAGTTGGGAAGATACTGGAAAGATTAATAAAAGACCACATAGATGAGTTCTTGCTGGAAAAAAATATTTTAAGCAACAGACAGCATGGATTCATGAAAGACAGAAGTTGTCAAACAAACCTGATTTCTTTTTATGAAGAGGTAAGTAAAACCTTGGACAGAGGGGTGGCGGTGGACGTGGTATACTTGTGTAGCGGCCTCACCCCCTTCACATGTTTATCAATTGTCCGAAAGCTCTTGTCTAGGGGTACCTGGGTTTCGAGAGTGAGGTGCGCTATGGCCCATGTCCTCCCCATGGCTGTGGGTGAGGTGAAGGCCAATATCAATATCTTCCTCGGGCCAAATGTGCATTGGGTTGCGGAACTTAGCCCTGCTATGCTGGAATCTCCCTTTGCTCCCATCAACAGAGTCCATACACCGATCACAGTCCAACTGTTAGTTTTATTTCGTAGCTCCACAACAAACAATGTATGGCAGGATACGGTGGGATGAGCAGGCCGAGGCACTATCCGGATTGCAGACCCTACACCCCCTGTGCTATGACCAGGGGTTGCAGGAGTCTTGATTAGAACAACTTCGCTGCACTGCGGCCCCTATCAGGGGAAGATGACCCTCCAAGGGAGTTACCGGAGGCCCGTCCGTCACCGGGTTGACGCTGCTCCGGAGTCTTCAGACGGGTGTCCTCCCCAGCCTCCTCACCTCAGATGCGGGTCCCCTCGCAAGGGGCACCCTGGAATCACTTCACCCTCGCGGGACCCGGTCGAAGTCACCAGGTCCCAGGCCTTCTACAAAGTACCTCACCCCAGGCTGAAGGTGCCTGGGATGGACTCCAACTCCAGCTTCATTCCGGCCAGGCCTAGGGTGCCCAGGCCGGAACCTTGAACCGCCCGCACCCAGGCCTAGGGCGCCTGGGTACGTGAAGAGATGATCCCCCAAAGACCTTGTGGCGAGGGCGTCTCCCCCTTTTATCTCCTCCCATCGACACCACGGCGGGTTCCCCGCCCCAGCCGTACCATCTCCAGGAAGGGACAAAAAGGGTAGCACTGTGGTAGTGATTCTACCTCGAGCCTGTAGGTACCCCGCCACCCACAGGCCAAGGAGAATATTGCACCACCCAATCCTCCACGAATAACAAAAAGGGGTCTAATCCCTGACATAATTACACACCTGGGTCTCTCTACCCCCAGGTGTATCCCACTAACTTTGAAGACCCCGCTACACACTCCCCCTTGTGATTTGACGCTGGTCCCCAGCGTCAGGTGCACACCCATGTCTCCCAAGGAGTGGTGACATGAAGTGGGCCCCAGAGGCTATCCCTCAAATTTTGGATACTGTGTGTGCCAAGACCTGCTCCAGGGAAAGGGAACTATAAAACATTAAAACTTTTGTATAAAACATCTGTCATGTACACATATACAATCCCTCCCGTCACTGTCTAAGAACCACCCCATACTCAGTAGTCTTGACCGACGAATCTCCTGCAGAAGGGAAACAAAAAAAAAAACATCCTAACACTCTGTGTCAACTTGGCATGAGTGGGTCCGTCAGCCGAGAGACCCACTCACTCCAATAAGTAAGTAATGCATGTGTAATATTTCAAACAACCGTTGCACAACACTGCCACCTGGTGACAGCGCTGCGGTAATGACACTTGGTGAGATCTTCATTCTTTCTGCTTTCCTACTCTGACTCTACCCCAAAAGTCTCTGCCTTTGGCACATGAAGAAAAGGGAGAAAAAAAAAACAACAGCTCCCAAGTCTCCAGTGAGTAAAAGAAAAGCCCAAATCAAAACAAAAGTAGGGCACAGTTCTAGGCGTCTGGGAATGTCTCTTCCAGAAAGTTTCAACAGCAACAAGATAGGAGCTCACTTCTCCTATAAGTAGAACCTTGGATCCGGCAGAAACAGGGGCTTCAGGTGCCCGTCAAACACTTCCACCGAATACTCGACATCCTCTCCTTCTTTCCTGCAGATGAGCACCTTATCGGCATGAATATGGCGCCCAAGTCTCCAATCAGCTCTGCAGTCCTTGAACTTTTTAGACACAGGCGGCGATAATGACAGGTATCGCCTGGCATGGGGTACTTTAAGCTTTTCCCATACAAACTCGTCATACCACCTTGGTCGCAGGACCTCGACTTCATACAATAAGTCCCGAGGCAAGTAAGGGTACTCCCACCCATATTCACGGGCGACTCTCTGGGAGAAAAGTCTCTGCAACCTGGCTAGAGGCGGCATCACATCTCGCTCACCTTCTCCTGGCTGCACGATGGCCTCCGGGTGCCGAGGTACCTTCACCATCTCGGGTTGCTTTGTCTTTGGTGCCCGCAACGAAGCACGCTGCGTCCCCACCATCAGAGCGGGTGATGTAGTTGAATGGGGAAGGTTGGTTGGAGGACTAGATTTCCTCGGGAACTCCGGGGCCTGCGCCCGGAGCGTACTGTCTTCTATGGACATGGGGGAATCCTGCGGTTTACTCAGCACAGGTAGTGGGCGTCTGTCCCAGCCCTTCCGGTGAAACAGTTTGTCTATTTCTCCGTCATCCCCACAGTCTGACAATGACTCTAGGTCGGAGGTGTCATACATCTCAGCGGGAAGGTAGTCTCTAGTAGACGGAAGGCTACCCTCCCTTGCGGGCTCCACCGACTGTGGACCCCCGACACCTCCAACCAACACCACAGTCCCAGCCCCTGGCTCACCTGGACCTTCTGAAGAACTGGGATGTCCGGGACTCTCTTCTCTACCGGCGCCATCTAGGCCAGGCAAGCGGCGGGGTGAAGCTCGACCACGACCATAGGATGCCTGTACCAGGCCGACTTTCATCTTCGGAGGTGGGAGCAGGGAGTCTGTGGTGACCGAAGCAGCGTCCTCTGATTTTTCTCTCTCAGTCTCTGATTGGGCAGTCCCATCGCCCTGGTCAGCGCGCACGGGGACCTCCGCAAAGGCCTGGATCTCTCCCTCCGGAGTGGCGGTTCCTGTGATGCAGTTGAGGCGAAGGGCCCGGGGCCTTACTGTGGATGATTCGACCTCAAAAAGAAATTCTTTGCACGCTTCACATCGCCCGAACGGCTTCAGTTGGACCACCAGTCCCGAGCATCCGGGACAGATCACACCGAGGGCCTCCGTGTCTCTGCATGAATACAGAGCCAACTGTCCTCGGGGCCTAAGTCTTATCCCCGTGTCTGTAATGGGCGCAGCAAATGCAGTCATTTTCGTGGGGTAAGGTACCGGCATCCACGGGGAGCTTGAGGCCATCCCGACCACCTGCTGTTCCATCACGCGCTCACCTCGCGCCGGAGTCTCCACGTGTATCTCCACACGTGGCCAGACTCCTCCCACGACTTGCACGTTTTCGCGGGCTTCCTTCAGTCTCCTCCCACAAATTGCGCAGTCATGGGGTGCCTCGTGGCGCAGTGCATTAACAGTCCCCACATGTAGTACTTCACACGGCTGGACCTCTCCCTTTTTACGCTCCTCCGCGTGGGCCTTTCCCGACTTAGGGTCATGTCCACAACTCCGAGCAGGGATGCACTTTGGCCAATCACATGGCCGACCTGCTCGGACCTCCTCCGGGCAGCAAAGTCCAGACACAGCCGTTCCAACCCTTAGGATCAATACACATTTCATCCCGGACTCACGAGCCCCCACGTGTAGCGGCCTCACCCCCTTCACATGTTTATCAATTGTCCGAAAGCTCTTGTCTAGGGGTACCTGGGTTTCGAGAGTGAGGTGCGCTACGGCCCATGTCCTCCCCATGGCTGTGGGTGAGGTGAAGGCCAGTATCAATATCTTCCTCGGGCCAAATGTGCATTGGGTTGCGGAACTTAGCCCTGCTATGCTGGAATCTCCCTTTGCTCCCATCAACAGAGTCCATACACCGATCACAGTCCAACTGTTAGTTTTATTTCGTAGCTCCACAACAAACAATGTATGGCAGGATACGGTGGGATGAGCAGGCCGAGGCACTATCCGGATTGCAGACCCTACACCCCCTGTGCTATGACCAGGGGTTGCAGGAGTCTTGATTAGAACAACTTCGCTGCGCTGCGGCCCCTATCAGGGGAAGATGACCCTCCAAGGGAGTTACCGGAGGCCCGTCCGTCACCGGGTTGACGCTGCTCCGGAGTCTTCAGACGGGTGTCCTCCCCAGCCTCCTCACCTCAGATGCGGGTCCCCTCGCAAGGGGCACCCTGGAATCACTTCACCCTCGCGGGACCCGGTCGAAGTCACCAGGTCCCAGGCCTTCTACAAAGTACCTCACCCCAGGCTGAAGGTGCCTGGGATGGACTCCAACTCCAGCTTCATTCCGGCCAGGCCTAGGGTGCCCAGGCCGGAACCTTGAACCGCCCGCACCCAGGCCTAGGGCGCCTGGGTACGTGAAGAGATGATCCCCCAAAGACCTCGTGGCGAGGGCGTCTCCCCCTTTTATCTCCTCCCATCGACACCACGGCGGGTTCCCCGCCCCAGCCGTACCATCTCCAGGAAGGGACAAAAAGGGTAGCACTGTGGTAGTGATTCTACCTCGAGCCTGTAGGAACCCCGCCACCCACAGGCCAAGGAGAATATTGCACCACCCAATCCTCCACGAATAACAAAAAGGGGTCTAATCCCTGACATAATTACACACCTGGGTCTCTCTACCCCCAGGTGTATCCCACTAACTTTGAAGACCCCGCTACACTTGGATTTTGCAAAAGCGTTCGATACAGTTCCCCACACACGGCTCATGTGCAAGGTAAAGTCTACAGGCTTGGAAATATCAGTTTGTAAATGGATAGAAAACTGGCTAAAAGACAGAATTCAGAGAGTCGTGGTTAATGATTCTTACTCTGAATGGTCTAAGGTTATCAGTGGTGTACCCCAAGGTTCAGTGCTGGGACCCTTACTTTTTAATATGTTTATAAATGATATTGGGTCTGAGATCAAAAGTAAAATTTCTGTCTTTGCAGATGACACCAAGCTATGCAGTGGAATAACGTCCTTACAGGATTAATGTTGATAAATGTAAAATTATGCACTTAGGGGATAAGAATATGAATGCATCATACATACTAGGGGGAGTACAACTGGGGGGATCCATAGTGGAGAAGGATCTGGGGGTTTTGGTAGATCATAAGCTTAATAATGGCATGCAACACCAAGCTGCGGTTTCCAAAGTGAGCAAAGTCCTTTCTTGTATTAAGAGATGTATGGACTTCAGAGAGAGAGATATCATTTTGCCCCCCTGTACAAATCATTAGTGAGACCTCATCTGGAATATGTAGTTCAGTTTTGGGCCCCAGTTCTCAAAAAGGATATCGGGGAACTGGAGAAAGTGCAGAGAAGGGCAACCAAACTGATAAGAGGCATGGAGGAGCTCAGCTATGAGGAAAGATTAGAGGAACTGAATTTATTCACTCTTGAGAAGAGGAGAATAAGGGGGGATATGATCAACATGTACAAATATATAAGGGGTCCATATAGTGAACTTGGTGTTGAGTTATTCACTTTACGGTCAACACAAAGGACAAGGGGGCACTCTTTGCTTCTAGAGGAAAAGAGATTTCATCTCCAAATACGGAAAGGTTTCTTCACAGTAAGAGCTGTGAAAATCTGGAATAGACTCCCTGCAGAGGTGCTTCCGGCCAGCTCAGTAGATTGCTTTAAGAAAGGCCTTGATACTTTCCTAAATGTACATAATATAACTGGGTACTGACATTTATAGGTAAAGTTGATCCAGGGAAAATCTAAATGCCTCTCGGGGGATCAGGAAGGAATTTTTTCCCCTGCTGTAGCAAATTGGATCATGCTCTGCTGGGGTTTTTTGCCTTCCTCTGGATCAACTGTGGGTATAGAATTGGGTATATGGGATTGGATGATATTATATATTTTAGTTTATTTTTATTTTTTTATGTTTGAACTGGATGGACTTGTGTCTTTTTTCAACCTGACTAACTATGTAACTATGTAACTATGTAACTATGTGTGTTCAGGGTGATGTGCAGTTTTAGTTTTCCGCCGCACATATCGTTTTGCTTTTAGGCCAAAACGTTCAATTGTCATCTGACCAGAGCACCTTCTTTCACATGTTTGCTGTGTCCCCCACATGGCTTCTCAAACTGCAAACAGGACTTCTTATGGTTTTCTTTCATCAATGTCTTTCTTCTTGCCACTCTTCCATAAAGGGCAGATTTGTGGAGAAGCACGACTAATAGTTGTCCTGTGGACAGATTCTCCCACCTGAGCTGTGGATCTCTGCAGCTCCTCCAGAGTTACCATGGGCCTCTTGGCTGCTTCTCTGATTAATGCTCTCCTTGCCCGGCCTGTCAGTTTAGGTGGACAGCCATGTCTATGTAGGTTTGCAGTTGTGCCATACTCTTTCCATTTTCGGATGATGGATTGAACAGAGCTGCTTGAGATGTTCAAAGCTTGGGATATTTTTTTATAACCTAACCCTGCTTTAAACTTCTCCACAACTTTATCCCTGACCTGTCTGGTGTGTTCCTTGGCCTTCATGATGCTATTTGTTCACTAAGGTTCTCTAACAAACCTCTGAGAGCTTCACAGAACAGCTGTATTTATACTAAGAATAAATTGCACACAGTTGGACTCTATATTTACTAATTAGGTGACTTCTGAGGGCAATTGGTTCCACTATATTTTAGTTAGGGGTATCAGAGTAAAGGGGGCTGAATACAAATGCACGCCACACTTTTCACATATTTATTTGTAAAAAAAATTGAAAACCATTTATCATTTTAATTCCACTTCACAATTATGTATCACTTTGTGTTGTTCTATCACATAAAATCCCAATACTGTAAAATAAATTTGTTTTTGGTTGTAACATGACAAAATGTGGAAAATTTCAAGGGGTATGAATACTTTTTCAAGGCACTGTAAATGTTTCCAAATGCATTAAAGTGATTGACGTAATCCAGAGCTGTCAGTATTTGCCTAAGCAAGATCTGTCTCAGTTTAGTAGGCATGTATTGTTTGCCTAATAAAACTTGATTAAACACAAATGCATTAAAGTTGTTGTAAACCCCGCAATTTTAACAACCTGCAAAACAAAGACATAATGAGCTAGTATGCATAGCATACTAGCTCATTATGAATCACTTACCTGAGATGGAAGCCCCCGCAGCGGTGCTCGGACACCTCCGTTGCCGATGCCATCTTGCTCCCCTTTGCCTTCCGTGTATCGCCGCTCCGGCGCTGTTATTGGCCCAGGAGCGGCGATGACGTCACACGCATGCGTGCTCAGGCCGGCTAACTCCATTCAGAAATCCGGCTACTAAGCCGGCCCACTAGTGCGCATGTGCGTAACGTCAGCGGTGCCGGTTTTAAATGCAAATATCTCCTTAACCGTGTAGGTTAAGGAGATATTTCATGCACCTACAGGTAAGCCTTAAAGCGGTTGTACAGGTCCTTCTCAAAAAATTAGCATATTGTGATAAAGTTCATTATTTTCTGTAATGTACTGATAAACATTAGACTTTCATATATTTTAGATTCATTACACACAACTGAAGTAGTTCAAGCCTTTTCTTGTTTTAATATTGATGATTTTGGCATACAGCTCATGAAAACCCAAAAATCCTATCTCAAAAAATTAGCATATTTCATCCGACCAATAAAAGAAAAGTGTTTTTAATACAAAAAAAGTCAACCTTCAAATAATTCTGTTCAGTTATGCACTCAATACTTGGTCGGGAATCCTTTTGCAGAAATGACTGCTTCAATGCGGCGTGGCATGGAGGCAACCAGCCTGTGGCACTGCTGAGGTGTTATGGAGGCCCAGGATGCTTCGATAGCGGCCTTAAGCTCATCCAGAGTGTTGGGTCTTGCGTCTCTCAACTTTCTCTTCCCAATATCCCACAGATTCTCTATGGGGTTCAGGTCAGGAGAGTTGGCAGGCCAATTGAGCACAGTAATACCATGGTCAGTAAACCATTTACCAGTGGTTTTGGCACTGTGAGCAGGTGCCAGGTCGTGCTGAAAAATGAAATCTTCATCTCCATAAAGCTTTTCAGCAGATGGAAGCATGAAGTGCTCCAAAATCTCCTGATAGCTAGCTGCATTGACCCTGCCCTTGATAAAACACAGTGGACCAACACCAGCAGCTGACATGGCACCCCAGACCATCACTGACTGTGGGTACTTGACACTGGACTTCAGGCATTTTGGCATTTCCCTCTCCCCAGTCTTCCTCCAGACTCTGGCACCTTGATTTCCGAATGACATGCAAAATTTGCTTTCATCCGAAAAAAGTACTTTGGACCACTGAGCAACAGTCCAGTGCTGCTTCTCTGTAGCCCAGGTCAGGCGCTTCTGCCGCTGTTTCTGGTTCAAAAGTGGCTTGACCTGGGGAATGCGGCACCTGTAGCCCATTGCCTGTTCACGGTGGCTCTGGATGTTTCTACTCCAGACTCAGTCCACTGCTTCCGCAGGTCCTCCAAGGTCTGGAATCGGTCCTTCTCCACAATCTTCTTCAGGGTCCGGTAACCTCTTCTCGTTGTACAGCGTTTTCTGCCACACTTTTTCCTTCCCACAGACTTCCCACTGAGGTGCCTTGATACAGCACTCTGGGAACAGCCTATTCGTTCAGAAATTTCTTTCTGTGTCTTACCCTCTTGCTTGAGGGTGTCAATGATGGCCTTCTGGACAGCAGTCAGGTCGGCAGTCTTACCCATGATTGCGGTTTTGAGTAATGAACCAGGCTGGGAGTTTTTAAAAGCCTCAGGAATCTTTTGCAGGTGTTTAGAGTTAATTAGTTGATTCAGATGATTAGGTTAATAGCTTGTTTAGAGAACCTTTTCATGATATGCTAATTTTTTGAGATAGGAATTTTGGGTTGTCATGAGCTGTATGCCAAAATCATCAATATTAAAACAAGAAAAGGCTTGAACTACTTCAGTTGTGTGTAATGAATCTAAAATATATGAAAGTCTAATGTTTATCAGTACATTACAGAAAATAATGAACTTTATCACAATATGCTAATTTTTTGAGAAGGACCTGTATACCGCAAAACTTTTTTTTTTTTTTTGGTCAACCTGCAAGGCAAAGGTATAATGAGCTAGTATGACTAGCATACTAGCTCATTATCAATCACTTACCTTAGATCGAAGCCCCCGCAGCGGTCCTCGGACGCGTCCTCCGTCGAATCCATGATACCCGGAGTGACTTCCGTGTATCTCCGCTCCGGCGCTGTGATTGGCCGGAGCGGCGATGACGTCACTCCCGCACATGCGCGGGGAACGGCACGATCCCCGCGCATGCGCGAATTTCCGGCAGTGTCCGGCAGGCTTCCATTCAAGAGCCGCCGCGCTCAGTGCGCCTGCGCCGTTATCTACGGCGCGCATGCGCCGTAGATAGCGGTACAGTTTTTTTTGCAAATATCTCCGAGACTGTGTAGGTCTCTGAGATATTACAAGCACCTACAGGTAAGCCTTAATGTAGGCTTACCTGTAGGTGCTTGTACAAAATTTGGGTATACAACCACTTTAATCTAGGCTTACCTGTAGGTGCAAGTTGTCAAAGTGGGTTTACAACCACGTTAAAGTACATATGCGTTAAAGAATGCATTTTGAAAATTGTCTAAGGTGAATGAATTCCCAAGGGAATTTGTTTCTCCTGCCCGCATGTCCTTATTGGGTGCTGTGAAGTGGGTGTAAGGTGTGCCATATGTCCCCTGTACCTGAAAGCACAGGGTGTATCACTTTTCTGCTTCAAACATACGGAATAGTTGAGAAACAATAAAAAGGAGACTATACACAGCTGTGGGACTGGCACGTCTAGGCAACACATACCACATGTGTTACATGTAGAAAAAAAATGCCTCGTCATCACAAATAGTCCCCATAGTGTGTCTAATATGTGTATTTCCTATGATCGTCATCGCCATCTAGTGGCCATAATGTGGTATTTTTCCAAAATGCTGCAATCAGGAAAATGGCCACTAGATGGAGCTGACGATCATAGGAAAGTAGACACATTACAGGGATTTTTTTGTATAAATAGACCCCACAGTTATAAAGCCAGGTTTAAAAAATAAAAGATCAATGAAGTTGTCCATCGAGTTTAACCGAAAGACAAAATGAAAAACCAGCTGATCCACAAAGCAAAAAAAAGCAATAAAAAAAAATATATATATATACAGTGGGTACGGAAAGCATTCAGACCCTCTTAAATGTTTCACTCTTTGTTATATTGCAGCCATTTGCTAAAATCATTTAAGTTCATTTTTTTCCTCATTAATGTACACACAGCACCCCATATTGACAGAAAAACACAGAATTGTTGTCATTTTTGCAGATTTATTAAAAAATAAAAACTGAAATATCAAATGGTCCTAAGTATTCAGACCCTTTGCTGTGACACTCATATATATAACTCAGGTGCTGTCCATTTCTTCTGATCATCCTTGAGATGGTTCTACACCTTCATTTGAGTCCAGCTGTGTTTGATTATACTGATTGGACTAGATTAGGAAAGCCACACACCTGTCTATATAAGACCTTACAGCTCACAGTGCATGTCAGAGCAAATGAGAATCATGAGGTCAAAGGAACTGCCTGAAGAGCTCAGAGACAGAATTGTGGCAAGGCACAGATCTGGCCAAGGTTACAAAAAAATTTCTGCTGCACTTAAGGTTCCTAAGAGCACAGTGGCCTCCATAATCCTTAAATGGAAGACGTTTGGGGCGACCAGAACCCTTCCTAGAGCTGGCCTTCCGGCCAAACTGAGCTATCGGGGGAGAAGAGCCTTGGTGAGAGAGGTAATAAAGAACCCAAAGATCACTGTGGCTGAGCTCCAGAGATGCAGTCGGGAGATGGGAGAAAGTTGTAGAAAGTCAACCATCACTGCAGCCCTCCACCAGTCGGGGCTTTATGGCAGAGTGGCCCGACGGAAGCCTCTCCTCAGTGCAAGACACATGAAAGCCCGCATGGAGTTTGCTAAAAAAAACACCTGAAGGACTCCAAGATGGTGAGAAATAAGATTCTCTGGTCTGATGAGACCAAGATAGAACTTTTTTACCTTAATTCTAAGCGGTATGTGTGGAGAAAACCAGGCACTGCTCATCACCTGTCCAATACAGTCCCAACAGTGAAGCATGGTGGTGACAGCATCATGCTGTGGGGGTGTTTTTCAGCTGCAGGGACAGGACGACTGGTTGAAATCGAGGGAAAGATGAATGCGGCCAAGTACAGGGATATCCTGGACGAAAACCTTCTCCAGAGTGCTCAGGACCTCAGACTGGGCCAAAGGTTTACCTTCCAACAAGACAATGACCCTAAGCACACAGCTATAATAATGAAGGAGTGGATTCACAACAACTCCGTGACTGTTCTTGAATGGCCCAGCCAGAGTCCTGACTTAAACCCAATTGAGCATCTCTGGAGAGACCTAAAAATGTCCGTCAACCAACTTTTACCATCCAACCTGACAGAACTGGAGAGGATCTGCAAGGAGGAATGGCAGAGGATCCCCAAATCCAGGTGTGAAAAACTTGTTGTATCTTTCCCAAAAAGACTCATGGCTGTATTAGATCAAAAGGGTGCAAATACTAAATACTGAGCAAAGGGTCTGAATACTTAGGACCATGTGATATTTCAGTTTTTCTTTTTTTAATAAATCTGCAAAAATGTCAACAATTCTGTGTTTTTCTGTCAATATGGGGTGCTGTGTGTACATTATTGAGGAAAAAAAATGAACTTAAATGATTTTAGCAAATGGCTGCAATATAACAAAGAGTGGAAAATTAAAGGGGGTCTGAATACTTTCCGTACCCACTGTACACTGTATATTGTGTTGCAATTTGCTCTAACAGGGGGGGGGGGGGGGGGAATGTCCTGATCCCCAAGGGCAATTTATACTTCCCGAATCAACAATCTGCAGTGTTATTTCTAATAAATAATATTAGCCAGTTGTATATTATGCATCTGGAATCAGGTTCAGAGTCGGCTAGAAGCAGCTGCTGTAGAAGTCTATTAAGAAGCCTTTCCATATGCGCAGGTTAGAACTCTTTTATTCCAGAAACCCCGCTTGTCTTTTGCAATAACCTTGACGTGAACAAGGTTTGCTAAATGGACTGTAGCGCTAAACCCCCCCCCCCCCCAAGGGACCGCTGGAAATAAATTGGGTCCCCTTCATTCGTTCAGAGGTCACCCGTCCTGTGTTCAATCCCAGAAGCACACCGACAAACTCATGCCGCGTACACACGATCGTTTTTCTTGCCATTTTTTTTCTTGCCGTTTTTCACGTCTTTTTTGTCATGTTTCCTCTCAAGCCTGTCTTGCGTACACACGATCATTTTAAAAACCGATCAAGCAAAGCGCAGTGACGTATACCACGTACGACGGCACTATAAAGGGGAAGTTCCGTTCTAATGACGCCACCCTTTGGGCCGCTTTTGCTAATTCTGTGTTACCGCGTGTTAGTAAAAGTTTGGTGAGAGACGATTCGCGCTTTTCAGTCTTCGTGCTTTGAAGATCGTTTTGTGGAGTTCAGTTTGTGCTTGTGGGTTCGTATCTGTTTGGCGGGGCTTGTAGTCAGTTCGTATCTGTTTATTCAGTGCGTTCTCGTCTGCTCGGTCCTGTTTTTCAGCTTGTTCTTCATAGGCCTTGCTGTTCTTCCGTGCGTTCTTCTAGTTCGTTCTGAGCTTGCGACCGTTATCTAGCCATGTTGCGGCTACGTACTCGTCGTAGAGTTCGTGCTGTAGTTGGTGCAGGGGTTCATGCTGTATCCCGACTCCATGCCATGAGCAGGGTCAGGAGGAGTTCATGGACCAAGAATTGGTTGCTCCAGCGGCACTAGTTCTGTCACATGCCTTTGTTGCGGGAGATCAGGGAGAATAATCCTGATGACTATAGGAATTTTCTCCGGATGTCTGACCCCGTATTTCAGCATCTGTTGGCTTTGGTGTCCCCCTACATTACCAGGCAGGACACCGTTATGCGTGAAGCCATCAGTGCTGAGCAGAGGCTCATCGCCACGTTGCGATACCTGGCTACTGGGAGAAGCCTGCAGGACCTTAAGTTCTCCACAGGCATATCCCCCCAGGCTCTGGGTATCATTATACCAGAGACGTGTTCTGCCATCCTCCAAGTTTTGCAGGAGGACTATATTAAGGTAAGTGTTCTTATTGCAAACATCACATTGTATGTATTTTTTAGAATGTTTTTTTTTTGGGGGGGGGGGGGTTCTTATTAGGCCTACATTAACATTTCCCTTACCTAACCTCTCCAGCATGCTATCCTGGGGCCATACCCACCTTGCCTAGTCCTTTCCATGTATTTTAATCTATGCTCCATCGTAGTGCTTTACCCTAAACGCCCCCTAAAGATTGCCTAGGAATGTAACATTTGTCCTAAATTCAGACAGAGTGCTCCAGCCTTCATTTGTGATCTCCCCAACTCATCTTCAACCCCCCCCCCCATTTTTTAATTATTTTTTTTAGCTTTTTTTGTTGCTTACTACTAATGTTTTAATTTTTCTGTTTGCCCCAATGTTGGCCATGAATGATTTCCTTTAATCTGCTTTCAATGTTTCAGTCTCAAAGTATTAATTTATTTTTGATTTCATTACACAGTTCCCTTCTACGCCACATGAATGGCAGAATGTGGCATCGGACTTTGCCCAACGATGGAACTTTCCAAACTGTGGAGGGGCCATCGACGGCAAACATGTTCGGGTCGTCCCACCACCCCATTCGGGATCCTTTTATTATAATTATAAGGGGTTCCACAGCGTCGTGATGATGGCAGTGGTGTCGGCCACCTACGAATTCCTCTATGTGGACGTTGGCAAGAATGGCAGGATGTCTGATGGAGGAGTTTTTGCACAGACGGAGTTTGGGGAACGGCTCCTTTTGGATCAGCTGGCCTTGCCACCAGCGGAGCAGAATGTGGAGGGACTCCCATTTGTCTTTGTGGCAGATGAGGCGTTTGGCCTGGGTCCCCATTTGATGAGGCCATTCCCGCAGCGCACCCTCACCCCTGAGAGGAGGGTGTACAACTATCGGCTGGCCAGAGCAAGAAGGGTGGTTGAAAATGCCTTTGGCATCATGGCCAGCCGCTTCCGCCTGTTCCTCACCTCCATCCACCTTGCCCCTTACAAATGGAACCATGTTGTAATGGCGTGTTGTGTCCTACATAATTATCTCCGGGTGCATTCCACAAATTATCTGACTTTGACTGGGCCTGAGGCCACCTTAATGGAAGCAGAACATCTTGTGGCCCTGGAAGCTGGCCGTCCAGGCTTGGCCCCCCAAACCGGACGTGAGGTCCGTGACAAATATGTGGATTATTTTGTGGGTAGGGGGGCCATTGAAATGCCTGATGACTTTTAACCTTTTAACCTTTTAATTTTGAAAAATAAAACATTATTTTTCTCAAAGATTGGTTTTGTGTATAATTTTAATAATGGTTTCTGTTTTTCGGAGGTTTACCTAGTGGACTTGTATTGCCATGTGTATTGTGCATTCTTAATTCGCCTTCATTGTCAGTGTAAACACAAAACATTGCTTAGTTCACAGTAGCACAACATTTACATAATGAAGCCACAACTTCTTGATACCAAAATGACATTTTTTATTTTAGTATTGGACAAATCCTTTTAAATGTAGATGTCCTAAACATTTTTTGCTTGTTAAAACGCATGAACAGCCATGCATACCAAAAAAATATTAAAATATATATCGGAAAAATTGACATTTACTAGTCCTAAAAGGTTCAATGAAAAACATACCTGCCAAAACACAGCAAGTTCAACGTTAATTTTTTAAAAAACATTAGACACGCCCAAGCACAGCCATGATCTTTTGTAGCCTTTCCTCCACCCGCTTGGTATTTTCCCTGATCTCTATCAAGTCTCCCTTTAATTTTTGTAGGTCACGACAGCAGACCATCAGGTATTGGATCAGGATCTGGGCACTGTGATGTGTCAAATTTTTGGGGTCTTCGGCCAGAACTGCACCTACATTTAAAAAAAAAAACATGTAGTATTGAATATGTAGGCCTACGTCTATTAACCTGCATCTGTCTGGTTTGACACTGACCTGTTGAGGTGGCACTTTCCACTTCCACAACCTCACGTTCCTCTCCATCATGTGGGTCTGGGGCTATTGTTGAAGGTGTTGGATTTCGAGGCTCATCTGACGTAGCTTTTTGAAGCCCTATGGAGATTGCAAGAAAAGGTATAGTTTCATTATTAAGGTTGATTTTTGGGAGAAAAATAAAGCATGAGAAAATAATTTGCAAACATTCTTTTGAAGTGTGGTCCATTTTTCAATGGACCCCCAGTGACAACAGGAAAACATGATTGGATACATAGCCAAATACATAGCATATATTTTTTAAAACAAAGTTTGACACATTGTAACACCCCAAAGTATATACACAGGATCACCTGTGTGTGACACCCTCAAACTTTGGGGCTTTTGGCCCACACTTGTACTACTGCGTTCAGATGTTTCATCAAATGCTGAGCATTCTCTCCCTTAACATTACCATGCATATCCTTTTTTTTTACAAAAATGTCCTTTGGATTTGATCCCTAAAAATTTTTGGTGACCAAAGTTGCTACCCCCCAAAAAATAAAATAAAATGGGTTTTCACACTGGATGATCCAAAAACATTGTTTTATGAACTGTACGGAGAATGAGGTTTAATACGTCCGTTTACTTTGCGGACGAATCTGAAAGATGGTATCTTTCACTGTACGATATCAAAGACAAACATACACGACATAATAAAAGTAATAATATCTAGCAGGGAAAATAGCACTATAAAACTTACTTTTTCGTATAACTTTCTTGATTCGTTTGTATTGGTCGGGCTCCCGCAACTTCAGATCAGACCATCGTTTTCTGAGCTGTTCCTTCGTTCTGCACACCCCGAATTTTTGGTGAAGACTTTTGACCACTTTGCCCATAATTTTTGACTTGACCAGATTCGGCCTTTTATACGGCCCATGCTTGGCATCATAATCCTCCCTCTTTAAAATGGCGACCATCTCCACCATTTCCTCGAATGACATGTTGGATGCCTTATATCTTCTGGATCAGGATTTGGGCTCCTCTGGAATTTCATCCTCTGTCGAGGTAATCTCAGCCACCTGTGTCTCCGCCATGTTGCTAAGCACTACAACGAGCGAGAAGGGGCGGGGAAAGTACAATATCGAACATCAGGGGCGGGGAAAGCGTGCCTAGTTCCACGCATGCGCAGTGTATATCAAGTGCCGATCCATGTGTCGAAAATACGTTCATTTGGCGGGAGAGGGAGTTTGCAACGAACGTGTTGACCAAGGTACATAACATTCTTAAGGATTTTGGGTTACGCAGAGGAGGAGATTTGGGGCTTTTATATCTGTTCAAAATGCTGATTTGATGATTGTTGCCTGAAACATATGTCTTTTCTGGGTTTTTGATTTTACAGAGAGAATGAATACATTCAAAAACCCGGAGTTCATGGGGGAGTTCATTGACAAATGGAAAGAGCTCCCTATCCTGTGGCAGACCGAAAGTGGGTCCAATAAAAACAAAACTGCCAGGACAGCAGCACTGGAGAGCCTGCTTGCATTTGTCCAAACCCAGATACCCACAACAACTCTCCAAGATGTGAAAACCAAAATTGCTACCATCAGGGGGACATACAGGACCCAGAGGAATATGGTCCTGAAGTCCCAGAGGTCAGGTGCTGCAGCAGATAAGGTTTATAAACCCAGTCTGTGGTACTACAGCAAGCTATCTTTTCTGGATGACCAGCTGGAAGTGCGGGAATCTCTCTCCACCCTTCCCCCCAGAGGTCAATCCAGCCTTCCTTGTAGCCAGCCCTCCAGCCTTCCTTGCAGCCAGCCCTCCAGCCTTCCTGGCAACCCTGCTCTGGCTTCCTCTGAGGATCAAGATCAGGTCCTTGAGGAGGCAGATTTTGATATATGGAGCCAGGTAAAGTATTGATATCTCCATTTAGATGTTACAAAAGTGATGCATTTAAAATGAGGTTAGTATTGTTAGGTATTTTATTTTTAAAAAAAAAGGATTTAAAGAGCAAGATACAGTAGTGGTCAATTTTGATGTGGACAAGGCAACAATATCAGGAGGCGGAATCTGTGAGAATTTTCTAAAGTTGCCCATTCATGTCAAAAATGTCTGGAGGTGAACAATGTGTGTGATTGATGGTGGCAAAAAAATAATAAAGTCCCTTTCTTTTTTTACAGCCAGAGCAGAGCCAGGAAGAGGGTGATGGTGGGGACCAGGAGGAGGCAGGGCCAAGTGGCACCCAGGAGGAGGCTGGGCCCAGTGGCACCCAGGAGGAGGCTGGGCCCAGCACAAGAGCCCAGATGTCTCCTCTGGTAATGAGACCACGAGGGCCAAGGAGAGGTAGGCAGGTGGAGGAGGAAACAAGAGCCTTCCTCAAAGAGGCTACTGTGGCCCTCAGAGAGGCACCCTCTGCTGAGGAGGGCTTTGCCGCTGTCCTGGCCAATAAGCTAGCCCAAATGGACCTGCGGCAAAAGCTGTATAGCGAGACCCTCCTGTTGAAGGTGATCAACAAGGGATTGCTCGGTGAACTCACCAAGTACACCGGCATCACAGAGGTTGTCCCTACTCCTCCACCTCCTCCTCCTCCTACTACTCCTCCTGCCACAACCTCTCCTCCTGATCCCCAGCCTCCGAGGAAGAAACCAACCAAGGCTGCAGAGAAGGCTGCAGAGAAGGCTACAAGGAAGAGAAAAAAATAATGGGGGGGAAAAAAAAAAGCCACAGAAAAATGAAGAGGCTAACTTAAGTAATAAAAAAAAATGAAAAAAGAAAAAAAAAAAAAAATGATCTTTACATTTCTTCATGAATTTATGAGGGAGATGTGGCTTGAAAAGAATATTTTTCTATCATTAAAAAAATTAGGAATTACTTTAGAAACAAGTTGGGCATAACTCTCAATATCATTATCAAAAGAGGGTAATTGTATAAGCATTCTCTAAAGAAGAACGGAATGCGCAGCATTAAAACGATGCTATTAATTCAACCGTGACGAATGTTCCATATCGATTTCCAACACTAGCTTTACCAAAACGAGCGCTCCCGTTTTTTTTCACGTCGTTAAAGCATACACACTATCGTTTTTCACGTCGTTAAAAAAAACGACATGAAAAACGACGTGAAAAAAGAGAGCATGTTCGAAATTTTTAATGGCCGTTTTTCACGTCGTTAAAAATGCTCTGGAGCATACACACGATCATTTTTAATGGCCATTTTTTTTTAATGGCATTTTTAACGGCATGAAAAACGATCGTGTGTATGGGGCATCAGCCTCAGTCTAGGAGTCTTTTTAGTTTATTGCAAATCTTGAACAAAATGAAGGGAGGAGGGATTGGGATTGCAGGATACTCACAAAAAAGGCACAACATTTTGGAGGACAGTTTTCCCTGCTAGATGTAAACAGACTTACATCAGTTTACATCAGGCTACCTCTGATCCATCACGTTTAGGTCTGTAACCGCTGCCCGCCCTCAATGTACTGCGGATAGGCGGCCACTGTAGGCAAAGCAACGTACCCGTACATCGCTGCCTACTTCCGGGGTTTAGGGCGCGCACATGATTGTACACAGTAGGAGCCTGTCAGCAGGTCCCAGCAAATGATTCGCTGCCGGGACCTGCTGATCATCACAGCCCCGAGCTCTGTGTTGTAAACAACACAGAGCTTTGTACAGAGGGAGCAATCTGTCAGTTTCTCATCCCTGCGAAGCAGGGATGAGAAACTGAGAGATCATTAGTATAAATCAGTACACATATTACACATTGTTAGACACACATTTTACCCATTGATTGCCCTAGATGTTAACCCCTTCCCAGCCAGTGTCATTAGTAGTGGTGCAACGGATCGGTGGTGATCCGTGATCCGAACGGGTCACCCTGTTCGGATCGGATCACCACGCGATCCACGGAGCGCCCCGTAGCCTCGGCCTAGCTTTGGAGCGGCGGCCAACTTGGTACACCCGGCGGCGGCCGCTGTAGTGACGTTTCGCCGCCATCTTGCTCCACCCCACACTCCTGCACAGTAATGATAGAGAAGGGGCCAAGCGGACATCTTGTTACACCCAACGGAGTTTTAGATTTCAACACAAAACGGAGCTTATCAGCTTTAATACATTATTTGGAAATCTATCGGACTGTTTACATTTAAAATTTTAAAACAGCAGCAAACCTTACATGATTGCTAATGTGACGGAACACCTCTGATTTTCACATTTAACATTTAGTTAAATGTGAAAATCAGAGGTGTTCTGTCACATTAGCAACCATGTAAGGTCAGCAGGTTTGCTGCTGCTTTTAAAATTTAACATGTAAAGAGTCCGTTGGATTTACAAATACTGTATTTAAGCTTATAAGCTCCGTTTTGTGTTGAAAATAACTGTGAAATCGAAAATTCCGGTGGGTGTAACATTATATTATTATTTTTTTTGCTGATCCAAAAATGATCCGATCCGTGGCTCTGATCCGAGGATCGATCCGATCCGTGAGTTTTTTGATCCGTTGCACCCCTAGTCATTAGTACAGCGACAAAGCTCCCAACTGTCCCGGATTTCAAGGGACTGTCCCTGATTTGGAACAAAGTCCCTCTGTCCCTCTTTCCCCCTCATCTGTCCCTCATTTTGGTCTGATCTATATAGTTGTATATAAAATGCACTTTTTAACTTTCAAAAAGAGTTTCCCAGTGCTAAACCTTTCAGCCAATTTCTAAATTGCTGCATTTGTATATTTTAAAGGCCAATATAAAAGGAATAGTAGTGGTAAAAAAAAAAAAAAAGCACTTGGGGGTTTAACTAATCTTTTTTTTGATAACTTTTTTCCATCATTTTGGATAGAGTAAGGGAGGATTATAACCCCTGTAAGGTTTATTTTTGCAATTCTTGTCCCGTTGCAGAGATTTCCCTTCACTTCCTGTCCTATAGCCAAACAGGAAGTGAGCAGGAATTTCTGAAAATATAGGGAATTCCTTGGGGACCCCCAGGTCACAAGAACTAGTGTCCCCATTGGAATATTTCCCCTCTATTACTTTTTGGGGACAACCCAAAATTTGTTATTTTCTTTTACTTTTGCTTTTAATGATTAGACCTCTTTCACACCACAGTGCCGCTAAAGCGGCGGTCGTTTTTGTGGTGCTTTAACTGCACTTTTCGGGCGCTAGCAGGGCGTTGAAAAAGTACAGTTTTGCGTCTCATTTAAAGCGCTTTTAAGGCGCTTTGGAAACACTGCCCATTAATTTCAATGGGCAGGGGCGTTTTGGGAGCACTATTTATAGCGCCCTCAAGATGCTGCTTGCAGGTTTTTTTCGATTGTCACGCAAGCGTACCGCCCGAGTGTTAAAGCACTCATTGCACTGAATGGGAGGCAGTTTTCAGGCGATTTTTAAAGGCTATTTCTAGCGCTAAAATGCCTGAAAACTGCCGCAGTGTGAAAGGGGTCTAATGGGAAACAGGACAAATAGAGAGGGGGGATTTCCCTAAAAGGGAGACAGACAGCAATAAAAACTGGCAGGGGTCCTAATCACTCTATCCAAAACGAAAAAAAAAGTTTTGCCTTTAGTTATATTTTAAGTGGGGCATGGCAGGGGGTGTGCCCTATGCCTACATATGTTTGCTAATAAGTGTCCCTCATTCCCATCTCAAAAAGTTGGGAGGCATAAAAGTTGGGAGGCATAAAAGTTGGGAGGCATAAAAGTTGGGAGGCATGCAGTGACAGTATATAGTATAAGCACTGATCACGGTATTAGGGTCACTGGTGATCCCCTCGTCAGTTACTGTAGTGTCAGATTGTCCGACTCAATATCGCAGTCCTGTCATAAGTTGTTGATCGCCGCTATTAATAGTATAAAAGTAAAAAAAAAAAAAAATCCATTATACATGCTATAGTTTGTAGGCTATATACAGAAACAGTATAACTTTTACGCAAACCAATCAATTTGCACTTTATGGGATTTTTGTTTTATCAAAAACATGTAGCAGAATAGATTTTGGCCAAAATTTATTTAAAAAAATGTGATTATTTAAATTTTGTTTTATTGGCTATGTTTTATAGCAGAAAGTAAAAAATATTGTTTTTTTTTTTTTTTAAACTTTTGGTATTTTTTCATTTATAGCGCAAAAAAAATAAAAACCCAGATGTGATCAAATACCACCAAAATAAATCTCTATTTGTGTGAAAAAAAAAATGATAGAAATTTTGTTTGGGTACAGCGTCGCATGACCGTGCAGTAACCAGTTAACTAACTACAGACCGGAAGATTTGCCCCCTTAATGACCAGGCCATTTTTTGCGTCGCTTTAACTGACAATTGCGCGGTCGTGTGACTTTGTACCGAAACAAAATTGACGTCCTTTTTTTCCCACAATTGGAGCTTTCTTTTGGTGCTATTTGATGACCTCTGTGGTTTTATTTTTTGCACTATAAACAAAAAAAGAGTGACAATTAAATAATATATATACCGGTATATATTTTTTAATTTTTGCTATAATAAATATCCCCCACATTTAAAAAAATAAAATAAAATTCTTCATCAGTTTAGGCCGATATAAATTCTTCTACATATTTTTGGTAAAAAACAAAAATCGCAATAAGCGTATATATATTGATTGGTTTGCGCCAAAGATATAGCGTCTACAAAATAGGGGATAGACTTATGGCACTTTTATTATTTTATTTTTTTTACTAGCAATGGCGGCGATCTGTGATTTTCAGCAGGACTGCGACATTGCGGCAGACAGATCGGACACTTTTGTCACTTTTTTGGGACCATAGACATTTATACAGCGATCAGTGCTGTAAAAATGCACTGATTACTGGGTAAATGTCACTGGCAGGGAAGAGGTTAACACTAGGGGGAGATCAAGGGGTTAACTTTGTTCCCTCATGTGTGTTTCTAACTGAATGGGGATGGGACTGACTGGAGGAGAAGACATATCGCTGTTCCTAATTACTAGGAACAGCAGATCTGTCCCTCCTCCCCTGTCAGAACGGGGATGTGTGTGTGTTTACACACACACATCACCGTTCTGGCTCTTGTGCCCGCGATCGCGGGTGGCCGGCGGTCATCGCGACCGCTGGCCACGCTTATCCGATATTGAAGTGGATAAAAATGGAAAAGGTTTTGGCGTGGTGGTGATTAGCGTATTGCAAGCTGCAGGTTGGTTTTACCTTCACAAAGTAAGCTTGCTTCTCATTCCTCCTCCACCAAACAAGGTGCTTGCTCAGGTTAGCGAGTCGTTGTGGACACGATTCCTGGACATCTGGGGGCAGTGGTGCGGCTAACTGTGTCTAGATTGGGGAACTTTATAAATTCTTTATTTAGGAGAAGAAGATTGGGGAACTTTGGGTTCTCCGGGCCATCTGCCAGCATGCTGGTCGCTTGCACACACAACAGACTTTAGCACCTTGCATATCGTCAGGCCTTCCCTCATCCCTTTAGGCCAGGTTCACACTTGTGCAACAAGACAGCCATCCTTCTTTGGATCCGACTTTGCCCTGCGACTTGAAGCCGACATATGTCCGACTTTCAATGAACGACGATCCGACTTGGATCCCCGCCAATACCAGGCACTGTGTTTGGTATGAATCTTGAGGGGGAACTCCACACCAAATTTTAAATAAAAAACCGGCATGGGTTCCCCTTCGAGAGCATACCAGGCCCTTGGGTCTGGTATGGATTTTAAGGGGAACCCCTACGCCGAAAAAACGGCGTGGGGGTCCCCCCAAAATCCAAACCAGACCTTTATCCGAGCACGCAACCTTGCAGGCCGCAGGGGAAGAGGGGGGACGAGAGAGCGCCCCCTCCCTCCTGAACCGTACCAGGCCGCATGCCCTCAACATGGGGGGTTTGGTGCTTTGGGGCAGGGGGGCGACCTGCGGCCCCCCCCTGCCCCAAAGCACCCTGCCCCCATGTTGATGAGGACAGGGCCTCTTCCCGACAACCCTGGCCGTTGGTTGTCGGGGTCTGCGGGCGGGGGCTTATCAGAATCCGGGAGCCCCCCTTTAATAAGGGGGACCCCAGATCCCGGCCCCCCACCCTATGTGGATGAGTATGGGGTACATCGTACCCCTACCCCTTCACCTGGTGGGAAAAAAATGTCATTAAAAAAACACACACAGGTTTTTAAAGTAATTTATTACACAGCTCCGGGGGTCTTCTTCCGACTCCGGGGGTCTCTTCCGTCTTCGGGGATCTCCGGTGTCGTCTCCGCGCTCTCCGGTTCTTCCTTCCTTCTGCCGGGCCTCCGCTATCTTCTTCCAGCTCTTTTGCTAGCAGGGCCCGGTCTTCTCCGTCGCCTTCTTCCCTCGCTCTCCAGTTCTTTCTTTCTTCCTTCTGCCGGCCCTGCACTATCTTCTTCCAGCTTTTTTGCTAGTGGAGGGGGCCGGTCTTCCCGTCGCCGTCTTCTTCCCTCTTCTCCTTCTCGATGTTGACACGTCACTTCCTCCCGCTGTAATGCTTGGCTGTTCGCTACGCAGCGATTTATATAGGCTTCTCATGACGTCACAGTCACATGCTCCGGGTGGCCCCGGAGCATGTGACTTTGACGTCATGGGAGCATGTGACTGTGACGTCATAAGAAGCCTATATAAATCGCTGTGGAGCGAACAGCCAAGCATTACAGCGGGAGGAAGCGACGTGTCAACATCGAGAAGGAGAAGAGGGAAGAAGACGCAGACGGCGACGGGAAGACCGGCCCCCTCCACTAGCAAAAGAGCTGGAAGAAGATAGGTTTGGCACGCATTTCGCATGTGGGTAGAGTAGAGACAGGTCACCCATCGGTCTTCCATCTGTCAGGGACAGTGTTTGGCATCAGGGAGAGGTTCCAGACGAGTAGAGAAAGTGCAGGGACACACCATCCTACCTGGAAGCCTCCCCACTTGCAATCAGACCTGCCAGGCCGCATCCTGATGCTTTCGGCACACCTGAGACCTACTGCTACTACTCGTTACTGTATATCCTGCGAGTACGCTGGTCGGGTTGCCTTCCCGCCGGTCTTATTGTGTATTGCTGAACTTCAATTCCAGGACAGTTCTGTTTACTACGCCTGGACTCTGAGTGTTTTTCCCGCTGCACCTACCCAAAAGCCTGTAAAACTTGTCCATTGAGCTTGACTTGTAGCTGCAGCGTAGTATTTCAATACAAAATCACCATTGAGATTGATAAAAAGAGCCAAAAAAAAAACACTGCATACTCAGAATGTGGGAGGATCGCCTCCTAAACACCTGGAAGCCACTGCTTTACCCGTAAAGACTGCCGCCCATGGGGCCTAACAGACAATAGTCTCTCCTACCTTTTCTCTTCACCTGTAAAAGAGTGCAGCAGGTACTGTACAGGAAGGGTGCAACACATGGAAATAAATAGGAGACAATTTACTAGCTCTAAGATGCAATTGTTGAGCGCCACCCACAGGTGGAACCAGACACTGCCAATAGGGCAGACCTCTCCACATTAATGGGTGGGCACCCTTTTCAAGAAAAAAAAATGTGTATATATAGGAGGGGCTCATGATTCATACAGCCTAATGCAGAGCAGCATAGAAAAGGGTGACATTGAAGGAGCCCTAACGGAGCCGTATTACTACCCTACCTATCAGTTATGCAACTTCGAGAGGTGAAGTCATACAGTTCAACCTGGCCAACAGCTAACTGTCAGTATTTCCAAACCTTCACAAGGTATGCCAGCTATTTGTAATTGCATGTACCAACAAGCTCTGCAGCGTGCGCTAATGGCTGCAGTTCAACAAAGAGCTGGGAGAGCCACAGGCTGCAATCAGCTGCAAAGCCAAAGACAGAGATGAGACTTGAAGCCTTTAGATGTCAGGTGGAAGGAGAGAGCGGAGGGAGGGTGCTGCTGAGAAATGTCAGGGTGAAGAATGACAGGCAGCATGGAGGGAAAGGCTAGAGGATGGAGGTAAACAAGAGGTGGAGTAATAGGGGAGGGTTAGAGACAGCTTGAATGAGAAGAAAACACAAGAAATCATTGGAGGATATAATAAATACACACAGATAACTGAGGAGCATGGACGGGAGGGGGACCATGGAAGGAGAAGATAGTAGCGGAGGTAACCAGACACATGAAAGATCAGAGCCTGGTTCTAGAGGACCAGAATATAGGGGCAGACTACCATTCTGAATGGCAAACCAATCTTTCTTTAAGCTTTCTCCAGACATTGCATCTATTAAAAAGGAAAACGAATAACGAAATGTTCCCTAGTGAGGAAAAATAAATGTATATACCCTATGGCAGCGTTCCCAACAATGTACAGTATATACCCTATGGCAGCAGTTCCCAACCATGTACAGTATATTACCCTATGGCAGCGTTCCCAACCATGTACAGTATATTACCCTATGGCAGCAGTTCCCAACCATGTACAGTATATACCCTATGGCAGCAGTTCCCAACCATTTACAGTATATACCCTATGGCAGCAGTTCCCAACCATGTATATACCCTATGGCAGCGTTCCCAACCATGTACAGTATATACCCTATGGCAGCAGTTCCCAACCATGTACAGTATATATACCCTATGGCAGCAGTTCCCAACCATGTACAGTATATACCCTATGGCAGCAGTTCCCAACCATGTACAGTATATATACCCTATGGCAGCAGTTCCCAACCATGTACAGTATATACCCTATGGCAGCAGTTCCCAACCATGTACAGTATATACCCTATGGCAGCAGTTCCCAACCATGTACAGTATATACCCTATGGCAGCGTTCCCAACCATGTACAGTATATACCCTATGGCAGCAGTTCCCAACCATGTATGAACCCTATGACAGCAGTTCCCAACCGTGTACAGTATATACCCTATGGCAATGTTCCCAACCATGTATATACCTGTAGCGGGGTGCTATATTTAAGGGAAGTATCTGAGTGGTAATAAGGCTCAGATACACAAATTGTTAGGGTTCATGGACCATTTCTGTCCCTGGGAGATAGTATGGATGCACAGTTCCCTGGGGCCTATAGGTGGTGCTGTTGCCATGGGCCCGGGTTGAACCACAGTACAGGGTTGTGCCTTTTCTTATCCCCTCTTGACAGCAGTGCGGCGGGGCGGGGAACCTGTTGTGCCTGTCGGGAGAGGGTATAAAAAGGGGCGGCCATCTTCCAGGTGGGGTCGTCGTTGTGGGGTCGGCGCCCAGGCATCTTAGGCCTGGGTGCGTGTCGCCTCCGGGTGCCCTAGCCCCGGAGGCCTGGTGGTTCGAGGAGTCGGCACTCAGGCACCTTAGGCCTGGGTGCGGGTGTGTGTCGCCTCCAGGTGCCCTAGGCCCGGAGGCGGAGTTGCTGTTCCATCCTAGACACCTTCAGTCTGGGGTGAGGTACTAAATAGGATGCCCGGGGCCCAGCAACCTTCGGCTGGGGTCCGCTAAGAATCGAGAGCTCCCAGGGTACCGCCTTGCGAGGAGGAGGCCAGGGAGGTGACCCTTTCTGAAGACCCAGCGCAGAGTCGTGGTGACAGTAAAAGGCCTCTGGTTTTTCTCTTTGACATGGGCCAAGTTCTCCAAGAAGGCAGTGCATGTTCTGTAAGTCATAGTGGCAGTGACTCTACGCACACCAGGTCAGTGGCAGTGACCAAATAGGGCAAGGCCCTATTCACCCAGTCAGTGGCAGTGACCATCCTCAACAAGTCAGTGGCAGTGACTTTCTTATTCATTAGGTCTGTGACAAAGATCGTACGCCAAACCTGTTCGTGCATATCAGAACAGTAAGAGAACCAAGATTAAGTTTGTGCCTGGACCTCCCTCCCACCTTATCTGACCTGAGTCTCGTCTCAACCTGTCTGCTCTTAAAGGGACTATTTATTATCCATGTGAAATAAATACAGAAGTTGGACTTTCAGTTGGTGTGGACAGTTACTTTACTGGGAAGAATTAAGGACTTGTTTCTGGCCAAGGCAGAAGCAAGGTCATCTCGGAAGGATTCTAACACCAGCCGCAGGCAGGCCCGAGAAAACTAACACTGCTCAACCTCCCATCCAGGAGGGTACGGGCTTGTAGTGCGGTGTGCCTCGGTCTTTCCTGCGGAGGAGCCAAATTAAGAAAAGCAGGTAAAGTCTTGGGTGGGTGCGCTATATTATACCCTATGACAGCAGTTCCCAACCATGTACAGTGTAGCACTACCCCCGTAGGAGCTTCTGGTTTAAGTTTTGGGTTTACACGTGACCTCTTTAGCTTTGTTGTCAGGGTGAGAAAGTCTGTAGGAAATGCGATGTCCACACAGGATGTAAAACCTTCAACTGTTGGTTTTATGTTTGCTGCAGTAACTTGTATGGAAAGTAGAAGGTATGAGAAGAAAGGGGAAGGTTCAGGTACAAGTTGTAGAACACACAAAAATGTCTAAAGTCATCCACCACTCTCACTTGTGAGTGGGTATTGCTCACCCGGATAGACCCCTCTCACCTGGCCTAGCAGCCGGAATGATGCACGAACCAGTATCAGGACAGTCTCTGCCACAGACCATTTAAGAACAAATGTGGATAGCCAGGAATCCTCTGCCACAGGATTTCAGTCCCGAACTTCCAACCGTGCAGTTAAAGAACCTTTAAGCCGATCCGGCGAACTGCTTGGCGTTTAAAGTAGTGGATCCCCTCTTAACAAGGTCACCAGGCCTATCCCGAGACATTAGCACTTTGCTGGTCTCCTCCAGGGCAGGTCCTCCTCCAGTTTCCTTCGTTAAGCAGCTTCCTCCCTCTTGGTGGACAGCTTGGGATCCCCTTTAGAATTGTAGGCCCCAGTCAGACTAGCCTACAAAATAGCGATGCAGCCTCGGGCCAACTTGGCCCCGAGGCCAGAATCACACACACATACCTCGCGCCAGGAGGGCAGCGAGGCGGGGACGAACCATGTCACAATGGCGTCTGCCCCTTAAGTATCCCTCCCCAGCATGCACAGCGGGGCACCACTCCCACTGTACCACTGCCGAGAAGGGACACCCAGTACACCATGGTCTGCTTGCGTTCCAACATGGGCCTGAGGTGGTACCGCCACCTTCAGGCAACAAGGGAAAAACACTACCAGGCACCACCATAGCCAGAACAGAGACAATTTAGATATAATCATATAAGTCTGAGCTCAACTATTGGCTCAGACACCCCCTAAATTTACAATAGCACCCCGATCATCGGGGGCAGGGCGCTACATACACCCCCTTCTACAAAAAGACACTGTCCCCAGTGTCTGAAAAAAATTGAAAACCTCAAGCCTGAGGTTTTGGTACCTGAACCAAAAAACTGGGAGGGGAAGAGAGAAGGAGGAAAATATACAAAATACAATAAAAGGAATGGCATAAATCTCCAGAAAAGGACATTTGTATATTACACGTGTAGCACACCCTCAGTTAAGAGAGCTGCTGGTATTGTTTTGGGCCTGTACCGTACTGCTGTCAACCCCAAGAAACTGGCTCTGACCCTCCACGGATACAGCTGTAATAAATGAGCGTGTGGAACCGACTAGCTATAGGAACCACAATACCACTATAGAGCATACAGTCACAGTTCAATATTTGGTTTACCTGTGTTGGCCGTCTCCCTGTAGCAGTTAATACTCCACACAATGTGTTTGCTTAACCACAAAAGTATTTTTACTGAATAAGAAATGACAGGTTAAACAATTATGCGGTTTGCTTATGCAGAGCCCTGCAAGAGCCAAAGTTCTAAACATATAACAGTACAGGGATGTAATAGAATCTTATTACACACTAAATGTCTTTGAATAAACTATGCTCGCGAGCTTCCCCCCCCCAGCAGGCAATATGGCGCCCAAGTAATGTCACCATGAGTTCCAGTCAGGCCTGACTACTTTCAAACACAGTTACTCCAATAGAAGGGATCTTCGCTAGCAAACGTTGGTGCACTTAATATTTGTAATCCAAGGGGTATCAAAAGTTAGCTGAACTCCTGCTATGCTTTACGGCGCAAAGTCACAAGTAATAAAATGCCCAACTTTAAGTACACAGTTACTGCGCAACACACTGTCCGCTGGTGCGTAGCGCACTGCTCTGATGGCAGTGGGCCCTAAACAAAGAATCACGGGCCTACTAAACAGTTAAGTGTCCTGGGCAAGTGCCCTCTCACCCGACCAGGCCCAGTCTGTTCGGCTGGTTCCGTTGCTAGTGCTCCGGCACACGATCTCTCCACCACCCGTAGTCTCCGGTCCCTCAGACAACCGTATGGAAGTTGATAGATGGGTCGAAGCTTGGATGCTCCGAGAGGTCAGTAGGCTCTCCGGATGGGATTCCTCTCCTTCTGACAGGCAGGCTTTCTGGAATCTGCAGGCCCAGGCTCTACGGCCTAGACAGACACAAAGGGCCTCAAAACAGGCTCAGACTTGCTGAGCGGGTGATGTCCGAAGAAAGCACGTGTTGCTCCTCCTCCCCTTTAAATAACCATCCCCAGCAGACCTTGCACCGGGCAATGCACTGTGGGCGTACAGCTGCACTGTGGGTACAGTAGTCTATTTAACATCCACGGCATTGGAGTCCATCTCTCCCTGTACCAAAAGTCCCACCATGCACCTTTCTCAAGGTTAAACAGTAGCCAATCCATTGTCAAATAGAACTCCGGAGGGATCTGGGTTCACTTACATATAAAAGTAGTCTTTATCGCATACCATAAGGTGACACCCCGCTACACACACTATATATGTACACTACCACCCATCACCATCTGTCTAATCCCACCCCATTCAACGATGGTCTTGACAACAGATCTGGTACCTAAAAGAAAACACAAAAACAAAATATACATAGCAATAATGTAATTTTAAGGTATATGACATATATACACAGAAGCAGAGCTGCATCTTCGAGAAGATGGAACTGTCCTTCTTTCAGTCTTAAATTAGTTTCAACTCTGCGTTATATGGAAGTCTTTTCCCTATATTTGGCAAACTACTGCCACCTAGTGTCAGAGGCAACACAGTGTCCTTTAAGCAGGGGCCGAAACACAAACCCACAAAAGAACCAATGTTGAACACAGCATTTCTCAGCAACCCTATTCTGTCTGGCTAACTCCCCAGAGTTCAATAGCACAGCATAGAAAGTTCCTCTGGCAATGAAATGTTTTCTCTTATCCTTTTAAGGAAACCAAAAGGTGACGGCAGAAATAAAGTCACTCGAATCTGCAACACCCTTCTCCTCTTGTGGGAGAACTCAAAAGTAACACGAGAACAGAAATCAGTCTTTTGGCCTTAAGGTAGATAAAATCTGGGATCGGGAAGTGTTACGGACCTCGGTCATCCAGGACAGTGATGGAATACACAACGTCATCATCCCATACACTGCAAATGACCACCTTGTCGGCGTAAATGTGCCAGCCGCAGCTCCAATACCGCCGGCACCCCCCGAACAGTTCAGCCACAAAAAAAGAGTCCCGCTTTCTGAGGTGCTTGGGTATGGCCAATTGCTCCCAAATGGCTTTATCATACCACTGCTCCTGAATGTCCTCAATTTCCTGCATAACATCGCGTGGTACATAAGGGAACTCGAGACCATATTCTTTGGTCACCCTGTCCATTAGCATTCTCTATAGACAAGCAATTTTGGGCAAAGACTGACGGTCTCCCGTCCCGGGTAACACGCATGAGCCTGGTGAACTGTTTGATACAGACTTAACAGGCTTATGGGACACTTCTCTAGCCGCCAAAGTCCATCGAACACCACCCGGGGCCCTTATCCTAGGTGCTGTCTCTCCGGGGTTCATGGCTGTCCACGCCACATAACTACAGGTAGGAGTAACAGCCTCACTTTGGCCCTGCGACAACTCCTGAGCCATGGCCCTTGTCATGTCCTCGGGAACATAGGGTATGAACTTCTTCCCCTTGCCCGGTAAATAAACAAGAACAGTTCCAGACACTCCTTCCCCTGTCTCCTTACCGGTCCCTATTGTGGACTTCTCGGAGACCTCACCACTCACGAGGTCCGGTTCCAGCAGGCGCTGGGGTAGGCCTTGACCGCGGCTGCGGGAGGCCTTAACGTAGCCCACCTTCCGTTTTGCAGGTGCGATGAAAGCACAGGTGGTGGCGGTGGCAGCGTCCGCTGCGGTGTCCGCCGGTGGCTCCGTAGTGGTAGCGACATCTACTCCGGACTCACTTGCTGCAGCAGATGCGATGTGCGTAGGTTGTACCGCAGGGGCGAAGGCGACTTCCTCCGAAGTAACGGTGCCCGTGATCCAGTCTACCTGATAGGCGCGGGGGGGGCACGGTGGGTTGCTCCACCTCATAGAGATGTTCCCCGCAGGATGCACAGCGGCCGAACGGACACAATTGTATGACCAGTCCATTGCACCCAGGGCACAGCATGCCCAGGGCCTCCACATCTCTACTCGTATAGAGCGCAAAGCATCCTCTTGGCTTTAGTCGGATCCCCGTATCTGTGAGCTGGGCTCCGGATTGCGTAGTACCCACAGCATTGGGCATGGAGACCATCTTAGGCCCCGATATGGCTGGTGCCTATGGAAGGGAAGACATGCTGCTTAATCTGGCAACTTCTGGTCTTTGGCGCCAAACACACTCACGTGTCTCACGCAGGTGGCGGGAACTCCTGCCAGTTTAGTTCTTTTTGCACGTAGTTCGCAGGCTTTCTTCTTTCTGGCTCCGCCCATGAACTACCCCTTGACCCCTCTTCTCTCGTTCAAAGCACAGTCCAACACTTTCTCAATGGCAGACTTTCCAAAAAGCAAAAAAACAGTAATCCGGTTGTCAGAGGCAACGGCAAATATCCCAGACGAACCCCCACGTGTAGCACTACCCCGTAGGAGCTTCTGGTTTAAGTTTTGGGTTTGTACGTGACCTCTTTAGCTTTGTTGTCAGGGTGAGAAAGTCTGTAGGAAATGCGATGTCCACACAGGATGTAAAACCTTCAACTGTTGGTTTTATTTTTGCTGCAGTAACTTGTATGGAAAGTAGAAGGTATGAGAAGAAAGGGGAAGGTTCAGGTACACGTTGTAGAACACACAAAAATGTCTAAAGTCATCCACCACTCTCACTTGTGAGTGGGTATTGTTCACCCGGATAGACCCCTCTCACCTGGCCTAGCAGCTGGGATGATGCACGAACCAGTATCAGGACAGTCTCTGCCACAGACCATTTAAGAACAAATGTGGATAGCCAGGAATCCTCTGCCACAGGATTTCAGTCCCGAACTTCCAACCGTGCAGTTAACCACTTAAGCCCCGGACCATTTCGGGCCATTAGGACCAGGCCTGTTTTTGGGATTTGCCACTGCGCTGCTTTAACTGTAAATTGTGCGGACATGCAATGTTGTACCCAAATGAAATTTGCGTCCTTTTCTTCCCACAAATAGAGCTTTCTTTTAATGGTATTTGATTGCCTCTGCGATTTTTATTTTTTGCGATATAAACAGAAAAAGACCGAAAATTTTGAAAAAAATTATATTTTCTACTTTTTGTTATAAGAAAAATCGAATAAACTCAATTTTAGTCATACATTTAGGCCAAAATGTATTCAGCCACATGTCTTTAGTAAAAAAAATGTCAATAAGCGTATATTTATTGGTTTGCGCAAAAGTTATAGCGTTTACAAACTAGGGTACATTTTCTGAAATTTACACAGCTTTAAATTTATGACTGCCTATCTCATTTCTTGAGGTGCTAAAATGGCAGGGCAGTACAAAACCCCCCCAAATGACCCCATTTTGGAAAGTAGACACCCCAAGGAAATTGCTGAGAGGCATGTTGAGCCCATTGAATATTTTTTTTTTTTGTCCCAAGTGATTGAATAATGACAAAAAAAAAAAAAAAATTACAAAAAGTTGTCACTAAATGATATATTGCTCACACATGCCATGGTTATATGTGGAATTGCACCCCAAAATACATTCTGCTGCTTCTCCTGAGTACGGGGATACCACATGTGTGGGACTTTTTAGGAGCCTAGCCACGTACGGGACCCCGGAAACCAAGCACCGCCTTCAGGATTTCTAAGGGCGCAAATTTTTGATTTCACTCCTCACTACCTATCACAGTTTCGAAGGCCATAAAATGCCAAAATAGCACAAAACCCCCCCAAATGACCCCATTTTGGAAAGTAGACACCCCAAGCTATTTACTGAGAGGCATGTTCAGTCCATGGAATATTTTATGTTTTGCCACAAGTTGCGGGAATATGACAAACTTTTTTTTTTTTGCACAAAGTTGTCACTAAATGATATATTGCTCACACATGCCATGGGCATATGTGAAATTACACCCCAAAATACATTCTGCTGCTTCTCCTGAGTACGGGGATACCACATGTGTGGGACTTTTTGGGAGCCTAGCCGCGTACGGGACCCCAAAAACCAAGCACCGCCTTCAAGGTTTCTAAGGGCATAAATTTTTGATTTCACTCCTCACTACCTATCACAGTTTTGAAGGCCATAAAATGCCAAGATGGCACAAAACCCCCCCAAATGACCCCATTTTGGAAAGTAGACACCCCAAGCTATTTGCTGAGAGGCATGTTGACCCCATTGAATATTTTTTTTTGTCCCAAATGATTGAATAATGACAAAAAGAAAAAAAAAATATACAAAAAGTTGTCACTAAATGATATATTGCTCACACATGCCATGGTTATATATGGAATTGCACCCCAAAATACATTCTGCTGCTTCTCCTGAGTACGGGGATACCACATGTGTGGGACTTTTTGGGAGCCTAGCCACGTACGGGACCCCAAAAACCAAGCACCGCCTTCAAGGTTTCTAAGGGCATAAATTTTTGATTTCACTCCTCACTACCTATCACAGTTTTGAAGGCCATAAAATGTCAAAATAGCCCAAAACCCCCACAAATGACCCCATTTTGGAAAGTAGACACCCCAAGCTATTTGCTGAGAGGCATGGTGAGTATTTTACAGCTCTCGTTTGTTTTTGAAAATTAAGAAAGACATTTTTTTTTCTTTTTTTTTTCTTTTTTTACATTTTCAAAACTTTGTGACAAAAAGCGAGATCTGCAAAATACTCAACATACCTCTCAGCAAATAGCTTGGGGTGTCTACTTTCCAAAATGGGGTCATTTGGGGGGGGTTTTGTGCCATCTGGGCATTCCATGGCCTCCGAAACTGTGATAGGCAGTGAGGAGTGAAATCAAAAATTTACACCCATAGAAATCCTGAAGGCGGTGCTTGGTTTTTGGGGTCCCGTACGCGACTAGGCTCCCAAAAAGTCCCACACATGTGGTATCCCCGTACTCAGGAGAAGCAACAGAATGTATTTTGGGGTGTAATTCCACATATGCCCATGGCATGTTTGACTAATATATAATTTAGTGACAACTTTTTGTACATTTTTTTTTTTTTTTTGGTCATTATTCAATCACTTGGGACAAAAAAAAATAAATATTCAATGGGCTCAACATGCCTCTCAGCAAATAGCTTGAGGTGTCTACTTTACAAAATGGGGTCATTTGGGTGGGTTTTGAACTGTCCTGGCATTTTATGCACAACATTAGGAAGCTTATGTCACACATCATCCACTCTTCTAACCACTTGAAGACAAAGCCCTTTCTGACACTTTTTGTTTACATGAAAAAAAAATTTTTTTTGCAAGAAAATTATGTTGAACCCCCAAACATTATATATTTTTTTAAAGCAAAGGCCCTACAGATTAAAATAGTGGGTGTTGCATTTTTTTTTCCACACAGTATTTGCGCAGCGATTTTTCAAACGCATTTTTTGGGGGAAAAACACACTTTTTTTATTTTTAATGCACTAAAAAACACTATATTGCCCAAATGTTTGATGAAATAAAAAAGATGATCATAGGCCGAGTACATGGATACCAAACACGACATGCTTTAAAATTGCGCACAAACGCGCAGCGGCGACAAACTACATTCATTTTTAAAAGCATTTAAAAGCCTTTACAGGTTACCACGTTAGATTTACAGAGGAGGTCTACTGCTAAAATGACTGCCCTCGATCTGACCTTTGCGGTGATACCTCACATGCATGATGCAATTGCTGTTTACATATGACGCTAGACCGACGCTTGCATTCGCCTTTGCGCAAGAGCAGGGGGGGACAGCGGTGCTTTTTTTTTTTTTTATTATTTATTTGGCTTTTTTATTTTATTTTTAAACTGTGCCTTCCATATTTTATTTTTTTACCATTTTTATCGTTATCTCAGGGAATGTAAATATCCCTTATGATAGCAATAGGTAGTGACAGGTACTCTTTTTTTGAAAAAAATTGGGGGGTTAGACCCTAGATCTTTCCTCTGCCCTCAAAGCATCTGACCACACCAAGATCGGTGTGATAAAATGCTTTCCCAATTTCCCAATGGCGCTTTTTATATCCGGGGGGGGGGGACATTCCCTCCCACTGCTTGTAAAAGCAGTCTAGAGGCTAATTATCTGCTAGAATTGCTTTTACATGAAAGCCGGCTGCTGGCTGAAAAGAATGATACCAAGATGATACCTAAACCCGCAGGCATCATTCTGGTATAAACATTCAAAGTCCAGCAACATACCAGTACGTTGCTGGTCCTTGTTGGACATGTATTGTAATCTTTTTTTTCATACAGCCTATTGGCTGAACGAAAAAAAGAAATTGATTGGTGGGTATGCCCACCATTAGAATACCTCCCTTCATCCACCCACTTCTAATGATGGGCATATATGCCGAAGCATGGGGGCATCCTCCCGCAAAAAAGTTATGCCGCGTACACACGGTCAAGCCTTCGTCGGAATTTCGACCGTATGTACGCGGCATAGAAGGTTATGCCGCGTACACACGGTCGGACTTTTCCACGGGCAAGCCTCCGTTGGAATTTCGACCGTATATACGCGGCATTAGGAGCAAAATCGCTCCTCCGCCCCTGCTGCCCCCATGCTTCGGCATATATGCTCTTTTTTTTAACTGTGGTGGTGAAATCACCTCCTACAGCGTTGGAGTCACGGCTTTATGTATCGTGGGAGCAAACGCTGTTGCTGTCAAGATAAATAGATCCGCGCTGCAACTGAATGGCGTACCTGCTAAGCAAATGGTGGTTAACATTAAAACAAAGTAACATTACAGTACAACAGTAAGACCTTACCATGCCATACCTGCAAAGCAAATACCAAAACAAAACCTAGTAAAAAATAAAAAAATGTTTTAACGCAACCTGTGCCTAAAATATATATATGCCGAAGCATGGGGGCATCCTCCCACAAAAAAGTTATGCCGCGTACACACGGTCGGAATTTTCCACGGGCAGGCCTCCGTCGGAATTTCGACCGTATGTACGCGGCATTAGGAGCAAAATCGCTCCTCCGCCCCTGCTGCCCCCATGCTTCGGCATATATGCTCTTTTTTTTAACTGTGGTGGTGAAATCACCTCCTACAGCACTGGAGTCACGGCTTTATGTATCGTGGGAGCAAACGCTGTTGCTGTCAAGATAAATAATTCCGCGCTGCAGTTGAATGGCGCACCTGAAAACAAAAAATTACATACCTGAAAAGCAAGCATGATAAAACATTGCAGAATAGAATACAGTAAAAAAGAGCAGAACAATAGAGAGAAAATAGAGAGAGAGAGAACAATAAAACGACAACTATTTTTGTTTTTTTTATTTTATATTTTTTTTGTGTTTTGTTTTTTACGTTTTTTTTTTTCTTTTTTACACTTTTTTTTGTAACTTTACAACTGTAATGGTTCGGGTCTCTCAAAATGTAATGGCATCTTGGGAGACCCTGTGTAAGTGTGTCCTTGTCTGTGAAATGCTGTACCCTACGCTAAAACTTCACTTTTGAGTGGTAGCGTTCAAAACATTCACCTTGGCAAAGACCAGGCTTGTCAGGACAGAGTGGACAAAAACTACGGGTGTCACGCCTAAATCCGCGCTTGCTACAGACACGACATCTTTTTTGGGGGTGGCTTTGGGTAGGGGTACTCGGGAGGACATACGAATAATGCCTCTCATGCAGCCGGCTTACTGCATTTGGTTGGGGATGGTGAGGTGCAGAACCGCCTGGATACAGGAGTTCTGTGACTATCTCATTCTGGAATTTTAGAAGAGATAACGTCCCGCCTGAAGCTCTGTATAGCACATGAGCGTTCAGCAAAGCCAATTGGAATAATGATAGAGACACTTTTTTGTACCAGCGTCTCGCCTTACGGTCAATTAGATACGGCGCCATCAACTGGTCGTTGAGGTCCACCCCTCCCATATTTTGGTTATATTCGTGGACACAGAGGGGTTTCTCCACAACACCAGTCGCCGTACGAATTTGGACTGTCGTGTCTGCATGAAGGGAGGTAAGAAGGAAAACATTCTTATTGTCCCTCCACTTCATAGCGAGCAAGTTATTACACTTCAAGCAGGCTCTCTCCCCCAGCCTAAGACGGGCATCTACAAGCCGCTGGGGAAAGCCCCGGCGATTAGGTCGCACGGTGCCACATGCTCCAATCTGATGATCAAACAAGTGACTAAACAGTGGCACGCTCGTGTAATAATTGTCCACATACAAGTGGTACCCCTTTCCGAATAAGGGTGACACCAAGTTCCACACTATCTTGCCAGCGCTCCCTATGTAATCCGGGCAGTTGACCGACTCAATCTGACTGTCTTTTCCCTCATAAACCGTAAAGTTCACTACATAGCCTGTTGCCCTGTCACAGAACTTGTAGAGCTTGACCCTGTATCTGGCACGCTTGCTGGGAAGGTACTGCTTGAAAGACAAGCGGCCAGAAAATTTAATCAGGGACTCATCAACGCAGACAACTTGATCGGGAGTAAACAAGGCTGCAAAACGTTCGTTGAAGTGGTTTATGAGGGGCCGAATTTTATAGAGCCGGTCGTATTCAGGGTCCCCACGTGGACGACAAAGTTCATTGTCGTTGAAGTGCATGAACCGCAAAATCTGCTCGTATCGTGCCCTGGACATGGAGGCAGAGAACACGGGCATGTGGTCAATTGGGTGCGTGGACCAATAAGCACGCAATGACGGAAATTTATGTGTGCCCATGTTGAGGGAAAGGCCCAGAAAGGTCTTAAATTCGGAAACCGTAATTGGTTTCCAATTTCTGGCAATTTTAGGCAACTGGGGGTTAGCGGCGATAAATTGACCAGCATATAAATTACTCTGGTCCACAATAGATCTATAGAGATCTTCCGTGAAAAACAGCGAATAAAAATCAATTGGAATAAAATCAGCTGTTTCCACCTGAATACCGGGTTGGGCAGTGAATGGGGGAAGTACGGGTTCTGCAGAAGTGGTGGGGACCCAATCAGGATAGGCGAATTCTGCAGGAAGGGCACTATGGGCACGACGGGCCTGCCTTTGTCTTCTTGGTGGCAGCGGGACACTACTTGTGCTTGCCACCTCGCCAGCTTGAACTGCACTTATGGGACTCGCCACGTCACCAAGTGTTACTGCAGTGCTGGATGTACGTCCAGGCTGTACTAGGCCGCTGGTGCTTGCCAGTTCACCAGAAGGAATAGCGGCGCTAGTACTACTCTGCTCCATGATACGAGAGACCTGCGGTTCTTGCTCCTCAACAACCTCAGAAGATCGGGATCGGGTACACCTGACCTTAGCAGGGACCTCAACTTCGTCGTCAGAGCTATCTGACGTGGGGCCGCTGACGTCACTGTCTTCTACGGGAAGATATTCTGAGCCTGAATCTGACAGATACGTGACCTCCTCTTCACTATCTGTCATGCTCAGAATCTCGTAGGCCTCTTTACTAGTGTACCTTCGTCTTGCCATTTTGGGCTCTAAATTTAGGGGTACACTAGTAAGATTCACAGGAAAAAAAGCACCTGACTGTCGTCAGCAAATATATCAAACGCTACAAAAAAACTGTTAGCGATCGCAGGGATCAGGCCTGTCTCTGCGAACGCTGCAGTTATGTGTGTTGTGTTTGGTAAGTGACAGTGATCGATCGATACTGCACTTGGGTGGGCTGGGCTGGGCTGGGCTGGGCGGAGGGGCTAAACGCAGGCGCTAGCAGGTATCTGGGCTGATCCCGCTAACACTGCGTTTTTGGGAACCCTAAACCGCTGGGGATGCTAGTATAGATCTGATCAGATACTATACCACTAAGGGGGGTGTATGCTTTGCGCGTGGGTGTTAGCGTTACTGGCACTAACCTAACACTGCCTGGGGCGACGCAGACCCTCTCTGGCGCTAAAACCTAATTGATCTCACCCGCCGGGCGATCAGGGGGGTTAAACCTTTATTGGGTTATATACGGCGGGTGCCCTGATGCTATAAAAAGCAAACTAATCAACCAGCGTCACCCGTAACCTTTATATGGTGATCACTGGTGAAAGGGTTAACTAGGGGCAATCAGGGGGTTAAAACCTTTATTAGGTTAAATATGGGGGTACCTGACACTATATAAAAACCTGACGGGTAACCTAAATAACTAAATAACTTACTGGCTAACCAGTGACACCAGTGACGCTTATACGGCGATCACTGGTGAAAGGGTTAACTCTAGGGGCAATCAGGGGGTTAAAATAATATATGGGGGTACCTGACACTAATAAAAACCTGCGGCGAACCTAAAAAAAAAATAACTGCCTATCTAAAACACCAGCGACACGAATACAGCGATCGGAAAAACAATCGCTTAGTGACGCTGAAGTTAGGGGGTGAAAGGGTTACCTGGGGGGTGATCAAGGGGTTAAACCTTTATTAGGGGGGGTTAGGGGGCTACCCTGGACCTAAAGGGGCCTAATCCTAACTGCCCTGCAACTTTTTACAATCACAGATGACACTAAATGCAGTGATCAGTACAGGGCCGGCCCTATGATGGGACCGGGTGGTACCAGGCGGCACTGTTAGGGGGGCGGCAAACTGACGCCCGCCTGCCAGCTCCGCTGCCTGTGAGGAGCCCAGCGCCGCTGAGGACACTCACAGGCGGGGGGGGGGGGCAGTCAGCGAGTGAGCAGGCATGGGCAGGCGCCGCTCCCTGTGAGGAGCCCGGTGTACCGGCGCCGCTGCCTGTGAGGACACTCACAGGCGAGGGGAGGGGGCAGTCAGCGAGTGAGCACTGCAGGCACCGCTCCCTGTGAGGAGCCCGGCGCCGCTGCTGTTGGTGACAGGGGCGGACAGAGCACTCGCAGCGGGGGGGGGTTGGGAGCAGTCAGCAAGTGAGCAGGCAGCGGAGCAGAGTGATGATGTCATCTCTCCCCGTCGCCCTGCATCACCACAGTTTCACCCTCACTGTGCAGCCATGGGCAGCAGAGAGATTATATCATCTCTCTGCTGCCTGCCTTCACTTTGGGACACAGCAAGTGACAACCGCAACGTGTGACAGGTGATGTCGTGACAATCCGCAACGTGTGGCAAGTGACAATACGCAACGTGTGGCAGGTGACGCTTGGCAAGTGACAATCCGCAACGTGTGGCAAGTGACAATACGCAACGTGTGGCAGGTGACGCTTGGCAAGTGACAATCCGCAACGTGTGGCACGGGACTATCCGCAACGTGTGGCAGGTGACGCCGTGGCAAGTGACAATCCGCAACGTGTGGCAGGTGACGTTGTGGCAAGTGACAATCTGCAACGTGTGGCAGGTGATGTTGTGGCAAGTGACAATCTGCAACGTGTGGCAGGTGACGTTGTGGCAAGTGACAATGCGCAACGTGTGACAGGTGACGTCGTGACAATCCGCAACATGTGGCAAGTGACAATACGCAAGGTGTGGCAGGTGACGCTTGGCAAGTGACAATCCGCAACGTGTGGCACGGGACTATCCGCAATGTGTGGCAGGTGACGTTGTGGCAAGTGACAATATGCAACGTGTGGCAGGTGACGCCGTGGCAAGTGACAATCCGCAATGTGTGGCACGGGACTATCCGCAATGTGTGGCACGGGACTATCCGCAATGTGTGGCAGGTGACTTTGTGGCAAGTGACAATATGCAACGTGTGGCAGGTGACGCCGTGGCAAGTGACAATCCGCAATGTGTGGCACAGGACTATCCGCAATGTGTGGCAGGTGACGTTGTGGCAAGTGACAATCCGCAACGTGTGGCAGGTGACGTTGTGGCAAGTGACAATGCGCAACGTGTGGCAGGTGATGTTGTGGCATGTGACGTGGCAAGAGACAACCCGCAACGTGTGGCAGATGACAATCCGCAACGTGTGGCAGGTGACGTGGCAAGTGACAATCCGCAACGTGTGGCAAGTGGCAACCCGCAACGTGTGGCAGGTGACATAAGTGACCATGCGCAACATGTGGCAGCCGACAATCCGCAACGTGTGGCAGGTGACAACCCGCATCTGGTGGTGGAGTCCGAAGCAAAACTGTAAGTACAAACACACATCACAAGTTGTATGAGACATGAGAGCCTCTGAGAGGGACTTGCCTTGCCCAGCCCTGATTAACCACTTAAGGACCGGAAAGATTTGCCCACTTTTAAATAACAAACATGTTATACTTACCTCCACTGTGCAGTGTGTTTGGAAAAGAGTGGCCCCGATTCTCTGGTCCCTCGGCGGCTGTCTTGGCTCCTCCCTGCATCAGCTAACCCCCTTCTGGGAAGCACTCTCCCAAGGGGGTTAGCTTGCGGGCGCGCTCCCTGTTATACACGCTGCGTCCATAGACACAACGTGTATGACTCGTTCCCGCCCCCCCCAGGGCCCGGGTCATTGGATGTGATTGACAGCAGCGCGAGCCAATGGCTGCACTGCTATCAATCTAGCCAATTAACGGCCAGACTCCGTGGAGAAGAGGACGCCGGGGGACGCGCACAGCAAGTGAACGGGCTCAGGTAAGTAAAACAGGGGGGCTGGGGGGCAGTCATTGCCAGGTGTTTTTTCACCTTAATGCATAGGATGCATTAAGGTGAAAAATCACGAACCTTTACAAACCCTTTAATAACCAGGCCATTTTTTGCGATACGGCACTGTGTCGCTTTAACTGACAATTGCGCGGTAATGCGACACTGTACCCAAATAAAATTGGCGTCCTTTTTTTCCCACAAATAGAGCTTTCTTTTGGTGATATTTGATCACCTCTGCGGTTTTTATTTATTGCACTATAAACAACAAACGAGCAACAATTAAAAAAAACAAACAAACAATATTTTTTACTTTTTGCTATAATAAATATCCAAAAAATGTATAAAAAAATTATTTCTTCATCAGTTTAGGCCAATATGTATTCTTCTACATATTTTTGGTACCAAAAAAAACATAATTAGCGTACATTGATTAGTTTGCGCAAAAGACATTGCGGCCGCCCGCCATGCACAGGTCCCTTTATACATGTATAGAGCCCTGACAGGTCCTTTTATACACCTATATGCACGTATAGAGCCATGACAGGTCCTCTTTATATTCCTTTATACATGTATAGAGCCATGACAGGTCCTCTTTATACTCATTTATACATGTATAGAGCCACGACAGGTCCTCTTTATTATCCTTTATACATGTATAGAGCCATGACAGGTCCTCTTTATACATGTATAGAGCCACAACAGGTCCTCTTTTTACTCCTATACATGTATAGAGCCATGACGGGTCCCCCTTAGTTATCATGATATAAAATAATGAATGTGGGGGCCTTTTGGTGGGCGTGATTATTTTTTTTTTGGGGGGGGGCAGCATTTCATTCTTGGTCCCAGGCAGCACAATGTCTTCGGCCGGCCCTGGATCAGTAAAATAAATGATCACTGCAATCAGTGACACTGTGATTGGGGGCTTTGGGGTGACCTGGGGGGTGATCTGGGGGTGACTGGGGGGTGATTTGTGTGTCTATGTGTACCTACGTGTCAGTGGACTGTTGGAGCACTAACCTCTGTCTTCTCTCCTCGGCGCCGGGAACGAAAAGAACGCGGCGAGGGAGATGACATCACTTCCTCCAGCCTGTGTTTACATCACATGGCGGAGGAAGCATTTTCATTGGCCGGGAGCGATCGCGGGGGGGGGGGGCGGAATCGAGCGGCCGCCCCCTCATGCCTGATCGCTCCCGAACACTTAACGGCCGCTCACTGCAGTGAAGGGGGGTCCGGATGGACCCCCCAACTGCACAAAGGCGATCACGTAGATCTACGTGATTCTGCCTGTCCGTGCCATTCTGCCGACGTAAATCGGCGGTGGGCGGTCGTTAAGTGGTTAAAGAACCTTTAAGCCGATCAGGTGAACTGCTTGGCGTTTAAAGTAGTGGATCCCCTCTTAACAAGGTCACCAGGCCTATCCCGAGACATTAGCACTTTGCTGGTCTCCTCCAGGGCAGGTCCTCCCCCGGTTTCCTTCGTTAAGCAGCTTCCTCCCTCTTGGTGGACAGCTTGGGATCCCCTTTAGAATTGTAGGCCCCAGCCAGACTAGCTGGGCCTACTGAATAGCGATGCAGCCTCGGGCCAACATGGCCCCGAGGCCAGAATCCCACACACATACCTCGCGCCAGGAGGGCAGCGGGGCGGAGACGAACCATGTCACAATGGCGTCTGCCCCTTAAGTATCCCTCCCAAGCATGCACAGCGGGGCACCACTCCCACTGTACCACTGCCGAGAAGGGACACCAAATACACCATGGTCTGCCTGCATTCCAACATGGGCCTGAGGTGGTACCGCCACCTTCAGGCAACAAGGGAAACACACTACCAGGCACCACCATAGCCAGAACAGAGACAATTTAGATATAATCATATAAGTCTGAGCCCAACTATTGGCTCAGACACCCCCTAAATTTGCAATAGCGCCCCGATTATCGGGGGTAGGGCACTACATACAGTATATACCCTATGGCAGCGTTCCCAACCATGTATATACTCTATGGCAGCGTTCCCAACCATGTACAGTATATACCCTATGACAGCAGTTCCCAATCATGTACAGTATATACCCTATGACAGCAGTTCCCAACCATGTATATACCCTATGGCAGCGGTTCCCAACCATGTATATACCCTATGGCAGCAGTTCCCAATCATGTATATACCCAATGGCAGCGGTTCCCAACCATGTATATACCCTATGGCAGCAGTTCCCAACCATGTATGAACCCTATGACAGCAGTTCCCAACCATGTACAATATATACCCTATGGCAGCGTTCCCAACCATGTACAGTATATACCCTATGGCAGCGTTCCCAACCATGTACAGTATATACCCTATGACAGCAGTACCCAACCATGTATATACCCTATGGCAGCGGTTCCCAACCATTTATATACCCTATGGCAGCAGTTCCCAACCATGTATATACCCTATGGCAGCAGTTCCCAACCATGTATGAACCCTATGACAGCAGTTCCCAACCATGTATGAACCCTATGACAGCAGTTATCAACCATGTACAATATATACCCTATGGCAGCGTTCCCAACCATGTACAGTATATACCCTATGACAGCAGTACCCAACCATGTATATACCCTATGGCAGCGGTTCCCAACCATTTATATACCCTATGGCAGCAGTTCCCAACCATGTATATACCCTATGGCAGCGGTTCCCAACCATGTATATACCCTATGGCAGCGGTTCCCAACTATGTATATACCCTATGGCAGCGTTCTCAACCATGAATATACCCTATGGCAGCGTTCCCAACCACGAATATACCCTATGGCAGCGTTCCCAACCATGGATATACCCTATGGCAGCATTCCCAACCATGTATATACCCTATGGCAGCATTCCCAACCATGTATATACCCTATGACAGCAGTTCCCAACCATGTATATACCCTATGGCAGCGGTTCCCAACCATGTACAGTTTATACCCTATGGCAGCATTCCCAACCATGTATATACCCTATGGCAGCAGTTCTCATCCATGTATATACCCTATGGCGGGACTCAAAATTTAAAGTCCTGGGCTACTAGACAGGCCTTAAGAGTTACTCACCGGTACAGGGGCTTCTCCATCAGCTGTTCGAGGTAGATATCCCCCTCTCCCCTAAGCTATTTCTACTCCGCCTTCTCCCTTCTAAACTTCCCGGATTAGCAAAAAAACTTGCCACACATATACTCACAGCGGCAGGGTGCTTAATGGCGCTACACTGGAAAAATCTACATCACCCAACACTTTCGGACCTCTATTCCTGAATTAAAGACGTAGACCTCATGGAGTCTATGCTGGCCCGCTTAGAAGATCATATGGCTCCACATACGGCAATCTGGGAGGGCTGGTACCTCCGGGTGGAACCCACTTAATTGCTCGGGCACCCCCCGCCATGTGGGCCGAGTCTACGCGGGATCCTCAAGTGACGAGTCTACCTGGTTGGAATTACTCTCCTATACACTTTCCCTCCTCCTTCTCTCTCCCCTCCTTTCCTCTCCCCCCCCTTTTTTTTCCCTTTTATCTTTGGAAACGCAGACCACGCAATTATAGGATAATCTTCGTCCTGATAGTACGTTTAACTGTTGATCGAGATCCGCCTATAGGCTTATAGGTATTACTACTGTGTTATGTTGACACTCTTGTAGAGCTGTATTTCAACCTCCTTTTATTAATCGGCTATGCTTCATGTCTGATATTTGCGGGATGCATCCACGCCACCTACAGAAGTCTGTTGATCCCTCATTATTATTTATTTCTCCCCCTCTTTATTTATTTTATGACATTACCCCTTCTTGTACGTTTGCCTTATATTTTTGTATTGAAACAAACAAAACTTAATAAAACTGTCAATTATAAAATTTAAAAAATGGTTACTCGCCACCATTTACCCTACCTAACCCCTACCCTGCACCGCCCCTAAACATACCCTCGTAAATTATTTAATTAAATTACACTGTTAAATGTTTTATGCAGATTTAAGGTACACAAATAAATATTAACAACAACAACAACGTTATCAGTGTCCATCATTGCAGCCTCATCAGTGCCCATCAGTGTAGCCCCGTCAGTGCCGCCTCATCAGTGCCCATCAATGCAGCCTCATCAGTGCAGCCTATCAATGCCATCAGTGCAGCCTCTCAGTGCCAATCAATGCAGACTCATCAGTGCAGCCTATCAGTACCATCAGTGCAGCCTCTCAGTGCCCATCAATGAAGCCTCATCAGTGCCCATCAATGCAACCTATTGGTGCCCATCAGGGCAGCCTATCAGTGCTCATTAATGTAGCCTCATCAGTGCCAATCAATGCAGCCTCTTCGATGCCCATCATGCAGTCTATCACTGCCCATCAATGCAGCCTCATCAGTGCCCATCAATGCAGCCTATCAGTGCAGCCTCATCAATGCCCTTCAATGCAGCCCATTAGTGCCCATCAGCGCAGCCTTTTCGTGCCCATCAATGTAGCCTCATCAGTGCCCATCAATGCAGCCTCATCAGTGCCCATCAGCACAGCCTATCAGTGCCCATCAGTGCAGCCTAATCAGTGCCCATCAATTCAGCCTCAACAGTGCCCATCAATGCAGCCTCATCAGTGCCCATCAATGGAGCCTATTCAGTGTCCATCAATGCAGCCTATCAGTGCCCATCAGTGCATTTTATCAGTGCCCATCAATGCAGCCTCATCAGTGCCTATCAGTACCCATCAGTGCAGCCTATCAGTGCCCATCAATGCAGCCTCATCAGTGCTCATCAATGCAGCCACAGGGAGGAATCGGGAAGAGAGCCGACCGGATCACACAGAGAGCGGATCTCTCGCTGTGATACAGCTTGGATCTGAAATGCCGGCCGCTGTCAAACAAAGTCCTGCCTCCTGGACCGGCTCCTATGATAGACATCACACTACATCAATTTCCCAGAATTGGTCCAGTGTGCTGTCTATCATAGGAGATGGTCCAGGAGGCGGGACTTTGTTTGACAGCAGGCGTTTCAGATCCAAGCTGTGTCACCGAAAGAGTTCCCCTCTATGTGTGATCCGACCATCTCTCCTCTCCCTCTCCACTCCCTTCCCCTAGCTGATGCTGGGACATCATTCCTCTCATTGACCCCAATGCTGGGACATCATTCCTCCTATTGACCCCAATGCTGGGACATCATTCCTCCCATTGACCCCAATGCTGGGACATCATTCCTCCCATTGACCCCAATGCTGGGACATCATTCCTTCCATTGACCCCAATGCTGGGACATCATTCCTCCCATTGACCCCAATGCTGGGACATCATTCCTCCCATTGACCCCAATGCTGGGACATACATAATTCCTCCCATTGACCCCAATGCTGGGACATCATTCCTCCCATGGACCCCAATGCTGGGACATCATTCCTCCCATTGACCCCAATGATGGGACATCATTCCTCCCCTTGACACCAATGCTGGGACATCATTCCTCCCATTGACCCCAATGCTGGGACATCATTCCTCCCATTGACCCCAATGCTGGGACATACATAATTCCTCCCATTGACTCCAATGCTGGGACATCATTCCTCCCATTGACCCCAATGCTGGGACATCATTCCTCCCATTGACCCCAATGATGGGACATTATTCCTCCCCTTGACACCAATGCTGGGACATCATTCCTCCCATTGACCCCAATGCTGGGACATACATAATTTCTCCCATTGACTCCAATGCTGGGACATCATTCCTCCCATTGACCCCAATGCTGGGATATCATTCCTCCCATTGACCCCAATGCTGGGACATCATTCCTCCCATTGACCCCAATACTGGGAATCATTCCTCCCCTTGACACCAATGCTGGGACATCATTCCTCCCATTGACCCCAATACTGGGACATCATTCCTCCCAATGACCCCAATGATGGGACATAACTCCTCCCCTTGACACCAATGATGGGACATAATTCCTCCCCTTGACACCAATGCTGGGACATCATTCCTCCTATTGACCCCAATGCTGGGACATCATTCCTCCCATTGACCCCAATGATGGGACATCATTCCTCCCATTGACATCAATGCTGGGACATCATTCCTCCCCTTGACATCAATGCTGGGACATCATTCCTCCCATTGACCCCAATGCTGGGACATCATTCCTCCCATTGACCCCAATACTGGGACATCATTCCTCCCAATGACCCCAATGATGGGATATCATTCCTCCCATTGACCCCAATGCTGGGACATCATTCCTCCCCTTGACCCCAATGCTGGGACATACATAATTCCTCCCATTGACCCCAATGCTGGGACATCATTCCTCCCCTTGACACCAATGCTGAGACATCATTCCTCCCATTGACCCCAATGCTGGGACATCATTCCTCCCATTGACCCCAATGCTGGGACATCATTCCTCCCATTGACCCCAATGCTGGGTTATCATTCCTCCCATTGACCCCAATACTGGGACATCATTCCTCCCAATGACCCCAATGATGGGACATCATTCCTCCCAATGACCCCAATGCTGGGACATCATTCCTCCCATTGACCCCAATGCTGGGACATCATTCCTCCCATTGACCCCAATGCTGGGACATAATTCCTCCCATTGACTCCAATGCTGGGACATCATTCCTCCCATTGACCCCAATGCTGGGACATCATTCCTCCCATTGACCCCAATGCTGGGACATCATTCCTCCCATTGACCCCATTGCTGGGACATCATTCCTCCCCTTGACCCCAATTCTTGGACATCATTCCTCCCATTGACCCCAATACTGGGACATCATTCCTCCCAATGACCCCAATGATGGGACATCATTCCTCCCAATGACCCCAATGCTGGGACATCATTCCTCCCATTGACCCCAATGCTGGGACATAATTCCTCCCATTGACTCCAATGCTGGGACATCATTCCTCCCATTGACCCCAATGCTGGGACATCATTCCTCCCATTGACCCCAATGCTGGGACATCATTCCTCCCATTGACCCCATTGCTGGGACATCATTCCTCCCAATGACCCCATTGCTGGGACATCATTCCTCCCCTTGACCCCAATTCTTGGACATCATTCCTCCCATTGACCCCAATGCTGGGACATCATTCCTCACAGATAGATTATTTAACAGAGGAAGAGCCAGCATAGTAGTGCAGATAGGTTAGATGGAGGTGTAGAAGCCAATGGTAGGATGGAGGGGTAATAGTCAGCACAGTGGGGAGATCGGTAGGATGGAGGGGTAATATCCAGCACAGTGGGGAGATCGGTAGGATGGAGGGGTAATATCCAGCACAGTGGGGAGATCGGTAGGATGGAGGGGTAATATCCAGCACAGTGGGGGAGATCGGTAGGATGGAGGGGTAATATCCAGCACAGTGGGGAGATCGATAGGATGGAGGGGTAATAGTCAGCACAGTGGGGAGATCGGTAGGATGGAGGGGTAATAATCAGCAGAGTGGGGTAGATCGGTAGGATGGAGGGGTAATATCCAGCACAGTGGGGGGATCGGTAGGATGGAGGGGTAATAGTCAGCACAGTGGGGAGATCGGTAGGATGGAGGGGTAATATCCAGCACAGTGGGGGAGATCGGTAGGATGGAGGGGTAATATCCAGCACAGTGGGGAGATCGGTAGGATGGAGGGGTAATAGTCAGCACAGTGGGGAGATCGGTAGGATGGAGGGGTAATATCCAGCACAGTGGGGAGATCGGTAGGATGGAGGGGTAATAATCAGCACAGTGGGGGGATCGGTAGGATGGAGGGGTAATATCCAGCACAGTGGGGGAGATCGGTAGGATGGAGGGGTAATTTCCAGCACAGTGGGGGAGATCGGTAGGATGGAGGGGTAATTTCCAGCACAGTGGGGGAGATCGGTAGGATGGAGGGGTAATTTCCAGCACAGTGGGGAGATCGGTAGGATGGAGGGGTAATTTCCAGCACAGTGGGGGAGTTCGGTAGGATGGAGGGGTAATATCCAGCACAGTGGGGAAATCGGTAGGATGGAGGGGTAATATCCAGCACAGTGGGGAGATCGGTAGGATGGAGGGGTAATATCCAGCACAGTGGGGAGATCGGTAGGATGGAGGGGTAATATCCAGCACAGTGGGGAGATCGGTAGGATGGAGGGGTAATAGTCAGCACAGTGGGGAGATCGGTAGGATGGAGGGGTAATATCCAGCACAGTGGGGGAGATCGGTAGGATGGAGGGGTAATATCCAGCACAGTGGGGAGATCGGTAGGATGGAGGGGTAATAGTCAGCACAGTGGGGAGATTGGTAGGATGGAGGGGTAATAGTCAGCACAGTGGGGAGATCGGTAGGATGGAGGGGTAATATCCAGCACATTGGGGAGATCGGTAGGATGGAGGGGTAATATGGTAATATCCAGCACAGTGGGGAGATCGGCAGGATGGAGGGGTAATAGTCAGCACAGTGGGGAGATCGGTAGGATGGAGGGGTAATATCCAGCACAGTGGGGAGATCGGTAGGATGGAACGGTAATTTCCAGCACAGTGGGGAGATCGGTAGGATGGAGGGGTAATAGTCAGCACAGTGGGGGTGATCAGTAGGATGGAGGGGTAATATGGTAATATCCAGCACAGTGGGGAGATCGGTAGGATGGAGGGGTAATAGTCAGCACAGTGGGGAGATCGGTAGGATGGAGGGGTAATAGTCAGCACAGTGGGGAGATCGGTAGGATGGAGCGGTAATTTCCAGCACAGTGGGGAGATCGGTAGGATGGAGGGGTAATAGTCAGCACAGTGGGGGTGATCAGTAGGATGGAGGGGTAATATCCAGCACAGTGGGGGGATCGGTAGGATGGAGGGGTAATAGTCAGCACAGTGGGGAGATCGGTAGGATGGAGGGGTAATATCCAGCACAGTGGGGGAGATCGGTAGGATGGAGGGGTAATTTCCAGCACAGTGGGGGAGATCGGTAGGATGGAGGGGTAATTTCCAGCACAGTGGGGAGATCGGTAGGATGGAGGGGTAATTTCCAGCACAGTGGTGGAGATCGGTAGGATGGAGGGGTAATATCCAGCACAGTGGGGGGATCGGTAGGATGGAGGGGTAATATCCAGCACAGTGGGGAGATCGGTAGGATGGAGGGGTAATAGTCAGCACAGTGGGGAGATCGGTAGGATGGAGGGGTAATATCCAGCATAGTGGGGGGATCGGTAGGATGGAGGGGTAATATCCAGCATAGTGGGGGGATCGGTAGGATGGAGGGGTAATATCCAGCATAGTGGGGGGATCGGTAGGATGGAGGGGTAATATCCAGCATAGTGGGGGGATCGGTAGGATGGAGGGGTAATATCCAGCATAGTGGGGGGATCGGTAGGATGGAGGGGTAATAGTCAGCACAGTGGGGAGATCGGTAGGATGGAGGGGTAATATCCAGCACAGTGGGGGAGATCGGTAGGATGGAGGGGTAATATCCAGCACAGTGGGGAGATCGGTAGGATGGAGGGGTAATAGTCAGCACAGTGGGGAGATCGGTAGGATGGAGGGGTAATAATCAGCAGAGTGGGGGAGATCGGTAGGATGGAGGGGTAATATCCAGCACAGTGGGGGGATCGGTAGGATGGAGGGGTAATAGTCAGCACAGTGGGGAGATCGGTAGGATGGACGGGTAATATCCAGCACAGTGGGGGAGATCGGTAGGATGGAGGGGTAATTTCCAGCACAGTGGGGGAGATCGGTAGGATGGAGGGGTAATTTCCAGCACAGTGGGGAGATCGGTAGGATGGAGGGGTAATTTCCAGCACAGTGGGGGAGATCGGTAGGATGGAGGGGTAATTTCCAGCACAGTGGGGAGATCGGTAGGATGGAGGGGTAATTTCCAGCACAGTGGGGGAGATCGGTAGGATGGAGGGGTAATAGTCAGCACAGTGGGGAGATCGGTAGGATGGAGGGGTAATACTCAGCACAGTGGGGAGATCGGTAGGATGGAGGGGTAATTTCCAGCACAGTGGGGGAGATCGGTAGGATGGAGGGGTAATTTCCAGCACAGTGGGGAGATCGGTAGGATGGAGGGGTAATATCCAGCACAAGGGGGGAGATCGGTAGGATGGAGGGGTAATAGTCAGCACAGTGGGGAGATCGGTAGGATGGAGGGGTAATATCCAGCACAGTGGGGAGATCGGTAGGATGGAGGGGTAATATCCAGCACAAGGGGGGAGATCGGTAGGATGGAGGGGTAATAGTCAGCACAGTGGGGAGATCGGTAGGATGGAGGGGTAATATCCAGCACAGTGGGGAGATCGGTAGGATGGAGGGGTAATATCCAGCACAGTGGGGAGATCGGTAGGATGGAGGGGTAATAGTCAGCACAGTGGGGAGATCGGTAGGATGGAGGGGTAATATCCAGCACAGTGGGGAGATCGGTAGGATGGAGGGGTAATAGTCAGCACAGTGGGGAGATCGGTAGGATGGAGGGGTAATAATCAGCACAGTGGGGAGATCGGTAGGATGGAGGGGTAATTTCCAGCACAGTGGGGGAGATCGGTAGGATGGAGGGGTAATTTCCAGCACAGTGGGGAGATCGGTAGGATGGAGGGGTAATAGTCAGCACAGTGGGGAGATCGGTAGGATGGAGGGGTAATATCCAGCACAGTGGGGGAGATCGGTAGGATGGAGGGGTAATAGTCAGCACAGTGGGGAGATCGGTAGGATGGAGGGGTAATATCCAGCACAGTTGGGAGATCGGTAGGATGGAGGGGTAATAATCAGCACAGTGGGGAGATCGGTAGGATGGAGGGGTAATAGTCAGCACAGTGGGGAGATCGGTAGGATGGAGGGGTAATATCCAGCACAGTGGGGAGATCGGTAGGATGGAGGGGTAATTTCCAGCACAGTGGGGAGATCGGTAGGATGGAGGGGTAATAGTCAGCACAGTGGGGAGATCGGTAGGATGGAGGGGTAATATCCAGCACAGTGGGGGAGATCGGTAGGATGGAGGGGTAATAGTCAGCACAGTGGGGAGATCGGTAGGATGGAGGGGTAATATCCAGCACAGTTGGGAGATCGGTAGGATGGAGGGGTAATATCCAGCACAGTGGGGAGATCGGTAGAATGGAGGGGTAATAATCAGCACAGTGGGGAGATCGGTAGGATGGAGGGGTAATATCCAGCACAGTGGGGAGATCGGTAGGATGGAGGGGTAATATCCAGCACAGTGGGGAGATCGGTAGGATGGAGGGGTAATAGTCAGCACAGTGGGGAGATCGGTAGGATGGAGGGGTAATAGTCAGCACAGTGGGGAGATCGGTAGGATGGAGGGGTAATAGTCAGCACAGTGGGGAGATCGGTAGGATGGAGGGGTAATATCCAGCACAGTGGGGGAGATCGGTAGGATGGAGGGGTAATTTCCAGCACAGTGGGGGAGATCGGTAGGATGGAGGGGTAATAGTCAGCACAGTGGGGGAGATCGGTAGGATGGAGGGGTAATATCCAGCACAGTGGGGAGATCGGTAGGATGGAGGGGTAATATCCAGCACAGTGGGGGAGATCGGTAGGATGGAGGGGTAATATCCAGCACAGTGGGGAGATCGGTAGGATGGAGGGGTAATAGTCAGCACAGTGGGGAGATCGGTAGGATGGAGGGGTAATAATCAGCACAGTGGGGGAGATCGGTAGGATGGAGGGGTAATATCCAGCACAGTGGGGGAGATCGGTAGGATGGAGGGGTAATATCCAGCACAGTGGGGAGATCGGTAGGATGGAGGGGTAATAGTCAGCACAGTGGGGAGATCGGTAGGATGGAGGGGTAATATCCAGCACAGTGGGGGAGATCGGTAGGATGGAGGGGTAATTTCCAGCACAGTGGGGGAGATCGGTAGGATGGAGGGGTAATAGTCAGCACAGTGGGGGAGATCGGTAGGATGGAGGGGTAATAGTCAGCACAGTGGGGGAGATCGGTAGGATGGAGGGGTAATTTCCAGCACAGTGGGGAGATCGGTAGGATGGAGGGGTAATAGTCAACACAGTGGGGAGATCGGTAGGATGGAGGGGTAATATCCAGCACAGTGGGGAGATCGGTAGGATGGAGGGGTAATAGTCAACACAGTGGGGAGATCGGTAGGATGGAGGGGTAATATCCAGCACAGTGGGGAGATCGGTAGGATGGAGGGGTAATTTCCAGCACAGTGGGGAGATCGGTAGGATGGAGGGGTAATAGTCAACACAGTGGGGAGATCGGTAGGATGGAGGGGTAATATCCAGCACAGTGGGGGAGATCGGTAGGATGGAGGGGTAATTTCCAGCACAGTGGGGGAGATCGGTAGGATGGAGAGGTAATTTCCAGCACAGTGGGGAGATCGGTAGGATGGAGGGGTAATTTCCAGCACAGTGGGGGAGATCGGTAGGAAGGAGGGGTAATGTCCAGCACAGTGGGGAGATCGGTAGGATGGAGGGGTAATAATCAGCACAGTGGGGAGATCGGTAGGATGGAGGGGTAATATCCAGCACAGGGGGGAGATCGGTAGGATGGAGGGGTAATATCCAGCACAGTGGGGGGATCGGTAGGATGGAGGGGTAATAGTCAGCACAGTGGGGGAGATCGGTAGGATGGAGGGGTAATATCCAGCACAGTGGGGAGATCGGTAGGATGGAGGGGTAATTTCCAGCACAGTGGGGGGATCGGTAGGATGGAGGGGTAATTTCCAGCACAGTGGGGTGATCGGTAGGATGGAGGGGTAATAGTCAGCACAGTGGGGAGATCGGTAGGATGGAGGGGTAATATCCAGCACAGTGGGGGAGATCGGTAGGATGGAGGGGTAATTTCCAGCACAGTGGGGGAGATCGGTAGGATGGAGGGGTAATAGTCAGCACAGTGGGGGAGATCGGTAGGATGGAGGGGTAATATCCAGCACAGTGGGGAGATCGGTAGGATGGAGGGGTAATATCCAGCACAGTGGGGGAGATCGGTAGGATGGAGGGGTAATATCCAGCACAGTGGGGAGATCGGTAGGATGGAGGGGTAATATCCAGCACAGTGGGGGAGATCGGTAGGATGGAGGGGTAATTTCCAGCACAGTGGGGGAGATCGGTAGGATGGAGGGGTAATAGTCAACACAGTGGGGAGATCGGTAGGATGGAGGGGTAATATCCAGCACAGTGGGGAGATCGGTAGGATGGAGGGGTAATAGTCAACACAGTGGGGAGATCGGTAGGATGGAGGGGTAATATCCAGCACAGTGGGGAGATCGGTAGGATGGAGGGGTAATTTCCAGCACAGTGGGGAGATCGGTAGGATGGAGGGGTAATATCCAGCACAGTGGGGAGATCGGTAGGATGGAGGGGTAATAATCAGCACAGTGGGGGAGATCGGTAGGATGGAGGGGTAATATCCAGCACAGTGGGGAGATCGGTAGGATGGAGGGGTAATAGTCAGCACAGTGGGGAGATCGGTAGGATGGAGGGGTAATATCCAGCACAGGGGGGGAGATCGGTAGGATGGAGGGGTAATATCCAGCACAGTGGGGAGATCGGTAGGATGGAGGGGTAATATCCAGCACAGTGGGGGAGATTGGTAGGATGGAGGGGTAATATCCAGCACAGTGGGGAGATCGGTAGGATGGAGGGGTAATAGTCAGCACAGTGGGGAGATCGGTAGGATGGAGGGGTAATAGTCAGCACAGTGGGGAGATCGGTTGTAGATCGGGATAAGCCGGATCGGTCGCAGTGTGGACAGCACAGTGGGGAGATCGGTAGGATGGAGGGGTAATATCCAGCACAGTGGGGGAGATCGGTAGGATGGAGGGGTAATTTCCAGCACAGTGGGGAGATCGGTAGGATGGAGGGGTAATAATCAGCACAGTGGGGAGATCGGTAGGATGGAGGGGTAATAGTCAGCACAGTGTGGAGATCGGTTGGATGGAGGGGTAATATCCAGCACAGTGGGGGAGATCGGTAGGATGGAGGGGTAATATCCAGCACAGTGGGGGAGATCGGTAGGATGGAGGGGTAATAGTCAGCACAGTGGGGAGATCGGTAGGATGGAGGGGTAATAGTCAGCACAGTGGGGAGATCGGTAGGATGGAGGGGTAATAGCCAGCACAGTGGGGAGATCGGTAGGATGGAGGGGTAATATCCAGCACAGTGGGGAGATCGGTAGGATGGAGGGGTAATATCCAGCACAGTGGGGGAGATCGGTAGGATGGAGGGGTAATATCCAGCACAGTGGGGGAGATCGGTAGGATGGAGGGGTAATTTCCAGCACAGTGGGGGAGATCGGTAGGATGGAGGGGTAATAGTCAGCACAGTGGGGGAGATCGGTAGGATGGAGGGGTAATATCCAGCACAGTGGGGAGATCGGTAGGATGGAGGGGTAATATCCAGCACAGTGGGGGAGATCGGTAGGATGGAGGGGTAATATCCAGCACAGTGGGGAGATCGGTAGGATGGAGGGGTAATATCCAGCACAGTGGGGGAGATCGGTAGGATGGAGGGGTAATATCCAGCACAGTGGGGAGATCGGTAGGATGGAGGGGTAATAGTCAGCACAGTGGGGAGATCGGTAGGATGGAGGGGTAATAATCAGCACAGTGGGGGAGATCGGTAGGATGGAGGGGTAATATCCAGCACAGTGGGGGAGATCGGTAGGATGGAGGGGTAATATCCAGCACAGTGGGGAGATCGGTAGGATGGAGGGGTAATAGTCAGCACAGTGGGGAGATCGGTAGGATGGAGGGGTAATATCCAGCACAGTGGGGGAGATCGGTAGGATGGAGGGGTAATATCCAGCACAGTGGGGAGATCGGTAGGATGGAGGGGTAATATCCAGCACAGTGGGGGAGATCGGTAGGATGGAGGGGTAATTTCCAGCACAGTGGGGGAGATCGGTAGGATGGAGGGGTAATAGTCAGCACAGTGGGGGAGATCGGTAGGATGGAGGGGTATTAGTCAGCACAGTGGGGAGATCGGTAGGATGGAGGGGTAATATCCAGCACAGTGGGGAGATCGGTAGGATGGAGGGGTAATAGTCAGCACAGTGGGGGAGATCGGTAGGATGGAGGGGTAATTTCCAGCACAGTGGGGGAGATCGGTAGGATGGAGGGGTAATAGTCAACACAGTGGGGAGATCGGTAGGATGGAGGGGTAATATCCAGCACAGTGGGGAGATCGGTAGGATGGAGGGGTAATTTCCAGCACAGTGGGGAGATCGGTAGGATGGAGGGGTAATATCCAGCACAGTGGGGAGATCGGTAGGATGGAGGGGTAATATCCAGCACAGTGGGGGAGATCGGTAGGATGGAGGGGTAATTTCCAGCACAGTGGGGGAGATCGGTAGGATGGAGAGGTAATTTCCAGCACAGTGGGGAGATCGGTAGGATGGAGGGGTAATTTCCAGCACAGTGGGGGAGATCGGTAGGATGGAGGGGTAATTTCCAGCACAGTGGGGAGATCGGTAGGATGGAGGGGTAATAATCAGCACAGTGGGGAGATCGGTAGGATGGAGGGGTAATATCCAGCACAGGGGGGAGATCGGTAGGATGGAGGGGTAATATCCAGCACAGTGGGGGGATCGGTAGGATGGAGGGGTAATAGTCAGCACAGTGGGGGAGATCGGTAGGATGGAGGGGTAATATCCAGCACAGTGGGGAGATCGGTAGGATGGAGGGGTAATTTCCAGCACAGTGGGGGGATCGGTAGGATGGAGGGGTAATTTCCAGCACAGTGGGGAGATCGGTAGGATGGAGGGGTAATAATCAGCACAGTGGGGGGATCGGTAGGATGGAGGGGTAATATCCAGCACAGTGGGGGAGATTGGTAGGATGGAGGGGTAATTTCCAGCACAGTGGGGGAGATCGGTAGGATGGAGGGGTAATATCCAGCACAGTGGGGGAGATCGGTAGGATGGAGGGGTAATATCCAGCACAGTGGGGAGATCGGTAGGATGGAGGGGTAATATCCAGCACAGTGGGGAGATCGGTAGGATGGAGGGGTAATAGTCAGCACAGTGGGGAGATCGGTAGGATGGAGGGATAATAGTCAGCACAGTGGGGAGATCGGTAGGATGGAGGGGTAATATCCAGCACAGTGGGGAGATCGGTAGGATGGAGGGGTAATAGTCAGCACAGTGGGGAGATCGGTAGGATGGAGGGGTAATAGTCAGCACAGTGTGGAGATCGGTTGGATGGAGGGGTAATATCCAGCACAGTGGGGAGATCGGTAGGATGGAGGGGTAATATCCAGCACAGTGGGGGAGATCGGTAGGATGGAGGGGTAATATCCAGCACAGTGGGGGAGATCGGTAGGATGGAGGGGTAATTTCCAGCACAGTGGGGGAGATCGGTAGGATGGAGGGGTAATAGTCAGCACAGTGGGGGAGATCGGTAGGATGGAGGGGTAATATCCAGCACAGTGGGGAGATCGGTAGGATGGAGGGGTAATATCCAGCACAGTGGGGGAGATCGGTAGGATGGAGGGGTAATATCCAGCACAGTGGGGAGATCGGTAGGATGGAGGGGTAATATCCAGCACAGTGGGGGAGATCGGTAGGATGGAGGGGTAATTTCCAGCACAGTGGGGGAGATCGGTAGGATGGAGGGGTAATAGTCAGCACAGTGGGGGAGATCGGTAGGATGGAGGGGTAATAGTCAGCACAGTGGGGAGATCGGTAGGATGGAGGGGTAATATCCAGCACAGTGGGGAGATCGGTAGGATGGAGGGGTAATAGTCAACACAGTGGGGAGATCGGTAGGATGGAGGGGTAATATCCAGCACAGTGGGGAGATCGGTAGGATGGAGGGGTAATTTCCAGCACAGTGGGGAGATCGGTAGGATGGAGGGGTAATATCCAGCACAGTGGGGAGATCGGTAGGATGGAGGGGTAATAGTCAGCACAGTGGGGAGATCGGTAGGATGGAGGGGTAATATCCAGCACAGGGGGGAGATCGGTAGGATGGAGGGGTAATATCCAGCACAGTGGGGAGATCGGTAGGATGGAGGGGTAATAGTCAGCACAGTGGGGAGATCGGTTGTAGATCGGGATAAGCCGGATCGGTCGCAGTGTGGACAGCACAGTGGGGAGATCGATAGGATGGAGGGGTAATATCCAGCACAGTGGGGGAGATCGGTAGGATGGAGGGGTAATTTCCAGCACAGTGGGGAGATCGGTAGGATGGAGGGGTAATAATCAGCACAGTGGGGAGATCGGTAGGATGGAGGGGTAATAGTCAGCACAGTGTGGAGATCGGTTGGATGGAGGGGTAATATCCAGCACAGTGGGGGAGATCGGTAGGATGGAGGGGTAATATCCAGCACAGTGGGGGAGATCGGTAGGATGGAGGGGTAATAGTCAGCACAGTGGGGAGATCGGTAGGATGGAGGGGTAATAGTCAGCACAGTGGGGAGATCGGTAGGATGGAGGGGTAATAGCCAGCACAGTGGGGAGATCGGTAGGATGGAGGGGTAATATCCAGCACAGTGGGGAGATCGGTAGGATGGAGGGGTAATATCCAGCACAGTGGGGGAGATCGGTAGGATGGAGGGGTAATATCCAGCACAGTGGGGAGATCGGTAGGATGGAGGGGTAATATCCAGCACAGTGGGGAGATCGGTAGGATGGAGGGGTAATATCCAGCACAGTGGGGAGATCGGTAGGATGGAGGGGTAATAATCAGCACAGTGGGGAGATCGGTAGGATGGAGGGGTAATAGTCAGCACAGTGGGGAGATCGGTAGGATGGAGGGGTAATAATCAGCACAGTGGGGAGATCGGAAGGATGAAGGGGTAATATCCAGCACAGTGGGGAGATCGGTAGGATGGAGGGGTAATAGTCAGCACAGTGGGGAGATCGGTAGGATGGAGGGGTAATATCCAGCACAGTGGGGAGATCGGTAGGATGGAGGGGTAATATCCAGCACAGTGGGGAGATCGGTAGGATGGAGGGGTAATAATCAGCACAGTGGGGAGATCGGTAGGATGGAGGGGTAATATCCAGCACAGTGGGGAGATCGGTAGGATGGAGGGGTAATATCCAGCACAGTGGGGAGATCGGTTGGATGGAGGGGAAATAGTCAGCACAGTGGGGAGATCGGTAGGATGGAGGGGTAATAGTCAGCACAGTGGGGAGATCGGTAGGATGGAGGGGTAATAGCCAGCACAGTGGGGAGATCGGTAGGATGGAGGGGTAATATCCAGCACAGTGGGGAGATCGGTAGGATGGAGGGGTAATATCCAGCACAGTGGGGAGATCGGTAGGATGGAGGGGTAATTTCCAGAACAGTGGGGAGATCGGTAGGATGGAGGGGTAATATCCAGCACAGTGGGGGAGATCGGTAGGATGGAGGGGTAATATCCAGCACAGTGGGGAGATCAGCAGGATGGAGGGGTAATATCCAGCACAGTGGGGAGATCGGTAGGATGGAGGGATAATAGTCAGCACAGTGGGGAGATCGGTAGGATGGAGGGGTAATATCCAGCACAGTGGGGGAGATCGGTAGGACGGAGGGGTAATTTCCAGCACAGTGGGGAGATCGGTAGGATGGAGGGGTAATATCCAGCACAGTGGGGAGATCGGTAGGATGGAGGGGTAATAGTCAGCACAGTGGGGAGATCGGTAGGATGGAGGGGTAATAGTCAGCACAGTGGGGAGATCGGTAGGATGGAGGGGTAATAATCAGCACAGTGGGGAGATCGGTAGGATGGAGGGGTAATATCCAGCACAGTGGGGAGATCGGTAGGATGGAGGGGTAATATCCAGCACAGTGGGGAGATCGGTAGGATGGAGGGGTAATATCCAGCACAGGGGGGAGATCGGTAGGATGGAGGGGTAATATCCAGCACAGTGGAGAGATCGGTAGGATGGAGGGGTAATATCCAGCACAGGGGGAAGATCGGTAGGATGGAGGGGTAATGGTCAGCACAGTGGGGGAGATCGGTAGGATGGAGGGGTAATAGTCAGCACAGTGGGGAGATCGGTAGGATGGAGGGGTAATATCCAGCACAGTGGGGAGATCGGTAGGATGGAGGGGTAATATCCAGCACAGGGGGGAGATCGGTAGGATGGAGGGGTAATAATCAGCACAGTGGGGAGATCGGTAGGATGGAGGGGTAATATCCAGCACAGTGGGGAGATCGGTAGGATGGAGGGGTAATAGTCAGCACAGTGGGGAGATCGGTAGGATGGAGGGGTAATAATCAGCACAGTGGGGAGATCGGTAGGATGGAGGGGTAATATCCAGCACAGTGGGGAGATCGGTAGGATGGAGGGGTAATATCCAGCACAGGGGGAGATCGGTAGGATGGAGGGGTAATATCCAGCACAGTGGGGAGATCGGTAGGATGGAGGGGTAATAATCAGCACAGTGGGGGGATCGGTAGGATGGAGGGGTAATATCCAGCACAGTGGAGAGATCGGTAGGATGGAGGGGTAATATCCAGCACAGTGGGGAGATCGGTAGGATGGAGGGGTAATATCCAGCACAGTGGGGGAGATCGGTAGGATGGAGGGGTAATAGTCAGCACAGTGGGGGAGATCGGTAGGATGGAGGGGTAATATCCAGCACAGTGGAGAGATCGGTAGGATGGAGGGGTAATAGTCAGCACAGTGGGAGAGATCGGTAGGATGGAGGGGTAATAGTCAGCACAGTGGGGAGATCGGTAGGATGGAGGGGTAATATCCAGCACAGGGGGGGAGATCGGTAGGATGGAGGGGTAATATCCAGCACAGTGGGGAGATCGGTAGGATGGAGGGGTAATATCCAGCACAGTGGGGAGATCGGTAGGATGGAGGGGTAATAGTCAGCACAGTGGGGAGATCGGTAGGATGGAGGGGTAATATCCAGCACAGTGGGGAGATCGGTAGGATGAAGGGGTAATAGTCAGCACAGTGGGGAGATCGGTAGGATGGAGGGGTAATATCCAGCACAGTGGGGAGATCGGTAGGATGGAGAGGTAATATCCAGCACAGTGGGGAGATCGGTAGGATGGAGGGGTAATAATCAGCACAGGGGGGGAGATCGGTAGGATGGAGGGGTAATATCCAGCACAGTGGGGAGATCGGTAGGATGTAGGGGTAATTTCCAGCACAGTGGGGAGATCGGTAGGATGGAGGGGTAATAGTCAGCACAGTGGGGAGATCGGTAGGATGGAGGGGTAATATCCAGCACAGTGGGGAGATCGGTAGGATGGAGGGGAAATATCCAGCACAGTGGGGAGATCGGTAGGATGGAGGGGTAATAGTCAGCACAGTGGGGAGATCGGTAGGATGGAGGGGTAATATCCAGCACAGGGGGGGAGATCGGTAGGATGGAGGGGTAATATCCAGCACAGTGGGGGAGATCGGTAGGATGGAGGGGTAATATCCAGCACAGTGGGGAGATCGGTAGGATGGAGGGGTAATAGTCAGCACAGTGGGGAGATCGGTAGGATGGAGGGGTAATAGTCAGCACAGTGGGGAGATCGGTAGGATGGAGGGGTAATATCCAGCACAGGGGGGGGAGATCGGTAGGATGGAGTGGTAATATCCAGCACAGTGGGGAGATCGGTAGGATGGAGGGGTAATATCCAGCACAGTGGGGAGATCGGTAGGATGGAGGGGTAATAGTCAGCACAGTGGGGAGATCGGTAGGATGGAGGGGTAATTTCCAGCACAGTGGGGAGATCGGTAGGATGGAGGGGTAATAGTCAGCACAGTGGGGAGATCGGTAGGATGGAGGGGTAATATCCAGCACAGGGGGGGAGATCAGTAGGATGGAGGGGTAATATCCAGCACAGTGGGGGAGATCGGTAGGATGGAGGGGTAATATCCAGCACAGTGGGGAGATCGGTAGGATGGAGGGGTAATAGTCAGCACAGTGGGGAGATCGGTAGGATGGAGGGGTAATAGTCAGCACAGTGGGGAGATCGGTAGGATGGAGGGGTAATATCCAGCACAGTGGGGAGATCGGTAGGATGGAGGGGTAATATCCAGCACAGTGGGGAGATCGGTTGGATGGAGGGGTAATAGTCAGCACAGTGGGGGAGATCGGTAGGATGGAGGGGTAATATCCAGCACAGTGGGGAGATCGGTAGGATGGAGGGGTAATATCCAGCACAGTGGGGAGATCGGTAGGATGGAGGGGTAATATCCAGCACAGTGGGGAGATCGGTAGGATGGAGGGGTAATATCCAGCACAGTGGGGAGATCGGTAGGATGGAGGGGTAATATCCAGCACAGTGGGGAGATCGGTAGGATGGAGGGGTAATATCCAGCACAGTGGGGAGATCGGTAGGATGGAGGGGTAATAGTCAGCACAGTGGGGAGATCGGTAGGATGGAGGGGTAATAGTCAGCACAGTGGGGGAGATCGGTAGGATGGAGGCGTAATAGTCAGCACAGTGGGGAGATCGGTAGGATGGAGGGGTAATATCCAGCACAGTGGGGAGATCGGTAGGATGGAGGGGTAATAGTCAGCACAGTGGAGAGATCAGTAGGATGGAGGGGTAATAGTCAGCACAGTGGGGAGATCGGTAGCATGGAGGGGTATTAGTCAGCACAGTGGGGGAGATCGGTAGGATGGAGGGGTAATAGTCAGCACAGTGGAGAGATCGGTAGGATGGAGGGGTAATAGTCAGCACAGTGGGGAGATCGGTAGCATGGAGGGGTATTAGTCAGCACAGTGGGGGAGATCGGTAGGATGGAGGGGTAATAGTCAGCACAGTGGAGAGATCGGTAGGATGGAGGGGTAATAGTCAGCACAGTGGGGAGATAGGTTGGATGGAGGGATAATAGTCAGCACAGTGGGGAGATCGGTAGGATGGAGGGGTATTAGTCAGCACAGTGGGGGAGATCGGTAGGATGGAGGGGTAATAGTCAGCACAGTGGAGAGATCGGTAGGATGGAGGGGTAATATCCAGCACAGGGGGGAGATCGGTAGGATGGAGGGGTAATAGTCAGCACAGTGGGGAGATCGGTAGGATGGAGGGGTAATATCCAGCACAGTGGGGGAGATTGGTAGGATGGAGGGGTAATATCCAGCACAGTGGGGGAGATCGGTAGGATGGAGGGGTAATAGTCAGCACAGTGGGGGAGATCGGTAGGATGGAGGGGTAATAGTCAGCACAGTGGGGAGATCGGTAGGATGGAGGGGTAATAGTCAGCACAGTGGAGAGATCGGTAGGATGGAGGGGTAATATCCAGCACAGGGGGGGAGATCGGTAGGATGGAGGGGTAATAATAAGCACAGTGGGGAGATCGGTAGGATGGAGGGGTAATATCCAGCACAGTGGGGAGATCGGTAGGATGGAGGGGTATTAGTCAGCACAGTGGGGGAGATCGGTAGGATGGAGGGGTAATATCCAGCACAGTGGGGAGATCGGTAGGATGGTGGGGTATTAGTCAGCACAGTGGGGAGATCGGTAGGATGGAGGGGAAATATCCAGCACAGTGGGGAGATCGGTAGGATGGAGGGGTAATTTCCAGCACAGTGGGGAGATCGGTAGGATGGAGGGGTAATAGTCAGCACAGTGGGGAGATCGGTAGGATGGAGGGGTAATATCCAGCACAGTGGGGAGATCGGTAGGATGGAGGGGTAATATCCAGCACAGTGGGGAGATTGGTAGGATGGAGGGGTAATAGTCAGCACAGTGGAGAGATCGGTAGGATGGAGGGGTAATATCCAGCACAGTGGGGGAGATCGGTAGGATGGAGGGGTAATAGTCAGCACAGTGGGGAGATCGGTAGGATGAAGGGGTAATAGTCAGCACAGTGGGGAGATCGGTAGGATGGAGGGGTAATAGTCAGCACAGTGGAGAGATCGGTAGGATGGAGGGGTAATATCCAGCACAGGGGGGAGATCGGTAGGATGGAGGGGTAATAGTCAGCACAGTGGGGAGATCGGTAGGATGGAGGGGTATTAATCAGCACAGTGGGGAGATCGGTAGGATGGAGGGGTAATATCCAGCACAGTGGGGAGATCGGTAGGATGGAGGGGTAATAGTCAGCACAGTGGGGAGATCGGTAGGATGAAGGGGTAATAGTCAGCACAGGGGGGAGATCGGTAGGATGGAGGGGTAATATCCAGCACAGGGGGGGAGATCGGTAGGATGGAGGGGTAATAATAAGCACAGTGGGGAGATCGGTAGGATGGAGGGGTAATAGTCAGCACAGTGGGGGAGATCGGTAGGATGGAGGGGTAATAATAAGCACAGTGGGGAGATCGGTAGGATGGAGGGGTAATAGTCAGCACAGTGGGGAGATCGGTAGGATGGAGGGGTAATAGTCAGCACAGTGGGGAGATCGGTAGGATGGAGGGGTAATATCCAGCACAGTGGGGAGATCGGTAGGATGGAGGGGTAATAGTCAGCACAGTGGGGAGATCGGTAGGATGGAGGGGTAATATCCAGCACAGTGGGGAGATCGGTAGGATGGAGGGGTAATAGTCAGCACAGTGGGGAGATCGGTAGGATGGAGGGGTAATATCCAGCACAGTGGGGAGATCGGTAGGATGGAGGGGTAATATCCAGCACAGGGGGGAGATCGGTAGGATGGAGGGGTAATATCCAGCACAGGGGGGGAGATCGGTAGGATGGAGGGGTAATAATAAGCACAGTGGGGAGATCGGTAGGATGGAGGGGTAATAGTCAGCACAGTGGGGAGATCGGTAGGATGGAGGGGTAATAGTCAGCACAGTGGGGAGATCGGTAGGATGGAGGGGTAATATCCAGCACAGTGGAGAGATCGGTAAGATGGAGGGGTAATAGTCAGCACAGTGGGGAGATCGGTCGGATGAAGGGGTAATAGTCAGCACAGGGGGGGAGATCGGTAGGATGGAGGGGTAATAGTCAGCACAGTGGAGAGATCGGTAGGATGGAGGGGTAATATCCAGCACAGGGGGGGAGATCGGTAGGATGGAGGGGTAATAGTCAGCACAGTGGGGAGATCGGTAGGATGGAGGGGTAATATCCAGCACAGTGGGGAGATCGGTAGGATGAAGGGGTAATAGTCAGCACAGTGGAGAGATCGGTAGGATGGAGGGGTAATATCCAGCACAGGGGGGGAGATCGGTAGGATGGAGGGGTAATAGTCAGCACAGTGGGGAGATCGGTAGGATGGAGGGGTAATATCCAGCACAGTGGGGAGATCGGTAGGATGAAGGGGTAATAGTCAGCACAGTGGAGAGATCGGTAGGATGGAGGGGTAATAATAAGCACAGTGGGGAGATCGGTAGGATGGAGGGGTAATATCCAGCACAGTGGGGAGATCGGTAGGATGGAGGGGTATTAGTCAGCACAGTGGGGAGATCGGTAGGATGGAGGGGTAATATCCAGCACAGTGGGGAGATCGGTAGGATGGAGGGGTAATATCCAGCACAGTGGGGAGATCGGTAGGATGGAGGGGTATTAGTCAGCACAGTGGGGAGATCGGTAGGATGGAGAGGTAAAATCCAGCACAGTGGGGAGATCGGTAGGATGGAGGGGTAATAGTCAGCACAGTGGGGAGATCGGTAGGATGGAGGGGTAATATCCAGCACAGTGGGGAGATGGGTAGGATGGAGGGGTAATATCCAGCACAGTGGGGAGATCGGTAGGATGGAGGGGTAATAGTCAGCACAGTGGGGAGATCGGTAGGATGGTGGGGTATTAGTCAGCACAGTGGGGAGATCGGTAGGATGGAGGGGTAATATCCAGCACAGGGGGGAGATCGGTAGGATGGAGGGGTAATATCCAGCACAGTGGGGGAGATCGGTAGGATGGAGGGGTAATATCCAGCACAGTGAGGAGATCGGTAGGATGGAGGGGTATTAGTCAGCACAGTGGGGAGATCGGTAGGATGGAGGGGTAATATCCAGCACAGTGGGGAGATCGGTAGGATGGAGGGGTAATATCCAGCACAGTGGGGAGATCGGTAGGATGGAGGGGTATTAGTCAGCACAGTGGGGAGATCGGTAGGATGGAGGGGTAATATCCAGCACAGTGGGGAGATCGGTAGGATGGAGGGGTAATTTCCAGCACAGTGGGGAGATCGGTAGGATGGAGGGGTAATAGTCAGCACAGTGGGGAGATCGGTAGGATGGAGGGGTAATATCCAGCACAGTGGGGAGATGGGTAGGATGGAGGGGTAATATCCAGCACAGTGGGGAGATCGGTAGGATGGAGGGGTAATATCCAGCACAGGGGGGAGATCGGTAGGATGGAGGGGTAATATCCAGCACAGTGGGGAGATCGGTAGGATGGAGGGGTAATATCCAGCACAGTGGGGAGATCGGTAGGATGGAGGGGTAATAGTCAGCACAGTGGGGGAGATCGGTAGGATGGAGGGGTAATAGTCAGCACAGTGGGGAGATCGGTAGGATGGAGGGGTAATATCCAGCACAGTGGGGAGATCGGTAGGATGGAGGGGTAATTTCCAGCACAGTGGGGAGATCGGTAGGATGGAGGGGTATTAGTCAGCACAGTGGGGAGATCGGTAGGATGGAGGGGTAATATCCAGCACAGTGGGGAGATCGGTAGGATGGAGGGGTATTAGTCAGCACAGTGGGGAGATCAGTAGGATGGAGGGGTAATATCCAGCACAGTGGGGAGATCGGTAGGATGGAGGGGTATTAGTCAGCACAGTGGGGAGATCGGTAGGATGGAGGGGTAATATCCAGCACAGTGGGGAGATCGGTAGGATGGAGGGGTAATTTCCAGCACAGTGGGGAGATCGGTAGGATGGAGGGGTAATAGTCAGCACAGTGGGGAGATCGGTAGGATGGAGGGGTAATATCCAGCACAGTGGGGAGATCGGTAGGATGGAGGGGTAATAGTCAGCACAGTGGGGGAGATCGGTAGGATGGAGGGGTAATATCCAGCACAGTGGGGAGATCGGTAGGATGGAGGGGTAATTTCCAGCACAGTGGGGAGATCGGTAGGATGGTGGGGTATTAGTCAGCACAGTGGGGAGATCGGTAGTATGGAGGGGTAATATCCAGCACAGTGGGGAGATCGGTAGGATGGAGGGGTATTAGTCAGCACAGTGGGGAGATCAGTAGGATGGAGGGGTAATATCCAGCACAGTGGGGAGATCGGTAGGATGGAGGGGTATTAGTCAGCACAGTGGGGAGATCGGTAGGATGGAGGGGTAATATCCAGCACAGTGGGGAGATCGGTAGGATGGAGGGGTAATTTCCAGCACAGTGGGGAGATCGGTAGGATGGAGGGGTAATAGTCAGCACAGTGGAGAGATCGGTAGGATGAAGGGGTAATAGTCAGCACAGTGGGGAGATCGGTAGGATGGAGGGGTAATATCCAGCACAGTGGGGAGATCGGTAGGATGGAGGGGTAATAGTCAGCACAGTGGGGAGATCGGTAGGATGGAGGGGTAATATCCAGCACAGTGGGGAGATCGGTAGAATGGAGGGGTAATAGTCAGCACAGTGGGGAGATCGGTAGGATGGAGGGGTAATAATCAGCACAGTGGGGGAGATCGGTAGGATGGAGGGGTAATATCCAGCACAGTGGGGAGATCGGTAGGATGGAGGGGTAATAGTCAGCACAGTCAGGAGATCAGTAGGATGGAGGGGTAATATCCAGCACAGTGGGGAGATCGGTAGGATGGAGGGGTAATTTCCAGCACAGTGGGGAGATCGGTAGGATGGAGGGGTAATTTCCAGCACAGTGGGGAGATCGGTAGGATGGAGGGGTAATATCCAGCACAGTGGGGGAGATCGGTAGGATAGAGGGGTAATAGTCAGCACAGTGGGGGAGATCGGTAGGATGGAGGGGTAATATCCAGCACAGGGGGGGAGATCGGTAGGATGGAGGGGTAATATCCAGCACAGTGGGGGAGATCGGTAGGATGGAGGGGTAATAGTCAGCACAGTGGGGAGATCGGTAGGATGGAGGGGTAATTTCCAGCACAGGGGGGGAGATCGGTAGGATGGAGGGGTAATATCCAGCACAGGGGGGGAGATCGGTAGGATGGAGGGGTAATATCCAGCACAGTGGGGAGATCGGTAGGATGGAGGGGTAATATCCAGCACAGTGGGGAGATCGGTAGGATGGAGGGGTAATATCCAGCACAGTGGGGAGATCGGTAGGATGGAGGGGTAATAGTCAGCACAGTGGGGAGATCGGTAGGATGGAGGGGTAATTTCCAGCACAGTGGGGAGATCGGTAGGATGGAGGGGTAATAATCAGCACAGTGGGGAGATCGGTAGGATGGAGGGGTAATAGTCAGCACAGTGGGGAGATCGGTAGGATGGAGGGGTAATAATCAGCACAGTGGGGAGATCGGTAGGATGGAGGGGTAATAGTCAGCACAGTGGGGAGATCGGTAGGATGGAGGGGTAATTTCCAGCACAGGGGGGGGAGATCGGTAGGATGGAGGGGTAATATCCAGCACAGTGGGGAGATCGGTAGGATGGAGGGGTAATATCCAGCACAGTGGGGAGATCGGTAGGATGGAGGGGTAATAATCAGCACAGTGGGGAGATCGGTAGGATGGAGGGGTAATATCCAGCACAGTGGGGAGATCGGTAGGATGGAGGGGTAATTTCCAGAACAGTGGGGAGATCGGTAGGATGGAGGGGTAATTTCCAGCACAGTGGGGAGATCGGTAGGATGGAGGGGTAATATCCAGCACAGTGGGGGAGATCGGTAGGATGGAGGGGTAATATCCAGCACAGTGGGGGAGATCGGTAGGATGGAGGGGTAATTTCCAGCACAGGGGGGGGAGATCGGTAGGATGGAGGGGTAATATCCAGCACAGTGGGGAGATCGGTAGGATGGAGGGGTATTAGTCAGCACAGTGGGGGAGATCGGTAGGATGGAGGGGTAATAGTCAGCACAGTGGGGAGATCGGTAGGATGGAGGGGTAATATCCAGCACAGTGGGGAGATCGGTAGGATGGAGGGGTAATATCCAGCACAGTGGGGGAGATCGGTAGGATGGAGGGGTAATAGTCAGCACAGTGGGGAGATCGGTAGGATGGAGGGGTAATATCCAGCACAGTGGGGAGATCGGTAGGATGGAGGGGTAATAGTCAGCACAGTGGGGAGATCGGTAGGATGGAGGGGTAATAGTCAGCACAGTGGGGAGATCGGTAGGATGGAGGGGTAATATCCAGCACAGTGGGGGAGATCGGTAGGATGGAGGGGTAATATCCAGCACAGTGGGGGGATCGGTAGGATGGAGGGGTAATAATCAGCACAGTGGGGAGATCGGTAGGATGGAGGGGTAATATCCAGCACAGTGGGGAGATCGGTAGGATGGAGGGGTAATAGTCAGCACAGGGGGGGAGATCGGTAGGATGGAGGGGTAATAATAAGCACAGTGGGGAGATCGGTAGGATGGAGGGGTAATATCCAGCACAGTGGGGAGATCGGTAGGATGGAGGGGTAATATCCAGCACAGTGGGGAGATCGGTAGGATGGAGGGGTAATATCCAGCACAGTGGGGAGATCGGTAGGATGGAGGGGTAATATCCAGCACAGTGGGGAGATCGGTAGGATGGAGGGGTAATATCCAGCACAGTGGGGAGATCGGTAGGATGGAGGGGTATTAGTCAGCACAGTGGGGAGATCGGTAGGATGGAGGGGTAATAGTCAGCACAGTGGGGAGATCGGTAGGATGGAGGGGTAATAGTCAGCACAGTGGAGAGATCGGTAGGATGGAGGGGTAATAGTCAGCACAGTGGGGAGATCGGTAGCATGGAGGGGTAATAGTCAGCACAGTGGAGAGATCGGTAGGATGGAGGGGTAATAGTCAGCACAGTGGGGAGATCGGTAGGATGGAGGGGTAATAGTCAGCACAGTGGAGAGATCGGTAGGATGGAGGGGTAATAGTCAGCACAGTGGGGGAGATCGGTAGGATGGAGGGGTAATAGTCAGCACAGTGGAGAGATCGGTAGGATGGAGGGGTAATAGTCAGCACAGTGGGGAGATCGGTAGGATGGAGGGGTATTAGTCAGCACAGTGGGGGAGATCGGTAGGATGGAGGGGTAATAGTCAGCACAGTGGAGAGATCGGTAGGATGGAGGGGTAATATCCAGCACAGGGGGGAGATCGGTAGGATGGAGGGGTAATAGTCAGCACAGTGGGGAGATCGGTAGGATGGAGGGGTAATATCCATTACAGTGGAGAGATCGGTAGGATGGAGGGGTAATAGTCAGCACAGTGGGGAGATCGGTAGGATGGAGGGGTAATATCCAGCACAGTGGGGGAGATTGGTAGGATGGAGGGGTAATATCCAGCACAGTGGGGGAGATCGGTAGGATGGAGGGGTAATAGTCAGCACAGTGGGGGAGATCGGTAGGATGGAGGGGTAATAGTCAGCACAGTGGGGAGATCGGTAGGATGGAGGGGTAATAGTCAGCACAGTGGAGAGATCGGTAGGATGGAGGGGTAATAATAAGCACAGTGGGGAGATCGGTAGGATGGAGGGGTAATATCCAGCACAGTGGGGAGATCGGTAGGATGGAGGGGTATTAGTCAGCACAGTGGGGAGATCGGTAGGATGGAGGGGTAATAATAAGCACAGTGGGGAGATCGGTAGGATGGAGGGGTAATATCCAGCACAGTGGGGAGATCGGTAGGATGGAGGGGTAATAGTCAGCACAGTGGGGAGATTGGTAGGATGGAGGGGTAATATCCAGCACAGTGAGGAGATCGGTAGGATGGAGGGGTATTAGTCAGCACAGTGGGGAGATCGGTAGGATGGAGGGGTAATATCCAGCACAGTGGGGGAGATCGGTAGGATGGAGGGGTAATATCCAGCACAGTGGGGAGATCGGTAGGATGGTGGGGTATTAGTCAGCACAGTGGGGAGATCGGTAGGATGGAGGGGAAATATCCAGCACAGTGGGGAGATCGGTAGGATGGAGGGGTAATTTCCAGCACAGTGGGGAGATCGGTAGGATGGAGGGGTAATAGTCAGCACAGTGGGGAGATCGGTAGGATGGAGGGGTAATATCCAGCACAGTGGGGAGATCGGTAGGATGGAGGGGTAATATCCAGCACAGTGGGGAGATCGGTAGGATGGAGGGGTAATAGTCAGCACAGTGGGGAGATTGGTAGGATGGAGGGGTAATATCCAGCACAGGGGGGGAGATCGGTAGGATGGAGGGGTAATAATAAGCACAGTGGGGGAGATCGGTAGGATGGAGGGGTAATAGTCAGCACAGTGGGGAGATCGGTAGGATGGAGGGGTAATAGTCAGCACAGTGGGGAGATCGGTAGGATGGAGGGGTAATAATAAGCACAGTGGGGAGATCGGTAGGATGGAGGGGTAATAGTCAGCACAGTGGGGAGATCGGTAGGATGGAGGGGTAATAGTCAGCACAGTGGAGAGATCGGTAGGATGGAGGGGTAATATCCAGCACAGGGGGGGAGATCGGTAGGATGGTGGGGTAATAATAAGCACAGTGGGGAGATCGGTAGGATGGAGGGGTAATAGTCAGCACAGTGGGGAGATCGGTAGGATGAAGGGGTAATAGTCAGCACAGGGGGGAGATCGGTAGGATGGAGGGGTAATATCCAGCACAGGGGGGGAGATCGGTAGGATGGAGGGGTAATATCCAGCACAGGGGGAAGATCGGTAGGATGGAGGGGTAATAGTCAGCACAGTGGGGAGATCGGTAGGATGGAGGGGTAATAGTCAGCACAGTGGGGAGATCGGTAGGATGGAGGGGTAATATCCAGCACAGTGGGGGGATCGGTAGGATGGAGGGGTAATAATCAGCACAGGGGGGGAGATCGGTAGGATGGAGGGGTAATAGTCAGCACAGTGGGGAGATCGGTAGGATGGAGGGGTAATAGTCAGCACAGTGGGGAGATCGGTAGGATGGAGGGGTAATAGTCAGCACAGTGGGGAGATCGGTAGGATGGAGGGGTAATAGTCAGCACAGTGGGGAGATCGGTAGGATGGAGGGGTAATATCCAGCACAGTGGAGAGATCGGTAAGATGGAGGGGTAATAGTCAGCACAGTGGGGAGATCGGTAGGATGAAGGGGTAATAGTCAGCACAGGGGGGGAGATCGGTAGGATGGAGGGGTAATAGTCAGCACAGTGGAGAGATCGGTAGGATGGAGGGGTAATATCCAGCACAGGGGGGGAGATCGGTAGGATGGAGGGGTAATAATAAGCACAGTGGGGAGATCGGTAGGATGGAGGGGTAATAGTCAGCACAGTGGGGAGATCGGTAGGATGGAGGGGTAATAGTCAGCACAGTGGGGAGATCGGTAGGATGGAGGGGTAATATCCAGCACAGTGGAGAGATCGGTAGGATGGAGGGGTAATAGTCAGCACAGTGGGGAGATCGGTAGGATGGAGGGGTAATATCCAGCACAGTGGAGAGATCGGTAGGATGGAGGGGTAATATCCAGCACAGTGGGGGAGATTGGTAGGATGGAGGGGTAATATCCAGCACAGTGGGGGAGATCGGTAGGATGGAGGGGTAATAGTCAGCACAGTGGGGGAGATCGGTAGGATGGAGGGGTAATAGTCAGCACAGTGGGGAGATCGGTAGGATGGAGGGGTAATATCCAGCACAGTGGGGAGATCGGTAGGATGAAGGGGTAATAGTCAGCACAGTGGAGAGATCGGTAGGATGGAGGGGTAATATCCAGCACAGGGGGGGAGATCGGTAGGATGGAGGGGTAATAATAAGCACAGTGGGGAGATCGGTAGGATGGAGGGGTAATATCCAGCACAGTGGGGAGATCGGTAGGATGGAGGGGTATTAGTCAGCACAGTGGGGAGATCGGTAGGATGGAGGGGTAATATCCAGCACAGTGGGGAGATCGGTAGGATGGAGGGGTAATATCCAGCACAGTGGGGAGATCGGTAGGATGGAGGGGTATTAGTCAGCACAGTGGGGAGATCGGTAGGATGGAGGGGTAATATCCAGCACAGTGGGGAGATCGGTAGGATGGAGGGGTAATAGTCAGCACAGTGGGGAGATCGGTAGGATGGAGGGGTAATATCCAGCACAGTGGGGAGATGGGTAGGATGGAGGGGTAATATCCAGCACAGTGGGGAGATCGGTAGGATGGAGGGGTAATAGTCAGCACAGTGGGGAGATTGGTAGGATGGAGGGGTAATATCCAGCACAGTGAGGAGATCGGTAGGATGGAGGGGTATTAGTCAGCACAGTGGGGAGATCGGTAGGATGGAGGGGTAATATCCAGCACAGTGGGGAGATCGGTAGGATGGAGGGGTAATATCCAGCACAGTGGGGAGATCGGTAGGATGGAGGGGTATTAGTCAGCACAGTGGGGAGATCGGTAGGATGGAGGGGTAATATCCAGCACAGTGGGGAGATCGGTAGGATGGAGGGGTAATTTCCAGCACAGTGGGGAGATCGGTAGGATGGAGGGGTAATAGTCAGCACAGTGGGGAGATCGGTAGGATGGAGGGGTAATATCCAGCACAGTGGGGAGATGGGTAGGATGGAGGGGTAATATCCAGCACAGTGGGGAGATCGGTAGGATGGAGGGGTAATATCCAGCACAGGGGGGAGATCGGTAGGATGGAGGGGTAATATCCAGCACAGTGGGGAGATCGGTAGGATGGAGGGGTAATATCCAGCACAGTGGGGAGATCGGTAGGATGGAGGGGTAATTTCCAGCACAGTGGGGAGATCGGTAGGATGGTGGGGTATTAGTCAGCACAGTGGGGAGATCGGTAGGATGGAGGGGTAATATCCAGCACAGTGGGGAGATCGGTAGGATGGAGGGGTATTAGTCAGCACAGTGGGGAGATCAGTAGGATGGAGGGGTAATATCCAGCACAGTGGGGAGATCGGTAGGATGGAGGGGTATTAGTCAGCACAGTGGGGAGATCGGTAGGATGGAGGGGTAATATCCAGCACAGTGGGGAGATCGGTAGGATGGAGGGGTAATTTCCAGCACAGTGGGGAGATCGGTAGGATGGAGGGGTAATAGTCAGCACAGTGGGGAGATCGGTAGGATGGAGGGGTAATAGTCAGCACAGTGGGGAGATCGGTAGGATGGAGGGGTAATATCCAGCACAGTGGGGAGATCGGTAGAATGGAGGGGTAATATCCAGCACAGTGGGGAGATCGGTAGGATGGAGGGGTAATATCCAGCACAGTGGGGAGATCGGTAGGATGGAGGGGTAATAGTCAGCACAGTCAGGAGATCGGTAGGATGGAGGGGTAATATCCAGCACAGTGGGGAGATCGGTAGGATGGAGGGGTAATTTCCAGCACAGTGGGGAGATCGGTAGGATGGTGGGGTATTAGTCAGCACAGTGGGGAGATCGGTAGGATGGAGGGGTAATATCCAGCACAGTGGGGAGATCGGTAGGATGGAGGGGTATTAGTCAGCACAGTGGGGAGATCAGTAGGATGGAGGGGTAATATCCAGCACAGTGGGGAGATCGGTAGGATGGAGGGGTATTAGTCAGCACAGTGGGGAGATCGGTAGGATGGAGGGGTAATATCCAGCACAGTGGGGAGATCGGTAGGATGGAGGGGTAATTTCCAGCACAGTGGGGAGATCGGTAGGATGGAGGGGTAATAGTCAGCACAGTGGGGAGATCGGTAGGATGGAGGGGTAATAGTCAGCACAGTGGGGAGATCGGTAGGATGGAGGGGTAATATCCAGCACAGTGGGGAGATCGGTAGAATGGAGGGGTAATAGTCAGCACAGTGGGGAGATCGGTAGGATGGAGGGGTAATAATCAGCACAGTGGGGGAGATCGGTAGGATGGAGGGGTAATATCCAGCACAGTGGGGAGATCGGTAGGATGGAGGGGTAATAGTCAGCACAGTCAGGAGATCGGTAGGATGGAGGGGTAATATCCAGCACAGTGGGGAGATCGGTAGGATGGAGGGGTAATTTCCAGCACAGTGGGGAGATCGGTAGGATGGAGGGGTAATTTCCAGCACAGTGGGGAGATCGGTAGGATGGAGGGGTAATATCCAGCACAGTGGGGGAGATCGGTAGAATGGAGGGGTAATAGTCAGCACAGTGGGGAGATCGGTAGGATGGAGGGGTAATAATCAGCACAGTGGGGGAGATCGGTAGGATGGAGGGGTAATATCCAGCACAGTGGGGAGATCGGTAGGATGGAGGGGTAATAGTCAGCACAGTCAGGAGATCGGTAGGATGGAGGGGTAATATCCAGCACAGTGGGGAGATCGGTAGGATGGAGGGGTAATTTCCAGCACAGTGGGGAGATCGGTAGGATGGAGGGGTAATTTCCAGCACAGTGGGGAGATCGGTAGGATGGAGGGGTAATATCCAGCACAGTGGGGGAGATCGGTAGGATAGAGGGGTAATAGTCAGCACAGTGGGGGAGATCGGTAGGATGGAGGGGTAATATCCAGCACAGGGGGGGAGATCGGTAGGATGGAGGGGTAATAGTCAGCACAGTGGGGAGATCGGTAGGATGGAGGGGTAATATCCAGCACAGTGGGGAGATCGGTAGGATGGAGGGGTAATTTCCAGCACAGGGGGGGAGATCGGTAGGATGGAGGGGTAATATCCAGCACAGGGGGGGAGATCGGTAGGATGGAGGGGTAATATCCAGCACAGTGGGGAGATCGGTAGGATGGAGGGGTAATATCCAGCACAGTGGGGAGATCGGTAGGATGGAGGGGTAATATCCAGCACAGTGGGGAGATCGGTAGGATGGAGGGGTAATAGTCAGCACAGTGGGGAGATCGGTAGGATGGAGGGGTAATTTCCAGCACAGTGGGGAGATCGGTAGGATGGAGGGGTAATAATCAGCACAGTGGGGAGATCGGTAGGATGGAGGGGTAATAATCAGCACAGTGGGGAGATCGGTAGGATGGAGGGGTAATTTCCAGCACAGGGGGGGGAGATCGGTAGGATGGAGGGGTAATATCCAGCACAGTGGGGAGATCGGTAGGATGGAGGGGTAATATCCAGCACAGTGGGGAGATCGGTAGGATGGAGGGGTAATAATCAGCACAGTGGGGAGATCGGTAGGATGGAGGGGTAATATCCAGCACAGTGGGGAGATCGGTAGGATGGAGGGGTAATTTCCAGAACAGTGGGGAGATCGGTAGGATGGAGGGGTAATTTCCAGCACAGTGGGGAGATCGGTAGGATGGAGGGGTAATATCCAGCACAGTGGGGGAGATCGGTAGGATGGAGGGGTAATATCCAGCACAGTGGGGGAGATCGGTAGGATGGAGGGGTAATTTCCAGCACAGGGGGGGGAGATCGGTAGGATGGAGGGGTAATATCCAGCACAGTGGGGGAGATCGGTAGGATGGAGGGGTAATAATCAGCACAGTGGGGAGATCGGTAGGATGGAGGGGTAATATCCAGCACAGTGGGGAGATCGGTAGGATGGAGGGGTAATATCCAGCACAGTGGGGGAGATCGGTAGGATGGAGGGGTAATAGTCAGCACAGTGGGGAGATCGGTAGGATGGAGGGGTAATATCCAGCACAGTGGGGAGATCGGTAGGATGGAGGGGTAATAGTCAGCACAGTGGGGAGATCGGTAGGATGGAGGGGTAATAGTCAGCACAGTGGGGAGATCGGTAGGATGGAGGGGTAATATCCAGCACAGTGGGGAGATCGGTAGGATGGAGGGGTAATATCCAGCACAGTGGGGGAGATCGGTAGGATGGAGGGGTAATAGTCAGCACAGTGGGGAGATCGGTAGGATGGAGGGGTAATATCCAGCACAGTGGGGAGATCGGTAGGATGGAGGGGTAATAGTCAGCACAGTGGGGAGATCGGTAGGATGGAGGGGTAATAGTCAGCACAGTGGGGAGATCGGTAGGATGGAGGGGTAATATCCAGCACAGTGGGGAGATCGGTAGGATGGAGGGGTAATTTCCAGAACAGTGGGGAGATCGGTAGGATGGAGGGGTAATTTCCAGCACAGTGGGGAGATCGGTAGGATGGAGGGGTAATATCCAGCACAGTGGGGGAGATCGGTAGGATGGAGGGGTAATATCCAGCACAGTGGGGGAGATCGGTAGGATGGAGGGGTAATTTCCAGCACAGGGGGGGGAGATCGGTAGGATGGAGGGGTAATATCCAGCACAGTGGGGGAGATCGGTAGGATGGAGGGGTAATAATCAGCACAGTGGGGAGATCGTTAGGATGGAGGGGTAATATCCAGCACAGTGGGGAGATCGGTAGGATGGAGGGGTAATATCCAGCACAGTGGGGGAGATCGGTAGGATGGAGGGGTAATAGTCAGCACAGTGGGGAGATCGGTAGGATGGAGGGGTAATATCCAGCACAGTGGGGAGATCGGTAGGATGGAGGGGTAATAGTCAGCACAGTGGGGAGATCGGTAGGATGGAGGGGTAATATCCAGCACAGTGGGGAGATCGGTAGGATGGAGGGGTAATAGTCAGCACAGTGGGGAGATCGGTAGGATGGAGGGGTAATATCCAGCACAGTGGGGAGATCGGTAGGATGGAGGGGTAATAGTCAGCACAGTGGGGAGATCGGTAGGATGGAGGGGTAATAGTCAGCACAGTGGGGAGATCGGTAGGATGGAGGGGTAATAGTCAGCACAGTGGGGAGATCGGTAGGATGGAGGGGTAATAGTCAGCACAGTGGGGAGATCGGTAGGATGGAGGGGTAATATCCAGCACAGTGGGGAGATCGGTAGGATGGAGGGGTAATATCCAGCACAGTGGGGGAGATCGGTAGGATGGAGGGGTAATATCCAGCACAGTGGGGGAGATCGGTAGGATGGAGGGGTAATATCCAGCACAGTGGGGGGATCGGTAGGATGGAGGGGTAATATCCAGCACAGTGGGGAGATCGGTAGGATGGAGGGGTAATTTCCAGCACAGTGGGGAGATCGGTAGGATGGAGGGGTAATAGTCAGCACAGTGGGGAGATCGGTAGGATGGAGGGGTAATAGTCAGCACAGTGGGGAGATCGGTAGGATGGAGGGGTAATATCCAGCACAGTGGGGAGATCGGTAGAATGGAGGGGTAATAGTCAGCACAGTGGGGAGATCGGTAGGATGGAGGGGTATTAGTCAGCACAGTGGGGGAGATCGGTAGGATGGAGGGGTAATAGTCAGCACAGTGGAGAGATCGGTAGGATGGAGGGGTAATATCCAGCACAGTGGGGAGATCGGTAGGATGGAGGGGTAATAATCAGCACAGTGGGGGAGATCGGTAGGATGGAGGGGTAATATCCAGCACAGTGGGGAGATCGGTAGGATGGAGGGGTAATAGTCAGCACAGTCAGGAGATCGGTAGGATGGAGGGGTAATATCCAGCACAGTGGGGGAGATCGGTAGGATGGAGGGGTAATATCCAGCACAGTGGGGAGATCGGTAGGATGGAGGGGTAATTTCCAGCACAGTGGGGAGATCGGTAGGATGGAGGGGTAATTTCCAGCACAGTGGGGAGATCGGTAGGATGGAGGGGTAATTTCCAGCACAGTGGGGAGATCGGTAGGATGGAGGGGTAATATCCAGCACAGTGGGGGAGATCGGTAGGATAGAGGGGTAATAGTCAGCACAGTGGGGAGATCGGTAGGATGGAGGGGTAATTTCCAGCACAGGGGGGGAGATCGGTAGGATGGAGGGGTAATATCCAGCACAGGGGGGGAGATCGGTAGGATGGAGGGGTAATATCCAGCACAGTGGGGAGATCGGTAGGATGGAGGGGTAATATCCAGCACAGTGGGGAGATCGGTAGGATGGAGGGGTAATATCCAGCACAGTGGGGAGATCGGTAGGATGGAGGGGTAATAGTCAGCACAGTGGGGAGATCGGTAGGATGGAGGGGTAATTTCCAGCACAGTGGGGAGATCGGTAGGATGGAGGGGTAATATCCAGCACAGTGGGGAGATCGGTAGGATGGAGGGGTAATATCCAGCACAGTGGGGAGATCGGTAGGATGGAGGGGTAATAATCAGCACAGTGGGGAGATCGGTAGGATGGAGGGGTAATATCCAGCACAGTGGGGAGATCGGTAGGATGGAGGGGTAATAGTCAGCACAGTGGGGAGATTGGTAGGATGGAGGGGTAATAGTCAGCACAGTGGAGAGATCGGTAGGATGGAGGGGTAATATCCAGCACAGGGGGGGAGATCGGTAGGATGGAGGGGTAATAATCAGCACAGTGGGGAGATCGGTAGGATGGAGGGGTAATATCCAGCACAGTGGGGAGATCGGTAGGATGGAGGGGTAATTTCCAGAACAGTGGGGAGATCGGTAGGATGGAGGGGTAATTTCCAGCACAGTGGGGAGATCGGTAGGATGGAGGGGTAATATCCAGCACAGTGGGGGAGATCGGTAGGATGGAGGGGTAATATCCAGCACAGTGGGGGAGATCGGTAGGATGGAGGGGTAATTTCCAGCACAGGGGGGGGGAGATCGGTAGGATGGAGGGGTAATATCCAGCACAGTGGGGGAGATCGGTAGGATGGAGAGGTAATAATCAGCACAGTGGGGAGATCGGTAGGATGGAGGGGTAATATCCAGCACAGTGGGGAGATCGGTAGGATGGAGGGGTAATATCCAGCACAGTGGGGGAGATCGGTAGGATGGAGGGGTAATAGTCAGCACAGTGGGGAGATCGGTAGGATGGAGGGGTAATATCCAGCACAGTGGGGAGATCGGTAGGATGGAGGGGTAATAGTCAGCACAGTGGGGAGATCGGTAGGATGGAGGGGTAATAGTCAGCACAGTGGGGAGATCGGTAGGATGGAGGGGTAATATCCAGCACAGTGGGGAGATCGGTAGGATGGAGGGGTAATATCCAGCACAGTGGGGGAGATCGGTAGGATGGAGGGGTAATAGTCAGCACAGTGGGGAGATCGGTAGGATGGAGGGGTAATATCCAGCACAGTGGGGAGATCGGTAGGATGGAGGGGTAATAGTCAGCACAGTGGGGAGATCGGTAGGATGGAGGGGTAATAGTCAGCACAGTGGGGAGATCGGTAGGATGGAGGGGTAATTTCCAGAACAGTGGGGAGATCGGTAGGATGGAGGGGTAATATCCAGCACAGTGGGGAGATCGGTAGGATGGAGGGGTAATATCCAGCACAGTGGGGGAGATCGGTAGGATGGAGGGGTAATATCCAGCACAGTGGGGGAGATCGGTAGGATGGAGGGGTAATTTCCAGCACAGGGGGGGGAGATCGGTAGGATGGAGGGGTAATATCCAGCACAGTGGGGGAGATCGGTAGGATGGAGGGGTAATAATCAGCACAGTGGGGAGATCGGTAGGATGGAGGGGTAATATCCAGCACAGTGGGGAGATCGGTAGGATGGAGGGGTAATATCCAGCACAGTGGGGGAGATCGGTAGGATGGAGGGGTAATAGTCAGCACAGTGGGGAGATCGGTAGGATGGAGGGGTAATTTCCAGCACAGTGGGGAGATCGGTAGGATGGAGGGGTAATAGTCAGCACAGTGGGGAGATCGGTAGGATGGAGGGGTAATATCCAGCACAGTGGGGAGATCGGTAGGATGGAGGGGTAATAGTCAGCACAGTGGGGGAGATCGGTAGGATGGAGGGGTAATATCCAGCACAGTGGGGAGATCGGTAGGATGGAGGGGTAATATCCAGCACAGTGGGGGAGATCGGTAGGATGGAGGGGTAATAGTCAGCACAGTGGGGAGATCGGTAGGATGGAGGGGTAATATCCAGCACAGTGGGGAGATCGGTAGGATGGAGGGGTAATATCCAGCACAGTGGGGGAGATCGGTAGGATGGAGGGGTAATAGTCAGCACAGTGGGGAGATCGGTAGGATGGAGGGGTAATAATCAGCACAGTGGGGGAGATCGGTAGGATGGAGGGGTAATATCCAGCACAGTGGGGAGATCGGTAGGATGGAGGGGTAATATCCAGCACAGTGGGGAGATCGGTAGGATGGAGGGGTAATTTCCAGCACAGTGGGGAGATCGGTAGGATGGAGGGGTAATAATCAGCACAGTGGGGAGATCGGTAGGATGGAGGGGTAATATCCAGCACAGGGGGGGAGATCGGTAGGATGGAGGGGTAATATCCAGCACAGTGGGGAGATCGGTAGGATGGAGGGGTAATATCCAGCACAGTGGGGAGATCGGTAGGATGGAGGGGTAATATCCAGCACAGTGGGGAGATCGGTAGGATGGAGGGGTAATAGTCAGCACAGTGGGGAGATCGGTAGGATGGAGGGGTAATTTCCAGCACAGTGGGGAGATCGGTAGGATGGAGGGGTAATATCCAGCACAGTGGGGAGATCGGTAGGATGGAGGGGTAATATCCAGCACAGTGGGGAGATCGGTAGGATGGAGGGGTAATAATCAGCACAGTGGGGAGATCGGTAGGATGGAGGGGTAATATCCAGCACAGTGGGGAGATCGGTAGGATGGAGGGGTAATAGTCAGCACAGTGGGGAGATTGGTAGGATGGAGGGGTAATAGTCAGCACAGTGGAGAGATCGGTAGGATGGAGGGGTAATATCCAGCACAGGGGGGGAGATCGGTAGGATGGAGGGGTAATAATCAGCACAGTGGGGAGATCGGTAGGATGGAGGGGTAATATCCAGCACAGTGGGGAGATCGGTAGGATGGAGGGGTAATTTCCAGAACAGTGGGGAGATCGGTAGGATGGAGGGGTAATTTCCAGCACAGTGGGGAGATCGGTAGGATGGAGGGGTAATATCCAGCACAGTGGGGGAGATCGGTAGGATGGAGGGGTAATATCCAGCACAGTGGGGGAGATCGGTAGGATGGAGGGGTAATTTCCAGCACAGGGGGGGGGAGATCGGTAGGATGGAGGGGTAATATCCAGCACAGTGGGGGAGATCGGTAGGATGGAGAGGTAATAATCAGCACAGTGGGGAGATCGGTAGGATGGAGGGGTAATATCCAGCACAGTGGGGAGATCGGTAGGATGGAGGGGTAATATCCAGCACAGTGGGGGAGATCGGTAGGATGGAGGGGTAATAGTCAGCACAGTGGGGAGATCGGTAGGATGGAGGGGTAATATCCAGCACAGTGGGGAGATCGGTAGGATGGAGGGGTAATAGTCAGCACAGTGGGGAGATCGGTAGGATGGAGGGGTAATAGTCAGCACAGTGGGGAGATCGGTAGGATGGAGGGGTAATATCCAGCACAGTGGGGAGATCGGTAGGATGGAGGGGTAATATCCAGCACAGTGGGGGAGATCGGTAGGATGGAGGGGTAATAGTCAGCACAGTGGGGAGATCGGTAGGATGGAGGGGTAATATCCAGCACAGTGGGGAGATCGGTAGGATGGAGGGGTAATAGTCAGCACAGTGGGGAGATCGGTAGGATGGAGGGGTAATAGTCAGCACAGTGGGGAGATCGGTAGGATGGAGGGGTAATTTCCAGAACAGTGGGGAGATCGGTAGGATGGAGGGGTAATATCCAGCACAGTGGGGAGATCGGTAGGATGGAGGGGTAATATCCAGCACAGTGGGGGAGATCGGTAGGATGGAGGGGTAATATCCAGCACAGTGGGGGAGATCGGTAGGATGGAGGGGTAATTTCCAGCACAGGGGGGGGAGATCGGTAGGATGGAGGGGTAATATCCAGCACAGTGGGGGAGATCGGTAGGATGGAGGGGTAATAATCAGCACAGTGGGGAGATCGGTAGGATGGAGGGGTAATATCCAGCACAGTGGGGAGATCGGTAGGATGGAGGGGTAATATCCAGCACAGTGGGGGAGATCGGTAGGATGGAGGGGTAATAGTCAGCACAGTGGGGAGATCGGTAGGATGGAGGGGTAATTTCCAGCACAGTGGGGAGATCGGTAGGATGGAGGGGTAATAGTCAGCACAGTGGGGAGATCGGTAGGATGGAGGGGTAATATCCAGCACAGTGGGGAGATCGGTAGGATGGAGGGGTAATAGTCAGCACAGTGGGGGAGATCGGTAGGATGGAGGGGTAATATCCAGCACAGTGGGGAGATCGGTAGGATGGAGGGGTAATATCCAGCACAGTGGGGGAGATCGGTAGGATGGAGGGGTAATAGTCAGCACAGTGGGGAGATCGGTAGGATGGAGGGGTAATATCCAGCACAGTGGGGAGATCGGTAGGATGGAGGGGTAATATCCAGCACAGTGGGGGAGATCGGTAGGATGGAGGGGTAATAGTCAGCACAGTGGGGAGATCGGTAGGATGGAGGGGTAATATCCAGCACAGTGGGGAGATCGGTAGGATGGAGGGGTAATAGTCAGCACAGTGGGGAGATCGGTAGGATGGAGGGGTAATAGTCAGCACAGTGGGGAGATCGGTAGGATGGAGGGGTAATATCCAGCACAGCGGGGAGATCGGTAGGATGGAGGGGTAATATCCAGCACAGTGGGGGAGATCGGTAGGATGGAGGGGTAATAGTCAGCACAGTGGGGAGATCGGTAGGATGGAGGGGTAATATCCAGCACAGTGGGGAGATCGGTAGGATGGAGGGGTAATAGTCAGCACAGTGGGGAGATCGGTAGGATGGAGGGGTAATAGTCAGCACAGTGGGGAGATCGGTAGGATGGAGGGGTAATTTCCAGAACAGTGGGGAGATCGGTAGGATGGAGGGGTAATATCCAGCACAGTGGGGAGATCGGTAGGATGGAGGGGTAATATCCAGCACAGTGGGGGAGATCGGTAGGATGGAGGGGTAATATCCAGCACAGTGGGGGAGATCGGTAGGATGGAGGGGTAATTTCCAGCACAGGGGGGGGAGATCGGTAGGATGGAGGGGTAATATCCAGCACAGTGGGGAGATCGGTAGGATGGAGGGGTAATATCCAGCACAGTGGGGGAGATCGGTAGGATGGAGGGGTAATAGTCAGCACAGTGGGGAGATCGGTAGGATGGAGGGGTAATTTCCAGCACAGTGGGGAGATCGGTAGGATGGAGGGGTAATAGTCAGCACAGTGGGGAGATCGGTAGGATGGAGGGGTAATATCCAGCACAGTGGGGAGATCGGTAGGATGGAGGGGTAATTTCCAGCACAGTGGGGAGATCGGTAGGATGGAGGGGTAATAGTCAGCACAGTGGGGAGATCGGTAGGATGGAGGGGTAATAGTCAGCACAGTGGGGGAGATCGGTAGGATGGAGGGGTAATATCCAGCACAGTGGGGAGATCGGTAGGATGGAGGGGTAATATCCAGCACAGTGGGGAGATCGGTAGGATGGAGGGGTAATAGTCAGCACAGTGGGGGAGATCGGTAGGATGGAGGGGTAATATCCAGCACAGTGGGGAGATCGGTAGGATGGAGGGGTAATATCCAGCACAGTGGGGAGATCGGTAGGATGGAGGGGTAATAGTCAGCACAGTGGGGGAGATCGGTAGGATGGAGGGGTAATATCCAGCACAGTGGGGAGATCGGTAGGATGGAGGGGTAATATCCAGCACAGTGGGGAGATCGGTAGGATGGAGGGGTAATATCCAGCACAGTGGGGAGATCGGTAGGATGGAGGGGTAATATCCAGCACAGTGGGGAGATCGGTAGGATGGAGGGGTAATATCCAGCACAGTGGGGGAGATCGGTAGGATGGAGGGGTAATATCCAGCACAGTGGGGGAGATCGGTAGGATGGAGGGGTAATAGTCAGCACAGTGGGGAGATCGGTAGGATGGAGGGGTAATATCCAGCACAGTGGGGAGATCGGTAGGATGGAGGGGTAATATCCAGCACAGTGGGGAGATCGGTAGGATGGAGGGGTAATAGTCAGCACAGTGGGGGAGATCGGTAGGATGGAGGGGTAATATCCAGCACAGTGGGGGGATCGGTAGGATGGAGGGGTAATAATCAGCACAGTGGGGAGATCGGTTGTAGATCGGTCACAGTGTGGACAGCACAGCACCCTGTATGGGAACTTGGGGTGACGGTCCGGATTAGGACCCCGCAGTCCCGGGCGGACAGGTAGAGGGACGGTCAGTGTCGGGGAGGAGAGGGGGCGGGGAAGGGGCGGGGAGATGGAAGAAGCGTCACGGTCGGTGGGTGGAGAGACTCCAGGCACACACACACACAGACACTGCAGTGACAGAGCACAGGGAGACTCCCAGACACTGCAGGGGAACCACAGGAGCTGACACTCTACACTACAAGGTGAGTGCCGGGGGAGCGGGGCTGTCTGTCTGTCCTGCACGTGTCTCCGGGCGACATCGCCTGACACCCCACAACTTCCGACTGTCAGAGGAGAGATCGATAACGACCCGTACGATGCTGCACCCCCATACACTGTGCGATGTCTGTATACTCCGGACCCCCTCCCTACACAACTCCTCCATACTATCCTGGTCCTGCAATACTTCCCTCATCTCCCCATTACTCCCCCTGACCCCCCCATTCATATAGTTATCCCTATACACTCCATGTGATGGCTTTATTCTCCAGTATTCTGCCCTGTCCTTGTATAAAGACTCTATTCTGTCTTTATACTCCTGACACCCCCTCCATCCCCTCCATTCCTGTGTATTATCACATTCCTGCTCTAGTTACTGCATATTCTCTATTACGGTACCCCCCCCCCCCAAAAAAAAAAATAATTTCTACCACCTCATCAATGCACTAGTTACCCCGTCGCTCTTTACACTCTTTATTATTTCTTTATACTCCTGGCACCCCCATATTCCTGTATATACTGTCCTATCCTGGTACTAGTTACCCCATACAGTACTCTCTTTATTATGTCTTTATACTTCTGACACCCCCACCACTCCCAATTCCTGTATACAGTTCTACTCCACTATTAGGAACCCCCATATTCTACTTCTTATGCCTTTGTACTCCTGACCCCCTCCCCTCTCCATTCCTGTATCCTGTCCTACCCCATTAGGTACCCCCATACTCTCTTTATTATGTCTTTATACTCCTGACAACCCCCCCCCCCCCCATTCCAGTATACTGTCCTACCCTTGCACTAGGAACCCCCCATACTCTATTATGTCTTTACACTCCTGGCACTCCCCCCCCCCCCCCATTTCCAATATACTGTCCTATCTTTGCACCCCATATTCTCTTTATTTGTCTGAAACCGACCCCCCAACTTTTGTATACTGTCCTATCCCAGTACTAGGAACTCCTGGACTCTATTATATCTGTATACACCTGATGGACCCCCCCATTCCTGCTCTAGTTACCCCATACTCTCTTTATTATGTCTCCTAAACTCCTGACACCCCCTCCATTCCTGTATACTATCAAATTCCTGCTCTAGTTACTGGATATTCTCCATTATAATGTCTTTTTACTCCCCCCTCCTCCGAAAAAATACAATCAAAAAGATCCTTTATACCACCCTATCCCTGCACTAGTTACCCCATTTCTCTTTACACTCTTTAATAAGTCTTTATATTCATGAAACCCCTTAACTGCCCCCATATACTACTATGTGTCCTTACTATGGCTAGATACTCATGCCAGCCCCCCCATTATTCTTGTACAGCCCTCAGATACTGTACTAAAATACACATTTTTGCTCTTACTGTTTTTTAATGGTCGCTGTTTTATACACCTATTTGTGCGCCCCCCCCCCCCCCCCACCACCAGAACTGCTCCTACTATTGCTGTGCCCATAGCATTCACTGTCCTTCCACCGTCATCCTCCTGACCCTGCATCCTCTACTATTGCTGTGCCCATATCATTCACTGTCCTTCCACCGTCATCCTCCTGACCCTGCGTTCTCTACTATTGCTGTGCCCATCGCATTCACTGTCCTTCCACCATCATCCTCCTGACCCTGCATCCTCTACTATTGCTGTGCCCATGGCATTCACTGTCCTTCCACCGTCATCCTCCTGACCCTGCGTTCTCTACTATTGCTGTGCCCATCGCATTCACTGTCCTTCCACCATCATCCTCCTGACCCTGCATCCTCTACTATTGCTGTGCCCATATCATTCACTGTCCTTCCACCGTCATCCTCCTGACCCTACGTCCTCTACTATTGCTGTGCCCATGGCATTCACTGTCCTTCCACCGTCATCCTCCTGACCCTGCGTCCTCTACTATTGCTGTGCCCATAGCATTCACTGTCCTTCCACCATCATCCTCCTGACCCTGCGTCCTCTACTATTGCTGTGCCCATAGCATTCACTGTCCTTCCACCATCATCCTCCTGACCCTGCGTTCTCTACTATTGCTGTGTTCATAGCATTCACTGTCCTTCCACCATCATCCTCCTGACCCTGCGTTCTCTACTATTGCTGTGCCCATAGCATTCACTGTCCTTCCACCATCATCCTCCTGACCCTGCGTCCTCTACTATTGCTGTGCCCATAGCATTCACTGTCCTTCCACCATCATCCTCCTGACCCTGCGTTCTCTACTATTGCTGTGCCCATATCATTCACTGTCCTTCCACCGTCATCCTCCTGACCCTGCGTCCTCTACTATTGCTGTGCCCATAGCATTCACTGTCCTTCCACCATCATCCTCCTGACCCTGCGTTCTCTACTATTGCTGTGTTCATAGCATTCACTGTCCTTCCACCATCATCCTCCTGACCCTGCGTTCTCTACTATTGCTGTGCCCATATCATTCACTGTCCTTCCACCGTCATCCTCCTGACCCTGCGTCCTCTACTATTGCTGTGCCCATAGCATTCACTGTCCTTCCACCATCATCCTCCTGACCCTGCGTTCTCTACTATTGCTGTGTTCATAGCATTCACTGTCCTTCCACCATCATCCTCCTGACCCTGCGTTCTCTACTATTGCTGTGTTCATAGCATTCACTGTCCTTCCACCATCATCCTCCTGACCCTGCGTTCTCTACTATTGCTGTGTTCATAGCATTCACTGTCCTTCCACCATCATCCTCCTGACCCTGCGTTCTCTACTATTGCTGTGCCCATGGCATTCACTGTCCTTCCACCGTCATCCTCCTGACCCTGCGTTCTCTACTATTGCTGTGTTCATAGCATTCACTGTCCTTCCACCATCATCCTCCTGACCCTGCGTTCTCTACTATTGCTGTGTTCATAGCATTCACAAATTCAATAGACTCTGAGCAGTGATCCTGCACTTCTCCTGTGACCACACAGCTCTTCAACCTATATCATCCTCGTCCTGCACTAGTTTCTTTCCATATAGTCGTCTATAAATCTCTTATCTCCTGATCCTGCTCCCCCATACCTATCTATACACTTTGTGTATGTTACCCCTTTTTCCTGCAGAGGTCTGTGCCTCCCCATTCCAATACAGATTTTTTTATACTATCCTGTTACTGCACTAGTTACCCTTATACGTTCTTTATTATGTCTTTCTAGTCCTGGTCCTTCTCGGCTGATTTCTATATAGCTCTTCTATACTATCCTATTCGTACACTAGTTATACCTATACAGTCTTATTATGCCTATATACTTTTGGTCCTGCTCCCCTCCAATGCCTATATGGATTTTGCCTACTATACTATTCCTGTACTGTTTACCCCTATACGTTCTTTATTTTGCCTTTTATACTCCTGATCCTACACCCTGCATGCCTATTGGCTTTTGTATACTATACTATTCCTACAATAGTTACCCCTTTACACTCTTTATTATGTCTTTATGATCCTGGTCCTGTACACCCTGTGCCTATATGGCTGTTGTATAGTATTATATTCCTGAACTAGTTACCCCTATACATGCTTCATTATGTCCTTATACTCCTGACCCCCCACCCTGCATGCCTATATGGCTTTTGTATACTATTCCTGCACTAGTTACCTCTATACAATCTTTATTATGCCTTAATAATCCTGGTTCTGTACACCCATGCCTAAATGCCTCTTGTATACTACTATATTCCTGCACTAGTTACCCCTATACATTCTTCATTGTGTCTTTATACTCCTGACCCCACACCCTGCATGTCTTTATGGTTTTTGCATACTGTCCTATTCCTGCACTAGTTACCTTAATAATCCAGGTTTTGTACACTTGATGCCTATATGGCTATTGTATACTATTATATAACAGCACTAGTTACCCCTATACATTCTTCATTGTGTCTTTATACTCCTGACCCTACACCCTGCATGGCTTTATGGCTTTTGCATACTATCTTATTCTTGCACTAGTTACCCCTGTGCGTACTTAATAATCCTGGTTTTGTACATCCCACGCCTGTATGGCTCTTGTATACTAATATATTGCTGCACTAGTTACCTCTATACATTCTTTATTACTCCTGATCCTGCACCCTGCATGCTTATATGGCTTTTGTATACTATCCTATTCCAGTACTAGTTGCCCCTTTACATTCTTTATTATGTCTTTATACTCCTGATCCTGCACCCCCATGCCTAAACAGCTCCTGTATACTATCCTATCCTACTATTTACCACTATATGTTCTTTATCACGTCTTTTTACTCCTGTCCTGCTCCTGTTTCTCCCTTATTTCTATACAGCACTTGTATGCTATAGTGGCACTAATTGTCATTATATGTTCTTTATTATGTTTTTATACCCTGGATTCTATTCTTCCCTTATTTCTATACAGCTCTTTTATAGTATCCTGTTGCTGCACTAATTGCCACTATATGTTCTTTATTATGTTTTTATACCCCGGATTCTGTTCCTCCCTTATTTCTATACAGCTCTTGTATGCTTTTCTGTTCCCTATACTAATTCTCCCATATACAGATAATTACAAATCATTACACCCGCACTCTGCTACCTTTGTCCTCTAACTCACCTAGAAGAAGCAACAAGCCTGCAAAAGCCACAGCGTTCTACCTAAAACTCCCATCAGCTGTGTATTGTCCTTCGGCATGGCAGTACATTGTTCTGCTGTTCAGGCTGCACTCAGTTCTTCAATGGGAAGTTAATGGATCTCATTGCTGACCCGCAGCTTCCGACATCTGTAGAGCAATTCTTTCCTCATTCTTCCATCATCCCACATATAGCAGCCATCCCATTTCTGGGATCAGTCTAGGACACCCATTCTCAACCAGAGCTCTGTGGACCCCTAGGGTTCCTCCAGAGGTTATTAGGGGATCCTTGAGCTGTGACCTTCCATTTGATGGTGCCGCCATAGTTCTGGGGCCAACGGCATGACAACAATGGTCTTTTTAGCTGTCTGTAATGGTGGCATTCTGACCACCACTGTAAGATGGGAATTTTTCCCACTGACCACCAATATAATGGGAATTTTTTCCAAAGATCACCAATGTAAGGAGCATTCTTCCCAATGATCTCAATGTGAGGAGCATTCTTCCCACTGAGCCCCAGTGTAAGGAGCATTCTTCCCACTGAGCCCCAGTGTAAGGAGCATTCTTCCCACTGAGCCCCAGTGTAAGGAGCATTCTTCCCACTGAGCCCCAGTGTAAGGGGCATTCTTCCCACTGAGCCCCAGTGTAAGGGGCATTCTTCCCACTGAGCCCCAGTGTAAGGGGCATTCTTCCCACTGAGCCCCAGTGTAAGGGGCATTCTTCCCACTGAGCCCCAGTGTAAGGGGCATTCTTCCCACTGAGCCCCAGTGTAAGGGGCATTCTTCCCACTGAGCCCCAGTGTAAGGGGCATTCTTCCCACTGAGCCCCAGTGTAAGGGGCATTCTTCCCACTGAGCCCCAGTGTAAGGGGCATTTTTCCCACTGAGCCCCAGTGTAAGGGGCATTTTTCCCACTGAGCCCCAGTGTAAGGGGCATTTTTCCCACTGAGCCCCAGTGTAAGGGGCATTTTTCCCACTGAGCCCCAGTGTAAGGGGCATTTTTCCCACTGAGCCCCAGTGTAAGGGGCATTCTTCCCACTGAGCCCCAGTGTAAGGGGCATTCTTCCCACTGAGCCCCAGTGTAAGGGGCATTCTTCCCACTGAGCCCCAGTGTAAGGGGCATTCTTCCCACTGAGCCCCAGTGTAAGGGGCATTCTTCCCACTGAGCCCCAGTGTAAGGGGCATTCTTCCCACTGAGCCCCAGTGTAAGGGGCATTCTTCCCACTGAGCCCCAGTGTAAGGGGCATTCTTCCCACTGAGCCCCAGTGTAAGGGGCATTCTTCCCACTGAGCCCCAGTGTAAGGGGCATTCTTCCCACTGAGCCCCAGTGTAAGGGGCATTCTTCCCACTGAGCCCCAGTGTAAGGGGCATTCTTCCCACTGAGCCCCAGTGTAAGGGGCATTCTTCCCACTGAGCCCCAGTGTAAGGGGCATTCTTCCCACTGAGCCCCAGTGTAAGGGGCATTCTTCCCACTGAGCCCCAGTGTAAGGAGCATTCTTCCCACTGAGCCCCAGTGTAAGGGGCATTCTTCCCACTGAGCCCCAGTGTAAGGGGCATTCTTCCCACTGAGCCCCAGTGTAAGGGGCATTCTTCCCACTGAGCCCCAGTGTAAGGGGCATTCTTCCCACTGAGCCCCAGTGTAAGGGGCATTCTTCCCACTGAGCCCCAGTGTAAGGGGCATTCTTCCCACTGAGCCCCAGTGTAAGGGGCATTCTTCCCACTGAGCCCCAGGGTAAGGGGCATTCTTCCCACTGAGCCCCAGGGTAAGGGGCATTCTTCCCACTGAGCCCCAGGGTAAGGGGCATTCTTCCCACTGAGCCCCAGGGTAAGGGGCATTCTTCCCACTGAGCCCCAGGGTAAGGGGCATTCTTCCCACTGAGCCCCAGGGTAAGGGGCATTCTTCCCACTGAGCCCCAGGGTAAGGGGCATTCTTCCCACTGAGCCCCAGGGTAAGGGGCATTCTTCCCACTGAGCCCCAGGGTAAGGGGCATTCTTCCCACTGAGCCCCAGGGTAAGGGGCATTCTTCCCACTGAGCCCCAGGGTAAGGGGCATTCTTCCCACTGAGCCCCAGGGTAAGGGGCATTCTTCCCACTGAGCCCCAGGGTAAGGGGCATTCTTCCCACTGAGCCCCAGGGTAAGGGGCATTCTTCCCACTGAGCCCCAGGGTAAGGGGCATTCTTCCCACTGAGCCCCAGGGTAAGGGGCATTCTTCCCACTGAGCCCCAGGGTAAGGGGCATTCTTCCCACTGAGCCCCAGCGTAAGGGGCATTCTTCCCACTGAGCCCCAGCGTAAGGGGCATTCTTCCCACTGAGCCCCAGCATAAAGGGAGTGCGATTGATGAATTTGTTTTTAGCAGTGGTTCCTCCAAGATTATTTCAAAGGTTCCTCTGGGTTTGAAAGATTCAGAGAGGCTGGTCTGGGACGTGTCTTTGGAAATGTCCATTTTTTTTTTTTTTTTTTATTAGTACTGCTTTTAAAATGTATAAAAATGGTTATATGACAAAATCCAATCACATTTGAGTCTCTGCACGTCTCTTGTGCGTGACAAGCTTCGAAACACCTACTCAGCAGAAAAGTGTTCCCGGAATTTACTTTAAAGTGATGGTTACTCTGTGCTCTTCACGCACGTCAAGCCAACTCATATTGTTATCCCTGTCCTCTGGCTTAGTTGGGATTAAGGATTCACACTTCTGCTTCTATATTTTCATGTGTTTGTTTTTTTTAGCACGTTTTTACACGCATTGATTCACGATTTTGATGCACTGGAATGGGTTTTTGTTTTGGCCAATGAAAGTGAAATCCAAGTCTGGGGTAGGGACTTGGCAACTGCAGCGTAATTTAGCCTTGACACTCCTGTTTTCACATACATGCCTATGGGTGTATTTTTTTTCAAACAATTACATTTGACATCTTGGAAAAATACGCCCGTACATATGCGTTTGAAAACGCAAGTGTTGGCAGTTACGCTGCGCACAGTGTTTTTTTGTAATACATGTCAATAGAATAAATTATGCAGCAGCTGTGGCTTCCGGATGTCTCAACAACAGGCGGTTTCTTCTCTGTACGGCCTTACGCCATTATGTACGCCCTCATGCACGAGCCCTTAAATGACACTAAGCTATAGCCTTATTCTTCCAAAATAATCAATACACATCCACTACTAAATTACCCGGTAATTTATTTTTCATGAAATCATTCCTTGTTTTTTTGCCTCCTTGTAGTGTCTGCTGTGAGCTCCCGAACTTCAGGGCCGTCTTTAATGTTGATTGGACCCTGGGGGCCCCCCCATGAAATTTTGTTCTCCACCTGCTCTGAGACATACAATAAATATCAGCTAGACTTACAGTAAATTGATTTTATCAGATCAGGCAGTGATTGCGTTTGGTTGCCAGAGGTTACAGCATATCATTACCACTTACTGACTGGTTGCTAGAGGTTACAACACACATTACAGTTCACTGATTAGTTGCTAGAGGTTACAGCACATGATTTCTTCTTGTTGATTAGTTGCTAGAGATTACTGTACAGTAATACTGCTCACTGATTGGTTGCTAGAGGTTACAGCACATCATCTCTTCACTGCAGAGGGGCATGATATACATATGCTGCCGGCCTCCGCTATTTACATATGAATGGTGCCACAATTTACATATGAATGCTCCCGTTATTTACATATGAATGACGGTTATTTACATGTAAACACAGGGTCTGCAGGTCACAGGGCAGAGCTGGGCAGCATTGGTAGCAGCACTTCACACTGAGATATCAGGACACAGCACAGGACTAAAACTTCAAGGGACAAGAGAATTTAAACTGGGATGGTTGGCAAGTATGAGGCAGCTGCTTTGGGCCCCACAACAATGACAGGGCCCAGGGCAGCTGCCCCTTTTGCCCTGCATTAAAGACGGCCCTGCCGAACTTCTCACTCAACAAACAGTATGTGTTAGTTGCAGTCATGTGCACTGCTCTATGCATACTACAAATCCCATAGACCATCATGGAAGTGAGCAAGAGAAGGTTCCTACATACAGCGGGACCGTGGAAAACAAACGTAGCCACCCTCTAACAAGATCACAGCAGCAGGAATTTGGGGATTTAAGGCTGAGAGCGATTTTTATTAATGAGGATGTACAGTGGCAAAGCGGCTCTTCTGTGCCAGCTCTTGTACCTAGTACGTGATCTGGCACTTCCGGGTAGAGGGCGTGCGCACCGCTTCTGCCGTGATTTGTCACAGCAGAAGCCGATCAGTAGGTGGCAGCCAATGAATGTCCGCCGGCACTTGCCGATCGTTGGGAAAGCACACTGAATGGAGCTCTGCCTGTGTAAATGTATGTTCTGACAGGGGGGAAGTGATGGAAATCCATCACTTTCCTTGTTAAAAGCACCACACATACAGTGGGGAAAATAATTAATTGATCCCCTTCAGACTTTGTAAGTTTGCCCACTTACAAAGAAATGAAGGGTCTATAATTTTTATCATAGGTGTATTTTAAATGATAGAGACAGAATATCAATTAAAAATCCAGAAAAAAAAACCCACGTAAAACAAATGTTATAAATTAAGTTGCAGTTCAGTCATGTCTTGCTGGAAGACCCATCTTCAGTGTTCTGGCTGAGGGAAGAAGGTTCTCATCCAAGATTTTACAATACATGGCCCCATCCATTGGCCCCTCAATGCGGCAAAGTCGGCCTGTACCTTTAGCAGAGAAACAGCCCAAAGCATAGCTCCAAACACGGCGAGTCGCGTTAATGCCAAAGAGCTCAATTTTGGTCTCATCTGACCACAGCACTTTCGCCTAATCCTTCTCTGAATTATTTAGATGTTTATTGTCATGACTGTACATGTGCCTTCTTGAGGAGCGGGACTCGCTGTTTTCGTAGGAAGAAAAATACTGACTATGACCCTAAGAACACCATCCCTACAGTCAAGCACGGAGGTGGAAACATTATGCTTTGGGCTGTTTCTCTGCTAAAGGTACAGGCTGACTTTGCCGCATTGAGGGGCCAATGGACGGGGCCATGCATTGTAAAATCTTGGATGAGAACCTTCTTCCCTCAGCCAGAACACTGAAGATGGGTTATGGATGGGACTTCCAGCATGACAATGACCCAAAACATTCCGCCAAGGCAACAAAGGAGTGGCTCAAGAAGAAGCGCATTAAGGTCATGCAGTGGCCTAGCCAGCAACTAAAACAAAAAAATCAAAAAGATGAGGTGAGTTGTGAACACTGGACCAGCTGGAAACAGCAGAGCCATATCAACCAGGCATTAGTGGGGCATCGTAAGCTGGCCAGGAAAACTATTCCAGACCTTAATCCTATAGAAAATTTATGGAGGGAGCTGAAAGTTCGAGTTGCCAAGCAACAGCCAAGAAACCTTTCTGTAAAGTAGAGTGAACCAAAATCCCTCCTGAGATGTGTGCAAACCTGGTAACCAACCAGAAACATCTTACCTCTGTGCTTGCCAACAAGGGTTTCTCCAACAAGTCATGTTTTGCTTGGGGATCAAATACTTATTTTACTCACTGAACTGCAAATCAATTTATAACATTTGTATCGTGTTTTTTTTTCAGGATTTTTGGTTGATATTCTGTCTCTATCATTTAAAATAAACCTATGATAAAAATTATAGCCCCTTCATTACTTTGTAAGTGGGCAAACATACAAAATCTGCAGGGGATCAAATAATTATTTCCCCCCCACTGTAGTACAGACAAACACTGGCTAGGCACAAATTTAACCGTTTGATCACCCTAGATGTTTAACCCTTTCCCAGCCAGTGGAGTACAGTGACAGTGCATCATTTTTAGTACTGATCACTGTATTAGTGTCACTGGTTCCCATAAAGTGTCAGAATGTCCGCAATATCGCAGTCCCGCTATAAGTCGCTGATCGCCACCATTACTAGTACAGATACTCCTCGTATTAACGACTTACCTGTTTAATGACCACTCGGACTTACGACCAGCTCTTCCCACTCGAATGACGCGCTGTACATCATTGTATTGTACAGTACAAAATTTTTAATTTGTGTTCTGTACTTATGCAAATTAAAACAACGTCATTGAGCTGGAGTTTTGTGTTTTTAGACCTTTTTTTTTTTTTTTTTTCACAGTACAGTGGTTAAGAATGCTTAAAATATTGATTACTTGTGGCTCCTCCTCTAACAACCAATTTGTTTAACGACCTGGTCGTTGGATCGGAACCTGGTAGTTAAGTAAGGAGTACCTGTATAAAAGGGAAAAAAAACCCAAGAAAATTCCAGTATATGTACCATAGATTGTAGACGCTATAACCTTTGTGCAAACCAATCAATATACGCTTATTGGGATTTTTTTTTTTTTTTTTACCAAAAATATGTAACAGAATACATATTGGTCTAAACCAGCCATTCTCAACCAGGGTTCCGTGGAACCCTAGGGTTCCCCCAGAGGTGGCTAGGGGTTCCTTGAGCTGTGGCTGATTTATCTCCTGTTTGATGGTGCCTACATAGTTCTGAGACAATTTCACTTGGAGGAGCCAGTGGTATGACACCAATGATCGTTATAGCTCTCTGTAAGGGGGCCATTCTTACCACCACTGTAAAAAGACATTGTTCCCACTGACCTCCAATAAATGGGTTTTATCAGGGGTTCCCCAAGACCTGAAAATGATTTAAGGGTTCCCCTGGGGTAAAAAGGTTGAGAAAGGCTGGTCTAAACTGATGAAGAAATTTGGATTTTTGTTTTCATTTTTTTTTTATTATTGGATATGTTTTATAGCAGAAAGTAAAAGATATATTTTTGTTGGTTTTTTTTTCAAAATTGTTGGTCTTTTTTGTTTATAGTGCAAAAAATAAAGACAAACGAACAAATGGCACTAGTGTGAGCGTTTGCTAAGCAAAGGCATTGTTACATAATGGGCATCTCACCCTCTCTGGATATCTTCACATAGATATATTGTTGCAGCTGTTCTGTCCCATCAGCCAGCAGTGCAGGAGTCACTAATGGCCCGTACACACGATCCGAATATCGTACGAAAAATGTCGTCTGAGGAAGAATCGTACGATAATCGGATCGTTACTACAGGGCTTCCGTGAGCCGATCATGACAGTTCATCCGATATTATTTTATCGGACATACATGAAAATTTTCCTCGTACGATACCAGATTGAACGATTTCCGTTTAGTCAGTACAGTTGTCGACCTAAAATACAACACAAATACATTACAACACGACATTTCTTCCGATTTTTTTTTTTTTTTTTTTTTTTTTTTTTTTTTTTTTTCTGTCGTACGAGAATTTTCGTGACTTTAGTAACCTATTCAATTTCTACTTGCGACTAGTAAACGAAAAAAGTCGGACGATCTGTCGTCGGATTTTCGGATTGTGTGTACGGGGCATTAATGCAAAGTGCAGTTTCTGTAAGACCCCTTTAGAATCTGAATTCTGGTTGCTTTGGGTTCCGGCACTACTGACCAGCAGCACCCATTTGCTATGTGTAGAGCAGGTTCTGTACATACCTGTTAATCCATCAGAATGTCCCTCAACCACCCTCTGTAGTCTCCTAATTACCAGCCGCTACATCTCAGGACTGTTACTACCATTCTCTAACTCATCAGTGATTTATCTTTCTTTGGCCTCTCAATCGATGGTTGCTTCCTTCCCCACCATTCCTGTTCTAGCAGCAGGCAATGCATCTCAGTGGTGACCCCACCTCACCCATTTCTTACAGAACCTTATACTTGCACCCAGTGATGACGGCATACTCTTCTGTTCTTATAATCACTACCCTCGTGGTGCCAGCTCGCCGCTCATCCTCCCCCTCCCGCCGTCTCCAACCACTATCTACAGCAACAGACCTCTGATGGGAGCTGACCATTGTGTGTGCAATTAAAGCAGACCTTCACCAAAAATGAAAAGTTCTCGTACCCCCTGGGGAACAAGCACAAGTACCCACTCAGTTTTCTGCCTAGGTGGTAGAGCTGCACGATTCTGGCCAAAATGAGAATCACTATTTTTTTTGCTTAGAATAAAGATCACGATTCTCGCGACGTAAAATCTTTCACATTATACAAAAAATTTGGGCTAACTTTACTGTGTTTTTTTTTTTTTTTTTTTTTTTTTAATTCATTAAACAAATTTTATCCCAAAAAATTGCATTTGAAGGACCACTGCGCAAATGCAGTGTGACATAAAATATTGCAACAACCGCCATTTTATTTCCTAGGGTCTCTAGTAAATTGTGTGTGTGTATATATATGTGTGTGTGTGTGTGTGTGTGTGTGTGTGTGTATATATATATATATATATATATATATATATATATATATATATATATATATATATATATATATATAATATAATATAATTTTTTGGGGTTCTAAGTCATTTTCTAGCAAAAAAAAAAAAAAAAAAAGATTTTACAGTGAAACCTTGGATTGCAAGTAACGCAGTTAACGAGCGTTTCGCAATACAAGCATTTTTTTTTTTTTTTTTAAATCCTGTTGTGGTGCAAAACGAGCAGGATTCAAGCCTCTGTGGTGTGCAGCACCGCATTTGGCCAGAGGAGCGGGGGCCCCGGAGCGGATCGGATCCGTTTGTAAATACTCGGAAATACTCTGTTCCCGAGCCATTTCAGAGTTCAGCCGAGCTCTCCCCGAGTATTTCCTAGGCTCTCCGGCGCCCCCCACCTCTGGCCACATGCGGTATTGCATGCCATACAAAGTCAATGCGGAACAAATTATTTTCTATTGACTTCTATGGGGAAAATCGCTTTGATACTGTACGTGAGTGCTTTGGATTACGAGCATTCTCCTGGAAAGGATTATGCTCGTAATCCAAGGTTCCACTGTAATTTGAAACCAACAAATGTCAGAAAAAGGTTTAGTGGTTAAACTTTCCTCTTTTACAGACCAAAGTCTATTCCTTTAATCCAAAGGACAAATTGTTACAATGTTTAGACTTGGTTCCACTGATAAAGAATGTTGTGATACTTGGCAGACTGCCTGTTTTTTGTTTTTCTTCCTTTCTTTTGACGGCTGTCACTTCAGCAGAGCGGAGAGAATTCTCTGCATAGAAAGAATCGGGAAATACTTTGTCAAGATCGCAATGGGGAAAAAATTGTGATAATGATTCTTAACGATTAATCGTGCAGCTCTACTAGGTGGGTATAAGGTGCACTTGGCTCATCCACCGCCACCCACAGCCTCCTGGGGCGCATGTCTTGCTGCATTACCATGCCTGGCGCATGCGCAATGGTTTGGGGGGGGGGGCAAGTCTTGCTGCACTGTCAGGTCTAACATGTGCAGTGAGGAGCAGGAAGGAAGTTGGGAAGTGACAGCAGTCTACTAATTCCAAGATGGCAGCGCTGGAAAGCCAAAGCCTGGTGAAGAATTGGCTGCGGGGAAGACAACGCTGGAATCTTGTATTTGTAGCTGCTGATTTTTCATTTTACAACTTGAATGAAGTTCCTATTTAGACTCGATTCACATCTATGCATGTTGCTTTTGAGCGTTTCTGCAGTGCTTTTTCCTGTGCTTCCTGCATTTTTGTAACCACGTTTTTACAGCAATTTTACTACGATTTAGCTGCGATTTGTGTGTGGTGTGTTTTTTATTTTTTTTTTTACATTCAGCTGTCAGCGGGGAAGCCCGCTGATGACTCATCGGTTGTTAAGGACGCGGTGGCCCGCCTGCTCCTTGGCAACTAGCTATATACAGTGAATGTAAAAAAATAAATAAACGCCAATCGCGGTAAAAACACATTGAAGTCTATTACATGCAAAACGCTGCATTTTGCGGGGGGAAAAAAAAGTCCCCGACCCTTTACAAAAACACAGAGGTACAAAAATGCATTGATGTGAACGTGTTCCATAGGAACTCATGTTTAAAAAAAAAAAAAAAACCTGCATTTCTGCAAAAAGCATCAAAAAAAGCAATAGTGTGACTCAAGCCGAAAGTGGATCTTCCCTGCATATGAGCGCCTCAAACCAAAAACGCGAATTAATTAACTTTTAATATTCCAATCAAACGATCCATCTGTCTTTAGCGCAAGCATGCAGGCAGGAGAAAACCCCCTCCTGAAGACTCCTGGGATGTATGACATCATTTGCCTGGGCAAGAAACCAGGAAGTAACTGAAGAAATGTAAAAAAAAAAGTTTAAAACAAGTAAATATAATATACAGTACTTTTCTATTTGTTTACTAATACTAGCAGCATGAGGATTAAAAATAATCAATGTTGATTGGGAGAGTTTTAGGGCTCTTTCACACGGGGCGGATCCGTGCAGATCCGCCCCGTGAACCTCCGCTTGCTCAGCGGGGATCGCTCCGTTGATCCCCGCTGAGCCGACGGATGACTGGGCGGTCCCCGCACACTGTGCAGGGACCGCCCTGTCAGAGCGCCGCTCTCCCCTATGGGGAATCGGATGACGACGGACCGTAGAGTCCGTTGTCATCCGATCCGCTCCGCTGACGGAAGGAAAAATAGGGTTTTCCTCCGTCACACTTTGGCGGAGCGGATGTCAGCGGACATGTCTCCGCTGACATCCGTGCCTCCATAGGGGTGCATGGAGGATCCGTTTCAGGTCCGCCTAAAAAACTGACAGGCGGACCTGAACGGACCTCCGTGTGAAAGGGGCCTAAGTGATAGTAAAGGCTTGTTGTTTTTTTTTTAAATAACAAACATTTTATACTTACCTGATCTGTGCAGTTGGTTTTGCACAGAGCAGCCCAGATCCTCCTCTTCTTGGGTCCCCTGGCGGCGCTCCTGGCCCCTCCCTCCTGCTGGGTGCCCCCACAGCAAGCTGCTTGCTGTGGGGGCACCCGAGCAGGTGCACTCCCGAGCCACTGCTCTGCGTATCCATTCACACACAGAGCTGTGGCTTGGCTCCGCCCCTCTCTTTCCTCATTGGCTCACTGACCGTGATTGACAGCTGTCGCAACCGATGAGGAGTGAGAGTCCCCGGAGAGCCGAGGTTGTCGTGCACATCGCTGGATCACGATGGGGCTCAGGGAAGTATCTGCTGCACAGAGAAGGTGTTTTACCTTCATGAATAGAATGCACAAAGGTAAAAAACGTTGAATCTTTACAACCACTTTCATTTCCACTTGAAAGATACTAATACACAGGCAGGGAGAATGTTTGATATGCCAACCAGATCAGTCGGATAACTTTTTTTTTCTTTTGATAGGTCTGTGGCAGCCTCTCTGTCCTGCTGCATGCGCATTTAAAGCTGAACTCCAGGCTAAAGCAGATATTGTCTGTATACAAGAGCAATGTGTATTCCTAATGGAATCTTTGTGTATTTTGTCCAGATCTGTGTAGTAATCCAGTGTTAGCTTCCTGTAATAAAGACCCGCTCACTGCTGCTGCTCTCTCCTTGTGAAAGGTGACTGGTCTTGTCTCCGCCCCCTCCTGTAGTTTTCTGCAGTGGGTGTGGCCTGCTGGGTCCCTCCCCACCACTCTGCTCTCTGCACAGGCTATGTAGAGCACAGTGAGGGTGGCAATATCTGGGTTTGCAAAGACAGAGTGGATTTATATCCCTTGTGGCTATTGAAGAACATACATAAATGAATGTTTTCATGCCTGAAGTTCAGCTTTAAATAGACATTTTGGCTGATGTCACATGCCCTGCTCTGCACGTAGCCAAACAGGAATTTGCAGCAACTGTCTGATCACTGTGATGATCATCCCGTACGGTCAGATGGTTGTCTGAAATAGTTGGACTCAAATATCTGCTTGATTTGCACGCATTAAAGAGGTAGTCTATCTAAAACTGGTTTTCCAGGTTAACGACCGCCCTATAGCAGATTTACTGTGCAGAATCGCGTATATATACATGATTCTGCACTTCCGCCTAAGGGGGCGCAGGCGCGCGCCGCCTGCGCACCGCTTCTGATGTGATTACTCACAGCAGAAGCTGATCAGCGGGTGCCGTTCAATGGATGTCCACCAGCACTCAGGAACAGAGGTCCGACAGAGCTCTGCCTATGTACACAAGGCAGAGCTCTGTCCTGATGGGGGAAGTGATTGGATTTTGTTTCTCTGCAAAGCAGGGAATAAAATCCAGCACATCCTTTAGTAAAAGCAGTATACTGTTTACACAAAAAACACTGGTTAGGCACACATTTAACCCTTTGATCGCCCCGGATGTTAACCGCTTCCCAGCCAGTGTCATTAGTACAGTGACAGTGCATATTTTTTAGCACTGATCACTATATTAGTGTCACTGGTTCCCACAAAGTGTCAGTTAGTGTCCACCGCAATATCGGAGTCCCGCTATAAGCAGCTGATTACCACTATTACCAGTATAAAGGAAATTAAAAAAAACAATATTCCAGTATAAAACACATAGTTTGTAGACGCTATATCTTTTGCGTAAACCAATCAATATATGCTTATTGGGATTTTTTTACCCCAAATTCGTAGCTGAATATATATTGTCCAAAATCTATGAAGAAATTTAGATTTTTTAAAAAAAATGTATTTCTTGGATATGTTTTATAGCAGAATGTAAAAAATTATTTATTTTATTTTTTCAAAATATTTCGTCTTTTTTTTTTTTGTTTATAGCGCATAAAAATTTAAACCGCAGAAGTGATCAAATACCACCAAAAGAAAGCTCTATTTGTGGGGGGAAAAGGACATTTTATTTGGGTACAGTGATGCATGACCGCGTATTTGCCAGTTAACGTACCACAGCGCTGTATCGCAAAACAATGGCCTGGTCATGAGGGAGGTAAATCTTCCGGCGGTTAAAATGCCTTGGCGCTTGCTCACACTTTGGCCCTCCTATCTGTTTTTCGGCAGTTCTAATCTCTGCACGCTGGTCCTAAAATGTGTACTAAGCTGAATGGCGGTCTAAGCGCTATTTGCAGTGTTTTTACCACGGCTACCTATTGTGTGGCTAGAACAGTCCAGTTGCCAATAAAACCGCTCTTCTGCATCCAGTGCAATTTTAATGAGGCCTTCAACTGGCCACATACATTACAGTTTGATTGTACAAGCTCTGTACAATTTGCTTTGGATTTTCCAACAACCAAGTCATGCAAGGGTCTACCATAATAAGCCATTTGATTTTTATCCAATCAGACAGGCTCCCCGATTTATTTATTTTAGGTACTTCTACATCTCCATCAATTTACACAGCGCTTTACACATATATTTTACATTCTCATCAGTCCCTGCCCTCAAGGAGCTTACAATCTAAGGTCCCTAAGGCTACTGTCACACTGCGGCGTTGGGGGCGTCGGCAGTAAAGCGCCGCTATTTTTAGCGGTGCTTCACCGTCCTTTTTGCGGCACTTTTCGGCCGCTAGCAGGCCGCTTTTAACCGAAAAGAGTTAAAAGCGCCATTTTGCCGGCACTTCAGCGATGCTGCCCAATGATTTCAATGGGCAGGGGCGCTGTAGGAGCGGTGTATACACCGCTCCTACAGCGCCTCAAAGATGTGGCTTGCAGGACTTTTTTTGGTGTCCTGCCAGCGCACCGCTCCAGTGTGAAAGCCTGAGGGCTTTCACACTGGAGTGAGAGGAGAGGCTCTTTACAGGCGCCATGTTTAGCGCTATAGCGCCTGTAAAGCGCCTCAGTGTGAAAGCAGCCTAACTCCCATTCATACATACTTCTATTGGGGCCAATTTGGACAGGAGCCGATTAACTTACCAGTATGTCTTTGGAGTGTGGGAGGAAACCCACGCAGGCACAGGGAGAACATGCAAACTCCAGACAGGTAGCACCGTGGTTGGATTTCGAACCAACCACCCTAGTGCTGTTAGGCGAAAGTGCTAACTACTTAGCTGATTGGTTAATCTATAGGAGATTGTTATGTGTGTGGTACACAGACCCTTCCGCTCCATCCATCTTTTTTTTTTCTTTGCAGTAAGGCACACCTGCTACTTGCCCGTTTGTCCAACTCCAGATAAGGAGAGGCGAGCGGTGTTAGATTTTTATGGGTCTTGCGGCGAGTTACCTCTCCAGAGTGGATCCCTGGTCTCCGTTGTCTAGGCGAAAGTCCCTTTTTGTAATAAAGCCAATGTCCACACAGGTGTAAAACCTAAGCAGCAAGGTTTTATTATTTTCTTGAGGTAAAACTTGGAAGAGAGAGAGAGTAGAAACGACAAGTAGGGGAAGGTTCAGGCACGCAACACTTAAAGAACACTTTCGTCGCCACTCAAGCCTGAGTGGGTATTGCTCACCCAGGTAGTCCCTATGAGAGCGGTCCTAGCAGCCGGAGTGGAGCACAGATGTCAGAGATGATAGATCCCCCTTTAGGTAGGCCTCCAGGCCTCTCTCCAAGATAGCAGTACAGTCGCTATCTCCGCCGGGACTGATCTTCCCCTGGAACTCCTTCCCTAAAGATGGGCCCCCTTCATCAGGCAGCCTGGGATCCCTCCCTGAAACGTAGGCCCTCGATAGGAGAGCTGGGCCTACTATGCAGCAGTAGAGCCTCGAGCTAAAGGTGCCCGAGACCAATAACACGTGTCCCCTGCCATGAGGGCCACGAGACACGCTCACTGGACCAGAGGTCCCCCTGGAATCGCCTCACGCCTAATGGCGTCTTCCCCTTTTGTACCCTCTCCCAGCACGCACAGCGGGTAGACGATGCCCACTGCACGGCTGCCGAGAGAGGACACCCAATGGCGCTGCGATACCCCCTGCGGTTCAACCTGAGCCGAAGACGACAGCGCCATCTCCAGGCAACAGGGAACTGTATACTGCCAGGCAGCACCGCACCCAGAGCAGAAGCAATTTATTATATAAACAGGTCTGAGCTGAACTATTAACTCGGACCACCCCTAAATTTGCACATGTAGCGTCCCATAAATTGGGATGGGCGCTACATGTGTATATTCATCTTTACAATTTTTGAGATACTGATAATTCCCACTTCTTGGTTCCCGAGGTTCCAGGTCAGCACACCTCTTAAGGCAATTAAGGCCAGCCATACTCGGTTCGAGTCTCGTCCAGTTCAGCAGGAACCGGCTGAGATTTGAATCATTAATGGGCAGGCTGAATATACCAAGTTCATCGATTTGATTAACTTGGGTACAACCAGCCTGCCGGATTCTCTTGTGATTATCTCTAGTGGCTGCTATAGCCGCTAACAATTAGGGCTGCAACTAATTATTATTTTCATAATCGATTAGTTGGCCGATTATTGTTTCCATTAATCGACTAATCGGTTAATAACCGTAAAAAAAAAAAAAAAGGGGTAATTTTTTGCATTTTTTTTTTTTTTTTGGGGCCAATTTGTTGTTGGGCTGATTACAAAACACAAATTGCCGCAAAAACACATTACATGCTTTTCTGCAGCTTTTCCATTGAAGTATATTAAACCAAAAAACTAAAATAGCACCGTTTCGCGTTAAAAAAAAGTCCTTGCCCTTTCCACATACGCAGCAGCTGAAAAAATTCTGGATGTGAACGTGTCCCATAGGAAACCATGTAAATGAACGGTAGTTTGTTTCTGCAAAAAGCACCAAACAACACAGAGGTGTGACCCGGGCCTGAGATGTTTAGTAACATAATGGGGTTAAAAAAATGAAAATTAGTACAAAAAGAGCAAATAATCGCTACTGTAAGGGGTTCATTTTTTACTGTGGGACAGTGAAAGTAATATATACAGTAGCAATTGCTCTTTTTGTACTATAAAGGGTTAATTTTAGTTTATTTTTAACCTCATTATGTTACTGGCCGATTAATCGACTTATGAAAATTGTAATCGATTAATTTCATAATCGATTAGTTGTCGATTAATCGATTAGTTGTTTCGGCCCTACTAACAATAATTACTGTCTTCTCCAGGCGGGGACGGCTTCACCTGCCTGACCCCCCCCCCCCCCCCCCACCGGGAGCAGACAATGGGGTTGATTTACTAAAGGCAAATAGACTGCACTTTACAAAGTGCAGTTGCACTCTGCAAGTGCAATTGTTCCGAAGCTTCGTAAATGAGGTAAAGCTTCACTTTGCAAAGAGTACCCAATCACGTGCAAGGAAAATATATATATTTTTTGTTTGCACATAAATAGATGATGGAAGTAAGCAGAGCTTCTGCTCATTTACTAAGCTCTGGGTCAGCTCAGCTGCACTTTGCAAAGTGCACAGTCTATTTGCCTTTAGTAAATCAACCCTATTGTCTCGACAGGAGGGATTCCCCTGTCAGTACTGTCTGTGTTGATGAGGGAATAGTGCAAATTTATTTTCTGCAACCCGTGGTTGCAGGAAAGAAATTTGCACCGTGTATAACCTGCCTAAGAAGGGTTACCACTCTCCTTGTTTGGTTTTTAATTCATTCTACACTATGAATGATGTAAAAGAAGGGAGGGGGAATAGCCATACTGCAGCAGGAGGAATGAGACTCCTCCAGCCACTGGAGACAGATTCAGCCACTGTGCCAAGGAGCTCTCCCTGAATGCTCTGATCTAATCTTTGTGCGCATATCTAATCAGAATGACTCCTATATAACAACGATGCCTCCATCCATTGGTGACTAGCATATTTCTGGCAGCACCTAAACCATGAATGGTAAAATCTGGTTACTGCCTTCTGCACCATTGTTCTCAAGCTTGCCATAACAAGCCCCATCCATAAAGATGGGGCTATTCGAGGCTACCCTAGGGAGCAATAATGAGCGCCCATTATTGCAGACAGAGGTTTTCCAAACAAGTTGTTAATCATACATGTATCCCAATGAGGAGCAGAGAAGCAGCGACCTGCTCCAGCGATACAGAAGATATGCGTTTTGTTTCCCTATCCATTGTCCATCCTCAACTGCATTCATTCATTTCTTCCTTCTGCTGCATCCCTCCCTGCTGTAACCTCCAGACTTGGCTCAATGTCACTTTGTGTGATGTCGTATAACTCTACTGATTATGTACGAAACCTTACCGGATACATCTGTCATCGCCACCCGTGAGATTTGTAACCTCATAAAACTAGTCTAATTACCCTTTGTTGGCATTTCCCTTGTTTTTCATTGCGGCTGAGGCATCTGTCAATGAGGGGGTTGATCATATGCTATAAAGAAATGAATAATTTTGCATTTATTTTAGCCCTAGGGCTAGCCATAGATAAGCAAATACGTAACCAAGAAGGACAGTAATGAGACATCTGCCTGTCTTTGAAGGCACACAGGTGGGATTGCCTAAAACTCCCAAGATTGACAGAAGCAGAGCCAGGAGAGATGGTAGAATCTAGCCCAGCCTTTCGAAACCAGGTTTCCATGGAACACTAGGGTTCCTCCAGAGGTTGCTACAGGTTGCTTGAGCTGTGGTTGATTGGTTTCCTGCCTGAAGTGACCAACAATGTAAGGGGCAGTTCTTTAATACCCACCTGCATAAGGCGGCACTTCTCCAATGATCACCAGGGTACTGATGACCTACTCTGACCACCAATGTCAGGGGTAGTTCTTCATTATCCAGCTGTAAAAGGAGGCACTTCTCCAATGGTCACCAAGGTCTGTATGAACTACTCTGACCATCAATGTAAGGGGCAGGTCTTCTCTACCCACCTGCCAAAGTGGGCATTTCTCCGATATTCACCAAAGTACTGGTGACCTACTCTGACCACTAGTGTCAGGGGGTGTTCTTTATTACTCACCTGCAAAAGGAGGCACTTCTCCAATGGTCACCAAGGTACTGGTGACCTACTCTGGCCACTAATGTCAGGGGGTGTTCTTCCTTACTCACCTGCAAAAGGAGGCACTTCTCCAATGGTCACCAAGGTACTGGTGACCTACTCTGGCCACCAGTGTAAGGGGCAGTTTCCAACTACACACCTACAAAAGGAGGCACTTCTCCAATGGTCACCAAGGTGCTGGTGACCTACTCTGGCCACCAGTGTAAGGGGCAGTTTCCCACTACACACCTGCATAAGGAGGCACTTCTCCAATGATCCCAAGTAGGAGTGACCTACTCCGACAACCAACATAAGAGTTAGTTCTTCATTACCCACCTGCATAAGGAGGCACTTCTCCGATGGTCACCAAGATACTGGTGACCTACTCTGACCACCAATGTCTGGGGCAGTTCTTCATTACCCAGCTGCAAAAGGAGACACTTCTCCAATGGTAACCTAGGTTTGGGTGAACTACTCTGACCATCAATGTAAGGGGCAGGTCTTCTCTACCCACCTGCCTAAGGAGGCACTTCTCCAATGGTCGCCAAACTACTGGTGGCCTACTCTGATCACCAGTATAAGGGGCAGTTTCTCACTACCTCCATAAGGATCTTGTCAGTACATTTGATAGTGTTGACAGAGACTTGATGAATGTTATTCAAAGTTGTGTTTTGCTTTTTAACATTAGATTGCAGAATGAATGGAATTTCGTGAATGAAAACCACATACATTGTAAGAAATGTGTTTATTAAAGTGATACTAAGGCTGGGTTCACACTAGTGCGAATTGGATGCCGATTCACTGCATCCAATTTGCAATAGCAAGAGATTTTGACCGGCTCTCTATAGAGCCGGTTCACATTTCTCCGCTGCAAATTTGCACAGGGGTCTGTGTGTCTTTTGGTCCATTTCAGGTCCGAATTCAGACAAAAATTCGGACTGAAATCGGACTTTAAACGGTGAACGGGGACGCACCGGACCCCTGCTGTGAGCCACATGTGGCAATAGTGTGAACCCAGCCTCAAGCTTTGTATTTGTTTACATTAAAATAATAAACATGTTATCCTTACCTGCTCTGTGCAGTGGTTTTGCACAGAGCAGCCCTGATCCTCCTTTAGTCAGGTCCTCTGCCAGCGCTCCTGGCCCCTCCCTCCAGCCGAGTGCCCCCAGAGCAAGCAGTTTGCCATGGGGGCACCCAGGCAGCCTCGCTCCCGAGCTGCTGCTCTGCGTGTCCATTCACACAGAGCCGTGGCTCGGCCCCACCCCTCTCTCTCCTCATTGGCTCACTAGCTGTGATTGACAGCAGTGGGACCCAATGGTGCCTGCTGCTGTCTCAGCCAAGGGAGAGTCCCTGGAGATCTGAGGCTTTCGTGCACAGCGCAGGAGGAATATTGGGCTCAGGTGAGTGTTGGACCCCTTTCACACTGGGGTGGTTTTCAGGTGCTTTAGCGCTAGAAATAGCCTCTGCTAGGCGCCTGAAAACCATCTCCCATTCACTGCAGTGGGACTTTTCACACTCGGGCGGTGCGCTTGCGGGACGTTACCCAAAGTCCTGCAAGCAGCATCTTTGGGGTGGGTTGGGAGCGCTGTATTTAGCGCTCCCAAAACGCACTGCCCATTGCAATTAATGGGCAACGCTTTGAAAGCGCCGCAAAACAGGAGTTTTTTGGGGGTAAAAGCGCCCCGCTAGCGCCCGAAAAGCAGCGCAAAAGTGCAGCTTAAACAGCGCTAAAGCACCACTAAAACGAGCGGCACTTTACCACTAATGGCTGGCGCTTTCAGTGTTAAAGCAACCTTAGGGGGGCTGCTGCACAGAGGAGGTTTTTTACCTGCATGAAAGTAAAAAACCTTGAGCCTTTTACAACCACTTTAAATCAAAATTTTCCATCCTCTGCTTTTTTTTATAACTTCGAAGATTATTGTTAGAAAATCAAACGTTCAGAAAATGAAAATTTTTGAAAGACATTCCACTAGTGTATGGCCAGCTATAGGGGCCTTTCTCCATTGACAACCACTAGTGTAAGAGGACACAATTTAAAAGATAAGTTCACCTTTTGGAACATATTACATGTTCCACCTGTATTTAGGGTAACATATCCCAGCTCCTGCAGTCATTTCTGCCGATCCCCCCCGCTCTGTGACAGTGTATGGGGGATCTTCTCCCCCCACCCGCTGTCACTTTTTGAAAAGAACGTGGCCGTGCAAGCTCCGCCCACACAGCTGCATCATTCATTTTCAGTTTCCTGTGAATATATGAACTACAACTACCATCACGATCACCAGAACACAACAAAGCCTTAACGCTCACTGTATCTCACAACCAATCACGGCTGATCACGATGTAAACAGACGCGAGTAGAGGAGAGCCGATCGGCGGCTCTCCTGACAGGGGGGTTCGCGCTGATTGTTTATCAGCGCAGCCCCCCCTCGGATACCCACACTGGACCACCAGGGAAGCCCCCCAGGACCACCATGGAAGCCCCAAGCATGTGGATGGCCAGGTAAGTCCCCCATGGCCATCCACATGCACAAATAGATACAAAAATATATGCCAATTAGTGCCCACAAATGGGCACTGATTGGCACCATCATGGCACAACCAAAAATGCATGATGCTCAGCAATGCCAGCCACCAGTGTCCATCAGTGCCCACCTATCAGTGCCCATCAGTGCCACCTCATCGGTGCCACCTCATTGGTGCCCATCAGTGTCACCTTATCAGTGCCCGTTAGTGCCGCCTTATCAGTGCCCGTTAGTGCTGCCTTATCAGTGCCCGTCATTGAAGTAGAAAAGGTACTTTATTTACAAAAAAAATTTAACAGAAACAAAGAAAAACTTAGTTTTTTTCAAAATTTTCACTCTTTTTTTATTTGTTATGCAAAAAATAAAAATCGCAGAGGCGATCAAATACCACCGAAAGAGAGCTCTATTTGTGGGAACAAAATGGTAAAAGTATTGTTTGGGTACAGTGTAGCATGACTGCGCAATTGTCATTCAAACAGCGCTGAAAGCTCAAAATTGGCTTGGGCAGGAAGGTGTATAAGTGCATGGTATTGGAGTGGTTAAGGGTGTGCACACTTATTCAACCATATTATTATTATTATTATTATTTATTTATTTTTATTCATTTTTTACTTCCCTCCACCTAAAAGATTTCAGTTTGTTTTTCAACTGAGTTGTACAGTTTATAGGTCACATTAAAGGTGGAAAAAGTTCTGAAATGATTGATCATTGTCAGTTTTTTTTTTTTTTTTTACATCACAGAAACCAGACATTTTAACAGGGGTGTGTAGACTTTTTATATCCACTGAGGATATACAGGAAACAATGTTTGCCAGGTAAATTATGGACAGAGAGCTTTGCCTTCTTCAGAAAGGATAAACATAGTCCATAGTCTCCAAGTTTTGGAGTACTTTTCATGTTCATGCTGGGCTTAGAGTATCAAGTCCTCTAGTTTATTGATGTCCTCCTTTTCGCATTCATTATTTTTTATGAAATTGTGAGCTTATCCTTTAATTTTCCTGTCTGCGTATCTTCTTCTTCTTCCTTCTTCTACCTTTTTTTTTTTTTTTTTTGCTTCTTGATTTTTATGGAAAACAATTTAGTTGTATAAAGCAGGAGGGTATTGTAAAATGATCTGTCTTGGGTGTCACATACTCTAGTATGCCAAATTTATTATTGTTTTATTTGAAAGTTTCTACAACTTCACCACTTCCTTACTGGGCACTTAAAGAGGTTGTAAAGGTTTGTTTTTTATTTTCTAAATAGGTTCCTTTAAGCTAGTGCATTGTTGCTTCACTTACCTTTTCCTTAGATTTCCCTTCTAAATATTTTTTTTTCTTTGTTTTCTTTGTCTGAATTTCTCACTTCCTGTTTCTCCTCAGTAAGCTGTTCTGGCTGACTAAACACCACTCGGATGATGGTGTGAAGTTTAGTGAGGCGAAACAGGAAGTGAGAAATTCAGACAAAGAAAAAAGACATTTAGAAGGTAAATCAAAGGAAAAGGTAAGTGAAGCAACAATGCACTAGCTTAAAGGAACCTATTTAGAAAATAAAAAACGAACCTTTACAACCCCTTTAAACCCCCTTCGTACCCAGACCAATTTTCAGCTTTCAGCGCTGACGCACTTTGAATGACAATTACGCGGTCATACAACGCTGTACCCAAATTATATTTTTATCATTTTTTTTCCACAGATAGAGCTTTCTTTTGGTGGTATTTGATCACCTCTGCGGTTTTTATTTTTTGCGCTATAAGCAAAAAAAGACAGAAAATGTTGAGAAAAAAAAAATGAATAATTTTTTACTTTTTGCTATAATAATATCCCAATTTTTTTTTTTTTTACTATCTTTTTTCTCAGTTTAGGCCGATACGTATTCTTCTATATATTTTTGGTTAAAAAAATAGCAATAAGCGTATAGCGATTGGTTTGCGCAAAAGTTATAGCGCCTACAAAATAGGGGATAGATTTATGACATTTTTATTATATATATATATATATATATATATATATATATATATATATATATATATATATATATATATAAAAAATTTTTTTACTAGTAATGGCAGTTATCTGCAATTTTTTTTTTTTTTTTTGTCAGGCCTGCGATATTGCGGCGGATACTTTTGACACTATTTTGGGACTATTCACATTTATACAGCAAACAGTGCTATAAATATGCACTGATTACTGTATAAATGTGACTGGCAGGGAAGGGGTTAACAGTAGGGGGCGATCAAGGGGTTAAATATGTTCCCTGGAAGTGATTCTTACTGTGGGGGGGAGGGGACTTACTGGGGGAGGTGACCGATCTGTGTCCCTATGTACAAGGGACACAGCATCGGTCTCCTCTCTCCCTGACAGGACGTGGATCTCTGTGTTTTACACACAGAGATCCACGTCCTGCCTCTGTAAGCGCCGATCGCGTGTACCTGGTGGACATCGCGGCCGCCAGGCACGCGCATCGGCATCACGTGCTGCGGCAGGCACAGCTGTTCCCCGCCGCCCGCGGCGCGCGGGGGGGATGTAAACAGATGGACGTCCACCCGGCACTTGAGAGCCGCGCTGCAGACTTCTATCGTCTATAGCGCGGGTCTCAAGTGGTTAATGATAATGCAAATGTACACGGAGCTGTAGATCAACGAGACCTGACTGTTATTTCAAGGGTTCCTCTGGGGTGAAAAGGTGGAGAAAAGATAATTCAGCTATTCAAATCCCAATGACTGTCAAAAGGGGTGACAAAGTGTCTATTCATATAGAATACAGAACAAATGGCCATATACATTTCCCTATATGTCCACACACACACAGCCTTCATAGATAAGCATTGTCTTGTAAAGGTTGTTTGCGTGCGGTTTGCATAATAGCGAGTTTGTAGTCCGATGTTCTCACCAACATGTAATATTTCCTAATGACAGTTTGAAAAACAAAACAAAAAAACACTTGAATGACCAGGCACATAATGGTCATCTGTTGGTGTCTGGACTGATCGTTCGTTTCCCAAAACATACTATATGTGTTGGAATAGCTTATCTGATGGGTACCATACACCATCGATCTCTACTTTGGGTGCAGCAACCTTTTAAAACAATTGTAAACAGGGTGATAATTTGCTCAAACCAATAAAAAAAACATACAATTCTTTTCACTAGTGTTGGGCAAACGGTCCGGCCCGAGCATGGGTTTAAGCCAAACATTGGCTGCTTGCCGCGTTTCGGGAAACACCCGAATTTGCAAGGTGTTCAGTGGGTGTTCGTCCTGCAAAACACCCCGCAATGCATTGCGCGTTGCACAGTGTATTCTGTGCCGTGATTGGGCAAAGCTATCCATAAAAGCTGGTTGTTAAGGAGCCGGCCGCGGTGTCCTTAACAACCGAGTCATCAGCTGTCAATGGGCTTCCCCGCTGACTGCTGAATAAAAACAAAAGTTTGCCGGTAAATAAACATAGTAAAAAAAAAAAACGGCGTGGGGTCCCCCCAAAATCCATATCAGACCCTTATCTGAGCATGCAGCCTGGCAGGTCAGGAAAGGGGGGGGGCAACATTCCCCCAACATGGTGGGCTGCCTGGGCTCTGCTCCCCTCACCCCAAAGCACCTTGTCCCCATGTTGATGGGGACAAAGGTCTCTTCCCCCCTGAGCTGTGGTTGTGGGGGTCTGTGATCGGGGGCTTATCGGAATTTGGAAGCCCCCTTTAACAAGAGGGCCTCCAGATCCCGGCCCCCCCTTATATGAATGAGTATAGGGTACATAGCACCACTACACATTCACCAAAAAAGTGTCAAAAAGTAATAAAAACAGAGTCAGTTTTTGTCCCCCGATGTAACTTCATTGTCAATCACGGCGCCCGACAGTTCTTATATAGGTAAGGGCGGGGCCACCTGGTAAAAATGGATGGTGGCACCGCCCCTTGTGATGTCAGCGGCCAAGCATGCATCGGTCCATGACATCACAAGGGGGAAGGTGCCACTGCCCCCTCTCTGAGTCGCAACCTCGCCTCCTTGCATACAATTCAAGGTTAATAGCCCAGCACTGGATCGAAGACATTGTGGAAATGCTTGAGTCTGGAGTGTCGGACAGATGAGAACAGTGCTGGACTGAGGGATAGGATAAGTAATACACCTGACCTCTGCACCCCTAGGCTAAACACGCATTTAACCCTTGGGGGGGGGGGGGGGCAGTTTAAGGGCAGATTTTATCTGATCCCCAGAGTTCACCTTTAAAGTAAGACCTGTTTATTCAGCCATGAAGCTCCTTGTGTGAAGGATAGGGTAATAATACACCTTACCCCTGCGCCCCTAGAATAATTTGTGCATTTAACTCTTGCAACACCGGGTGGGGGGAAGTGTAAGGGTAGATTTTTGTCTAATTCACAGAGTTCAGCTTCAGTGTAAGACCTGTTGATCCTGCCATGAAGGCCTTTATGCAAGGGATAGGGTAATAATACACCTGGCCCCTGCATCCCTAGACTAAACAAGCATTTAACCCTTGCAGTGCTGGGGAGGGGGGGCAGTGTAGGGGTGGCTTTTGTCTTCTTCCCAGAGTTCAGCTTCAAAGTAAGATCTGATGATTCTGCCATGAAGGACCTTGTGTGAAGGATAGGGTAATATTGCATCTTACCCCTGCGCCCCTAGACTAAATGTGCATTTAACCCTTGCAGCACCGGATGGGGGGGGGTGTCAATGTAAAGGTGGATTTTGTCTAGTTCACAGAGTTCAGCTTCAAAGTAAGACCTGTTGATCCTGCCATGAAGGCATAGGGTAATAATACACCTTACCTCTGCACCCCTATACTAAACATGCATTCACCCCTTGCAGTGTGGGGGGGGGGGGGTTGCTGCAAGGGTTTATTTGATCTAATTCCAAGAGCTCAGCTTTAGTAAAAGCTGCAGATTTAAAAATGACTCTTAACGTGTTAGAGCTTGTATGATATTTTAGTGATTAGGTTTACATAGAAAATCAGGATTAATCGCTCCCTCGCAATGTATGGATATTTTTATAGGTCAAGCCGTTGTGATGTAGTAAACCTTTCCATGTAAACGTTCCCTGACCCCTCCACGCTGCAGTCTGGTTGTAATGTTATTTTAATTTTTTTTTTTTTTTTTTTTTTCTGGCACTGTCCTCTCTCGTGTCATTATCTGCCGCATTCTGCCTGTAGCCATCACTAATATGTCTATAAAATGCTCACACACCACTGGTTCACTATCTGTGCATTGTATGTCCAGCTCTGTTCAATAACCCTCCATCCAATCCCCAAACAGCGTTATCACTGAGCCCCCCCCCATCCCATACAGCCGGCCCCCCCTTATCTGCCCCGACCCTGCCAGAGCCCTCATTAATTCTGCATGTCACCATATCTGTATCTTGTCAACTATAGTATTGTGCAACCCATTAAAGCTGAACGCTGAGCAATAATCACCATTTAACGCCGGCATGTATTTCTTTAAATATAATTAGATGTCATTTTTACTTACAGCTAGTATAATTACCTCAATCTGGCTTCATATCAGCTCCCCGTTTTATACCCTGAACAGAAGAGCTTAAAGCGGAGCTCCCCCCCCCCCCCCCCCCCAAAAAAAAATTTTTTTTAAAGTTGGCAGCCACAAATACTGTAGCTGCTGCTTTTAATATTAGGACACTTGCCTATCCAGAGAGCCCACGATGTTGGCACCCCAGAGGATTTTCCGATCGCCTCTCGGGTGCTGCCGCTGCCATTCATGGTAAGGGAAGCTGGCAGTGAAGCCAGTTCCCTACTGCGGATGCGCAAAGCGCTCTGCGCTAACTGGCCTGGTGGCAGAGAAAGGAGGACTGAGCTTCCGGGGGAGCTCGCCGCAGCCAGGTCTCCCGAAAGTGGGGATGGTACCTATCAAAAACAGGTCCCCCCCCTTTCCCCCTGAAAGGTGCAAAATGTGGCACCAGAGGGGGGGGGGGTGCAAACAAGCGGAGCTTCCACTTTTGAGTTGAACTCCGCCTTAAAGTGATTGTAAACTATCATGTTGTAAAACAACCCATTCAGTTTGATGCCCCTTTCACACGGGGCAGATCCGTTTTGACGGATCAATCCGCTGAGCAGGCGGATGACAGGTCCGTCTCCCAAAAGTGGAACTTCCGCTTATCTGATTCCTCCCCCCCTCCAGTGCCACATTTGGCACCTTCGGGGGGGGAGCGGGTACCTGTTTTTTACAGGTACCCTATCCCCACTTCCGGGAGACCGGGCCACGGCGAAGTGCGTCGGCAGCTTGGCCCTCCTCCTCCCTCCTCTTCTGGACCAGTGAGAGAGCGTGGCGTGCTTCGCGCATGCGCAGTAGGGGCCCGGCCGTGAACCTGAAAGGCTACACTGCCGGGTTCCCTTACCAGCAATGGCGGCGGCAGCACCCGACCAGCCGATATAAATATCGGCTGCGGTGCCGACATCTCTGGACTCCGGGACAGGTAAGTGTCCTAATATTAAAAGCCAGCAGTTACAGTATGTGTAGCTGCTGACTTTTAAAGGGACGGGTGGAACTCCTCTTTAAGACCTCCTACCCCGCTCCTCTTTGACATTTGGCATTTTTTTTGGGGGGAGGGAGTGGGTACCTGGTTTTGACAGGTATCCCCTTCCACTTCTGCTCCAACCACCTAGGCGATCTGAGTGGAAGTTCTAGCTGCTGACTTTTAATTTTCAGAAAACCGACTGGAGCTCCTCTTTAACTCGAACAAAGGAAGTGATGTCACAGTTCTGGCTGTACAGAGGTTTGCATAGTACTTATTTATGTATTTTTATTACAGGCCATTATATAGCACCATTCATTTACACAGCACTTTACATGCTGTACATTTGCATCAGTCCCTGTCCTCAAGGAGCTTACAATCTAAAGTCCCTTTCTCACGTGCATACATACGCATACTAGGGCCAATTCGGACAGGAGCCAATTTACCCACCAGCATGTCTTTGGAGTGTGGGAGAAAACCCAAAAAAGCCCACACAAGCACAGGGGATCATGCAAACTCTATCCAGATGGAATTCTGACCAGGATTTGAGCCAAGGACCCCCTATCTGCATGGTAGACGTGCTATCTACTGTTTAGCTGTTGCCTTAGAGTTCAACTTGAGCCCCTATTCACACCGGTGCCACGTGGAAACTCTCCTCCCCAGGCTAACATCTCTACAGGCCGACATCTTAATAGTACTGGCCTGGAGGTAAATGCCCCCCTCCCTACCTGCACCCCTGCCCGGTCCCCCCCCCCCCCCTATACCTCAGCCCAGTCCTCCCATGTACCCTGGCCAGTCCTCCCCTGCCCAGTCCAGTCCTCCCCTGTGCCCACTTGAGCCAAGAACCCCCTAGCTGCACGTTAGATGTGCTATCCACTGTTTAGCTGTTGCCTTAGAGTTCAGCTTGAGCCCCTATTCACACCAGTGCGACTTGTCATGCAATTTGACAAGTTCAAATGGAATGACAAGTCGCACCCTATTGTCGCCAATGAAATGACCCCCAGCCCAGTCCTTTCATGTACCGCCCAGTCCTCCCCTGTGCCCCCCCCAGACCAGTCCTCCCCTGTGCCCCCCCCAGCCCAGTCCTCCCCAGCCCAGTCCTTCCCTGTGCCCCCCCCCCCCAGCCCAGTTCTCTTTTTTACCCCCCCCCGCAGCCTAGTTCTCCCGTGTACCCCCTCCAGCCTAGTTCTCCTGTGTACCCCCTCCAGCCTAGTTCACCCGTGTACCCCCTCCAGCCTAGTCCTCCCCTGTACCCCCCCCCCGCAGCCTAGTTCTCCCGTGTACCCCCCCCAGCCCAGTCCTTCCCCATTACCACCGGTACTAGAGCCGAATCTAATCATGCCTGCTGATCTAAGCGCCCTCCTTTATCTGCAGGCACCTTCATTCCAGACCTCCGTTGTCTTTCCAGAGATCCGGATCTGCCTCTCTAAACTGTCTTCAGGCCTCTACAATATCCTATCTGCAGACATGACATATATCTCAATGAACAGCCACGTCTGGTCCTCACGCAGCACTGCGTCCATCCTGCCCATCCATAGACTAATAATACATGATCCATCATCCCCCTCCAGTCCCAGAACATTACTGTGTCCCCAGCCCTACACTTCCTGCCCCGCAGCCCTCTCCGCCGTCCTGCGCTGTGTTTTCTGTAAGCAATGTAATTATCACTTGGTAATGAACAGCTGTATATTCATGTAAACAATAGGGATGGAAAGCAAACATCCACCAGCAGGACATACATAGTTCTGCATATGTGCGCCCGAGCACGCTGCCTGCATGCATGGGGTCTCTGACGTCTGTAAACAACGCACAACGGTCTCGATCGGATACATATTTATCCGCTCATTCACAGGAATAAACAGATATAACTCTTCTCTGAAATGTTAGTTTGCACAACTGGCTGCGTGTCGATTAGATGCTGAAAAAAGTATTTTGTCTTTCGGAATGGTGGGCTGGTGCTGATTCTTTAAGCAGATGTTCAGCCAAAATTCATGCTCAGAGTTTTGGATAGAGAGAAGGATCAGAACCCCTGTTAGGTTTTTATTGCCACCTGGAGCACTGCTTTGGAGGCTTCTCCTTCCAGAGATGGGGGACATGTCAAGGCCATTGGCATTGATGAGAATTCAAGCTGTGGGAGGTCCTTCAACCCCCCCCCCCCCCCAATGGGCTATAGTCGAATTGTGGCCTACAGAGATGAAGAAGGCACACTGATGACATCTATAGGTTTTTGGCCGGGTGGAAAGATATCGGCCGAACAGTGCCTGCGTACCATCAGATGCAGTCACTATTCTGCAGCATCATTTAGGCAGCTGTGGTGTTAGCGAGGTGGGGGGCATTGAGCTGTGTGTGGATAGCTTTATAGGGGTTGTAAAGGTTTGTTTTTTATTTTACAAATGGGTTCCTTTAAGCTCGTGTATTGTTGGTTCACTTACCTTTTTCCTTCGCTTTCCCTTCTAAATTTTTTTTTCTTTGTTTTCTTTGTCTGAATTTCTCACTTCCTGTTCCTCCTCAGTAAGCTGTTCAGTACAGTTCTGGCTGACTAAACACCGCTCGGATGATGGTGTGAAGTTTACTGAGGAGAAACAGGAAGTGAGAAATTCAAACAAAGAAAAAAATCATTTAGAAGGGAAATCGAAGGAAAAGGTAGGTGAACCAACAATGCACTAGCTTAAGACCCCATTCACACAGGGGCGACTCATCAGGCGTCTCAGCCGCCTGACAAGTCGCGTCCCATTCTGTACAATGGAACCGATCTAATAGGAAGTTGCTCCGACTTAGAAAAAGGTTCCTGTACTACTTCAAGACGACTTCAGGACGACTTCCATTGACTTCAATACAGAAGTCATTTTTGAAGTCACCTTTGAAGTCGTCTTGAAGACGCCCAGTACAGTCGTGGGACAAGTCGTGCCGCCCCTGTGTGAATGGGCTCTAAAGAAACCTATTTAGAAAATAAGAAACAAACCTTTACAACCCCTTTAAGCTGGACGCACATGTTACAAACTGATTGCACAATCTCAAACGACTCGTGATACAAGGACCTGCCTGATTGAGTATCAATGGAATGAATTGTTTAGATAGGCCCTTGCACTGCAGATGGTATAGAGATTGAAAAAGAAGATTGTGAAATGTAAACTCACATGGATCATGTTAAACCTTTAAAATAGTGAGCATCTTGTGAGACAAACCACCCCTCTTTGATAAAATATGGTCCCGTTGGCTCGCCTACTTGCAGGTCCCAAACATACATTGTTGACTCCAGGCACACTTGATGGTAGATCCCCGGATGGATTCAACTTCTCTCTTTCTCCTTTTTTCTTTATTTATTCTTTTCTCTCTTCCTGTGACTGTTCCCCCCCCCCTTTATTTCCTCCTTTCTTACCAATGTTCAATAAATTGTCAGTAAAGGGGAGTAGTACCCCATGAATGACCATAAGTAGTAGGACAATGGAGAGATAAGTTTGAATTGTTTAATAGAAGCTAATTGTCTTCAGAGTAAATTTCATAATTTCTATGTATGTCACAGGCGGACCAGACAAGTCGTCCCTGTGATGGCCTTTTATTCATTCCTTCAACATTATGGGGATAAGTTAAGTAGCTTTTTTCATATATGTGATCCTGCTCTTTTTGGGGGATTATAGGGAAGGTCAGTTTCTCCTCTTGCCCATGGCTCTTTTACATGTAGCACCCTGGAGTTTAGGCAGGGATGCTCCTCACAAATTTACTTGACAGGAGTGGTTATTCTGGTTGATTTGTTAGTGGATCTATGGATTTCTCCCTAAGTTTGGCCTTGTTGCACTTTTCTCTTCTACCAATAGGTGGCAGGGCACTTGGTGGTACTAGATATGAGAAGGGCAACTCAAGGTCAGGTTATGGGTACAGTGGGTCAAAAAAGTATTTAGTCAGCCACCAATTGTGCAAGTTCTCCCACTTAAAAAGATGTGAGAGGCCTGTAATTGTCATCATAGGTATACCTCAACTATGAGAGACAAATTGTGGAAACAAATCCAGACAATCACATTGTCCGATTTGGAAAGAATTTATTTTGCAAATTATGGTGGAAAATAAGTATTTGGTCAATATCAAAAGTTCATCTCAATACTTTGTCATTGCCAACAGAGGTCAAACGTTTTCTGTAAGTCTTCACAAGGTCAAGGGTATGTTGGCCCATTCCTCCATGCAGATCTCCTCTAGAGCAGTGATGTTTTGGGGCTGTCGCTGGGCAACACGGACTTTCAACTCCCTCCAAAGGTTTTCTATGGGGGTTGAGATCTGGAGGCTGGCTAGGCCACTCCAGGACCTTTTTAAAATGCTTTTTACGAAGCCATTCCTTCGTTGCCTGGGCGGTGTGTTTGGGATCATTGTCATGCTGAAAGACCCAGCCACATCTCGTCTTCAATGCCCTTGCTGATGGGAGGAGGTTTACACTCAAAATCTCACGATACATGGCCCCATTCATTCTTTCATGTACACGGATCAGTCGTCCTGTTCCCTTTGCAGAGAAAAAGCTCCAAAGCATGATGTTGCCACCACCATGCTTCACAGTAGGTATGGTGTTCTTTGGTTGCAACTCAGCATTCTCTCTCCTCCAAACACGACGAGTTGTGTTTCTACCAAACAGTTCTACTTTGGTTTCATCTGACCATATGACATTATCCCAATCCTCTTTTGGATCATCCAAATGCTCTCTAGCAAACCTCAGACGGGCCCGGACATGTACTGGCTTAAGCAGGGGGACACGTCTGGCACTGCAGGATCTGAGTCCCTGGGGGCGTAGTGTGTTACCGATGATAGCCTTTGTTACGTTGGTCCCAGCTCTCTGACATCTCTTTCTGCATGCGTGGAAGCCCCTGGAAAGTGATTTGGAATATCTTTTCATGCTGTTTACCCCCGTGGGGGTGAAGGGATCTGGTGAGTGGGGACACATGTGGGGGATGAACTGTCTGCATAGCTGAAGATCAGAGTCTTACCTGCCATTTAGATGAAGAGGACTGTTTATTTCACTACCAAGTTTACTACTTATTTGTCACCACAGACCTTTTTAGTAGCGATTAGTCACTCAGACTTTAATATATATTAGTGCTTCTGCCTGGAGGCATAGCACATTGGTTCCTATTTTATTTTTACATATAACTTTGTACTTTAGCCTGCTCACTTGCTGATTGTATAAACGTTCAGATATATTCTGATGCACTTCTTGATCAATGTTATGTGATGCAATCTATGAGATATCTTTTGGTCACTTATATTGCACATACTCACAGTTTTTGACATTTGTGCTGTGTCTCTGGTATCTCTTACCAAGGTAGGGACAAGCATTTCATTTTATTTCATTTATTAGTTTAGGGGGCATGACTGCACATGAGCATTTGCTACACCTAAATATTTTTGACACAACCTTTTCACTTTTAGGCCCCATGCACACAGGGCGTTTTTGCAGCTGCTAACAGCAGCTTTAGACGTGTTTTTTTTTTTTTTTTACAGCTGCAAAACGCCCATCCATGTTATTCTATTGTATCATGCACACATAGAGCTTTTATGAGCTCCAAGTGGCATAGGCGTTTTCCAGCTGCAAAAAAAAACCCAATTCCAGTGCGTTCTGGAGCTCCAGGTTTGAGCTGCAAAAATGCCCAACGCGCAAAAACGCAGCGATTTGCGTTTTTTGAGCTCCAGGATTTTTTTTTTTTTTTTTAAAAGGTCAAAAAATGTTTACAAAACATGCACAGGCGTTTTTAACCACTTCCTACCGGGTCATAGACATATGACGCCGGCAGGAACCCTCCCTCCCTCCGGGCGGACGTCATATGACGTCCTTTTTTCCCGGCCGTCTATGGGGCGCGCGCGCGCCAACGCTTGTGACCCGGTGAGTGTGCCCGGCGGTCGCGATGTCCGCTGGGCACCCGCGATTGCCCACGATCACGGCAGAAGTGTGGATCTGTGTGTGTAAACACAGATCCACCTCCTGTCAGAGGTGAGGAGACCGATGTGTGTTCCCAGTACAGAGGAACACAGATCGGTCTCCTCCCCTTGTGAGTCCCCTCCCCCTACAGTTACAATCACTCAATAGGGAACATATTAACCCCTTGATCGCCCCCTAGTGTTAACCCTTTCCCTGCCAGTCACATTTACACAGTAATTAGTGCAGTTTTATAGCACTAATCGCTGTATAAATGTGAATGGTCCCAAAAACGCGCCAATAGTGTCCGATGTGTCTGCCGCAATGTCACGGTCACAATAAAAATCGCAGATCGCCGCTATTACTAGTAAAAAAAATAAAAAAAATAAAAATGCCATAAATCTATCCCCTATTATGTAGACGCTATAACTTTTGCACAAACCAATCAATATACGCTTATTGCAAAAAAAAATTACCAAAAATATGTAGAATACGTATCGGTCTAAACTTAGAAAAAAAATTGTTTTAAAAAAAAAAAATTGTGATATTTATTAAATCAAAAAGTAAAAAATATTGCATTTTTTTCAAATATGTCGCTCTTCTTTTGTTTATAGCACAAAAAATAAAAACCGCAGAGGTGATCAAATACCACCAAAAGAAAGCTCTATTTGTGGGGGAAAAAGGACGTCAATTTTGGTTAGGTTCAACGTCGCACGACCGCGCAATTGTCAGTTAAAGCGACGCAGTGCTGCATCGCAAAAAGTGCTCTGGTCAGGAAGGGGGTAAATTCTTCCAGGGCTGAAGTGGTTAAGCTGTAAAAAACGCGGCTGAAAAAACGCCCTGTGTGCATGGGGCCTAACTGGTCCGAGTAGGGCCAGTGAGCAGCGCCATACCCCATCTATACATATTTTTTCACTGGTCTTGTATGTCTTCTATTTTCTAATTATTGCTCCCAGAGTTGATTTCTTCACACCAAGCTGCTTGCCTATTGCAGATTCAGTCTTCCCCGCCTGGTGCAGGTCTACAATTTTGTTTCTGGTGTCCTTCGACAGCTCTTTGGTCTTCACCATAGTGGAGTTTGGAGTGTGACTGTTTGAGGTTGTGGACAGGCGTCTTTTATACTGATAACAAGTTCAAACAGGTGCCATTAATACAGGTAATGAGTGGAGGACAGATGAGCCTCTTAAAGAAGAAGATACAGGTCTGTGAGAGCCAGAAATCTTGCTTGTTTGTAGGTGACCAAATACTTATTTTCCACCATAATTTGCAAATAAATTCTTTCCAAATCAGACAATGTGATTGTCTGTCTGGATTTGTTTCCACATTTTGTCTCTTATAGTTGAGGTATACCTATGATGACAATTACAGGCCTCTCTCATCTTTTTAAGTGGGAGAACTTGCACAATTGGTGGCTGACTAAATACTTTTTTGCCCCACTGCATATGGGGTATCTCAGCCAATGGGCATCGGTTTTCTTAAATCCCTTGGCCTGCTGGGAGAGCCTATATATTCGAATACCGCGGACCAGATGGTCCCTGGCAGTCTCTATGACCTTCGCAGGCCGGGGGTGATGGATGTTTACATTCCTTGAAATAGGAAAAAAAGTGTTAAAAAAAAAAAAAGGGAAAGTGTAAAAATATAAGATAAACAATAAAAAACGAATTTAACCACTTTGCGCCCGCCATACGTCAAATGACGGCCGCAAAGTGGTTCTAAAATGCTGGGAGGCCGTCATTATACGGTCTCCGCTCCTCCGGGCACTGGGGGGGGGGGGGGCGCGCGTGCCCGGCGCATCACTGAGGTGCCTAGTGGCCACAATGTCTGCCAGGTACCCGCGATCGGCCGGTACACAGACAAGGACGTGGATCTGTGTGTGTAAACACACAGATCCATGTCCTGTCAGGGAGAGAGGAGACCGATGCTGTGTCCCTTGTACATAGGGACACAGATCGGTCACCTCCCCCAGTCAGTCCCTTCCCCCCACAGTAGCAATCACTCATAGGGCACACATTTAACCCCTTCCTCGCCCCCTAGTGTTAACCCCTTCCCTGCCAGTCACATTTATACAGTAATCCGTGCAGTTTTATAGCACTAATCGCTGTATATATGTGAATGGTCCCAAAAATGTGTCAAAAGTGTCCGATGTGTCCGCCGCAATATCGCAGTCCTGACAAAAATCGCAGATAACTGCCATTACTAGTAAAAAAAAAAATAATAAAAAAAAATTCAGAATTCTATCCCCTATTTGTAGGCGCTATAACTTTTGCGCAAACCAATCACTATACGCTTATTGGGATTTTTTTTTAACCAAAAATATGTAGAAGAATACGTATTGACCTAAACGGAGAAAAAAATAGTTTTTTAAAAAAAAAAAATTGGGATATTTATTATAGCAAAAATGAAAAAATATTGTGTTTTTTTTTTCAAAATTGTCGCTCTCTTTTTGGTTTATAGCGCAAAAAATAAAAACCGTAGAGGTGATCAAATACCACCAAAAGAAAGCTATATTTGTGGGAAAAAAGACGTCAATTTTGTTTGGGAGCCACGTCGCACAACCGTGTAATTGTCATTCAAAGCGTGACAGTGCCGAAAGCTGAAATTTCGCCTGGGTAGGAAGGGGGTTTATGTGCCCAGTAAGCAAGTGGTTAAAGCGCCCCCGTCCCCCCATACTCGCACACAGAAGCAAACGCATACGTACATCGCGCCCACATATGTAAACGGCATTCAAACCACACATGTGAGGTATCGCCGCAAAGGTTAGAGCAAGAGCAACAGTTCTAGCCCAAGACCTCCTCTGTAACTCTAAACAGGTAACCTGTAAAAAATTAAAAACATCGCCTATGCAGATTTTTAAGTACCGAAGTTTGCACCATTTCACAAGTGTGCGCAATTTTAAAGCGTGACATGTTGGGTATCTATTTACTCGATGTAACATCATCTTTCACATTTATACAAAAAAATTGGGCTAACTTTTAAGCCTCGTACACACGAACGAGTTTCGTTCGTGTGTATGGTTTCTCGTCAAGAAAAGCGACAAGAATCTCGACGAGAAAATAGAGAACCTGCTCTCTATTTTCTCGTCGAGATTCTCGTCAGCCTGTTTCTTGACGAGAAAAGTGAGTGTGTGTGTGTGTGTGTGTGTGTACACTTACCTGTCCTCCGGGAAGCCCGCGCATGTTCGAAATGAATTTGACGCATGCGCGGTAGCTTCCTAGGCATAGGTAGGGTATACCAAGATGGCGGCGACGGCATCGAATGTGACGAGCACATGCTCGTCGTAGTCGATGACGTCACTGCGTACACTCCTTTCAAAGAACCGCGGGTTCTTTGAATTGAGCGTGTGTACACTCGGCCGGGACAAGTTTCTTGTCCAAGAATCTCGTCGAAAAGAACGACATCAGGGAAGAGAGGGGGTGTCTGAATGTACACTGGGAGCTGTGACTCAGTTTGGGTGCCCCCCGTTAGGAATATCTCCGTAACAATAGCAAGCCACTTGCTGTGGGGGCACTCAACAGGAGGGTCACAGAAGAGGGACCCGAGAAGAGGAGGATCCGGGCTGCTCTGTGCAAAGACACACAGAGCAGGTAAGTATAACACGTTTGTTATTTTTATAGGGGGAAAAAAAAACTAGACTTTACAATCACTTTAAGTTTTCGAGGGGGGAAAAAAATCCACCATGTAGTTCCTCTATGCTTCGGCAGAATAATTGAGAATGATTTACTTTGCAGTACAAATGGCTACAAAGGTCAACGAGGGATTGTATTAAAACCATTTTACTGGTTGGTAAGAATGTGTAAAAACTTCTATAGCCTTGTGTTGGGGTGTAACCGGGGATAGACTTTTACCTTGGAACAGGTGCACTTTATTATCCCCTAGTCTTGTGCATAGCTATTTACTAGAGCATTGTTTGCGTTTCGTAATCCTCTACATGTTTATCCTCACAATTGCAGCAATGCAATCAAACAGCATTGTGATTATATAATAACCTGTTACCTTGTACAATAACAAGAATGAAGCTGTAATGCCAACAAGCCGTCTTAAAAGGAAGTTGTCGAGGGGGGAAAAAATCCGCCATGTAGTTCCCCTGTGCGCTGGCAGAATAATTGAATTTTAGCACTGCTCAGATTCATAATTCATGTCCTTTTTCTCTTCCCTCTCGTCCTAACACAATTCATGGAGTATAATGTGTTTAATGGTCGGGAAAGGGAAACCATCCCCTCGTTACCACAGGTGATTGGACACAGAACACGAGACTCGTGGCGGGGAGGTTTTGTATTTATTTTTTCCTTTTTGGTAAACAGTAATTAGTTTATTTTGTATTTCCGACTTTATTATTCCCGGTGGGAGGAAATCCATGCATGTGTTATGAGTCATATATCTAAGAAAAAAAATCCACAATTTATGATCATTTAAAGTGGATTTAGGATTAGTAATATATTTTTTCATGGTAATAGATGCATTCTAAGTAACGTGCAATAGTAACACTCCCAGGTATTTATTCAGGGCTGCTGTTAGAAGAAATCCCAGAACCCCCCCCCCCCCCCCCCGCCGACCGAAAGTGACTGAGGACATAGATGTATCAGTCCCTTTCTCTGCAACCTCAGCGGCACAGATGAATAAATAGGAAGCGCTCTGAGGCTTCCTGCTCATTCACAAACTGAAGCATAGTAAATAAAGATTACTATGCTTCAACAATGAATGGACTCAGGAGTGATTGGTACTGATCGCTGTGTTCATTCAGGAAAGGAAGGGGCCAGAAAATTACTTATTTACTGGTCCCTTCTCCTGCTTTCCATCCTGAAACATCCATCTGTGTGCCTACAGCAGCTGCCCGCGGGAGACGAGTGAAGCCAGCAGCGCTGCGAGGGAAAGGAGAGGAGGGAAGCCAGCAGCGCTAGGGGAGGGGAGGGGAGGGAAGCCAGCAGCGCTGCGAGAGGGGAGGGAAGGGAAGCCAGCAGAGCTGCGAGGGAGAGGAGAGGAGAGGAGAGGAGGGAAGCCAGCAGCGCTGCGAGGGAGAGGAGAGGAGGGAAGCCAGCAGCGCTGCGAGGGAAAGGAGAGGAGGGAAGCCAGCAGCGCTGCGAGGGAAAGGAGAGGAGGGAAGCCAGCAGCGCTGCGAGGGAAAGGAGAGGAGGGAAGCCAGCAGCGCTGCGAGAGAGAGGGGAGGGAAGCCAGCAGCGCTGCGAGGGAAAGGGGCACACGGGGGGGCCCGGACAGCAGATGAAAGCAGCACATGTACTAGAACCAATCCCCCTGCAGTGCAGCCGGAGGGAGAAAGAAGAGGACAAGCTGGCAGCGCTGCAGGGGGGAGGCAGAAGAGGATCGGTGTCTGCAATAAGACAGTACAGCCGGAACTCCTACTCAGCGGGTGCCTGCGGCCCCCCTTTTGAACTGATGGGGGCCAAGACAGGAGGACTGGCTGTACTGCCTTATCAGCAGCCCTGTATTTATTACTTCTCATAGAGATCCCAGTACTCCCCCTGACAATGCTGTTATCTGCTATTCGCTGTTGAAGGATGAAGCCACCGCTGTCCAGGCATCGGCCCACTGTCTTCTTTCTGGACTGGGAAGCTGGTTCAGCAATGACACAATTCTTGTGACTTGCTACAAAGTTACAATGTACAGTCTTATCCCTAGGGGATAAAAGAGAAGACCAAGGAAATGCTTCCTCCTGCCTGCAGTAGACTGATGACATCATCTTGGCCTTTACTGCATCCCTCCACCTGGTGACTTCTTACAAGTGTACAGTTTGATCACCGGGGGGAGTAGACTGAGGAAATGCTTGCTCTGCCTGTAGCAGATTGGTGATACTATCTCAGTCCCTACTGCAACCACTCGCCTTGTGACTTCCTACACGATTACAATCTGATCCCTGAAGGAGAGAAGACTGAGCAAATGCTTCCTCCTGCCTGCACCAGACTGATGACATTATCTCCGCCCCCACTGCATCCTCTCACCTTGTGACTTCCTACAAAGTTACAATGTACAATCTTATCCCTGGGGGAGGGGAGACCAAGGAAATGCTTTATCCTGCCTGCAGTAGACTAATGACATCATCTCAGGCCCTAATGCATCCTCTCACCTGGTGACTTTTTACAAGTGTATAGTCTGATCATTGGGAGAAAGGAGACTAAGGAAATATTTTCTCCTGCCTTCTGCAGACTGATGACATCATCTCAGCCCCTACTGCAACCACTCACCTTGTGACTTCCTACAAGGTTACAATGTACAGTCTGATTACTGGGGGAGAGGAGACTGAGGAAATATATTCTCCTGCCTTCTGCAGACTGATGACATCTCAGCATTTACTGCAACCACTCTCCTTGTGACTTTCTACAAGGTCACAAAGTACAGTATGATCACTGGGGAGAGGAGACTGGGTTAATGCTTGCTTCTGCCTGAAGCAGACTAATGACCTCATCTCAGCCCCATTGCATCCTCCCACCTGGTGACTTCCTACAAGTGTACAGTCTGAACACTTGGGGGAGAAGAGACTGAAGAAATGCCTTCTCCTTCATGCAGAAGACCGATTACATCACCTCAGCCTAAGTGAAGCCACTGATTAGGACTTTGATTAGTAGGTCCCTTTTTAAAGGGGACGGTATTATTTATTACAATTTTAGACCAAATAAAGTTTTTTTTTTTTTTTTTTTTCTTTAAAACAAAATCTAAAATGTTGCATATTAATATAATGTATTCTCTATTTTAACCATTAGGTGGCGATTTGGGCTCTTTTTTTTTTTTTTTAGCTATGTGTGTTTCTCGGCTTTGCATGTTTACAGAGCTCCGTAACTCAAGCTGAGTTTTGCACACAGAAATAATCATAGCAGTGGCTCATCTCTTACTGGGCAATTCATTTTGTTGTTTCAGTCAGACGAACTAAGCCTAAAAGCAGGCAGTGTCTGCTGTGCTGTACTTATTTTGGGAAATGCACTCGCCCCCACTGTACAGTGCATGCACATCTGTGCGTTGTGATGTAGCGAAGGACAGGTGTGTTTGTTTACATTGTATATGTGTGCTTGGCTGCTATGCAAAATGAATGACAATGCACCAGGCAAATACTACGCAGTATGGTGCATGTGCTTTGTTGCTTCATAGCGCAAAATAACGCACGTGCAAGTGTGATTTCATCTCTAGTGTTTGCCAGATTTCAATGGGATGATTAAGTCCTTGAAAGATCGAATCCATTCAAATGTGTGTTTTGTCCTTGAATCTTTGTGTTCCTTGTGTATCTTTTCCAGATCTGTGCAGTAATCCAGCGTGAAACGTTACCTCTCTGCAGGAGCAAGACCTGTCACTGCTGCTCTCTCTCCTTGTGCAGGGTGACTGGTCTTGTCTTCGCCCCCTACTGAGCCCCTCCCACAGCTCTACTCTCTGCACAAGCTATTTTCAGCACAGTGATGATATCACTGCCACTTTTATAAGGTAGCATCTGGGTTTGTAAATGCATTTGGTGCCTTCGTAGTTACTGAGGGAATATATTTATGAAAGTTTGTGCTCGGAGCCTAGCTTTAAAAATAAACATTTGGGATCCTTAAAAAATAAAAGGCAAAGTTCTCCCTTCACTGGTAGCCGTGTTCACATCAAAAGCGGCTGGTGGATTACACATTCTGCGGTGTCAGTCCTGGGTAGGGAAAGAAAAGGTTTTTTCAGGACTTGGACATTCCTTCCAGGAGGGAGGTGAATGCATTTTGTTCACATGATTGTAGCTTTGGACGGGTTGAATTGCCGTCTTTCTGGTCCCCGTAAACCTTTAATTAGCAGAACTGAGGCCAGGCCAGACAAGGAATCTTCTTTTAGGGTATATTTTGGTAAACCGTGTGCCGTGTTGAAAGGATTTCACATACTTTGTGAAAGTTCTCTTCTCATAAGACCTGAAGGCACTTAAAGGCGGCTCTGATCTTATGCTTTTTTTTTTTTTCTCTGGATGTGTGACAGCTAAAGACCTAAGGTGCTATGGAGCTACAGCGGGTCTTTAAAGGTGACGGTAATCAATGGTGCCACTCTTACCTCCTGGCATTCTAGAACATTTCTCAGAAAAACCTCAATATAGCTACTGTATGCTCGTGGTTTACTCACAAGAGGAATGTGGCCACTCTGAAAGTTCCAGCTGCCTGGCTGTCCATCCAGAAGCTTCAATACTTCAGTGCCAATTCAGCAGCCTCAATGCCAGTCTGGCAGCTTCAATTATTTAATGCCAGTCTGGCAGCTTCAATTATTTAATGCCAGTCTGGCAGCTTCGATTCTTTAATGCCAAACTAGCAGCTTCAATGCTTTATTTCCAATCCACTAGTTGTTTTACTTCATTGCCATTCCAGCAGCTTCAATTCTTCAATGCCAATCCAACAGCTTCAATACTGTATTTCCAATTCACCAGCTTTACTACTTTTAATGCCAATCCAGCAGCCTCAATACTGTATTTCCAAACCACCAACTGTATTACTTCAATGCCAGTCCAGCAGCTTCAATACTGTATTTCCAATCCACTAGCTTTATTACTTCAATGCTAATCCAGCCGTCTCAAAGCCGGTCAAGTACGGTAGCTTCAATTCTTCAATGCCAATGCAGCAGCTTCAATACTATATTTCTAATCCATCAGTTTTATTACTTCAATGCTAATCCAGCAGCCTCAATGCCAGTCCAGCAACTTCAGTTCTTCAATGCCAATCCAGCAGCTTCAAAACTGTTTTTCCAATCCACCAGCTTTATTATATCCAGGCCAATCCAGCAGCCTCAATGTCAATCCGCCAGCCTCAATTCTTCAATGCCAATCCAGCAGCTCCAATACTGTATTTCCAATCCACCAGCTTTACTACTTCATTGCCAAACCAACAGTCTCAATACCACCAGTCCAGCAGCTTCAATACTATATTTCCAATCCACCAGCTTTATTACTTCAATGCTAATGGAGCAGCCTCGATACTGTATTTCCAATCCACCATCTTTATTACTGGAATGCCAATCCAGCAGCTTCAATTCATCATTGCCAATCCAGCAACATCAGTTCTTCAACGCCAATCCAACAGCTTCAAATCTGTATTTCCAATCCACCAACTTTATTACTTCCAGGCCAATCCAGCAGCCTCAATGCCAGTCCAGCAGCTTTAATTTTTCAATGCCAATCCTTCAGCTTCAATGCCAATCCAGCAGCTCCAATACTGTATTTCCAATCCACCAGCTTTATTACTTCTAGGCCAATCCAGCAGCCTCAATGACAATCCGCCAGCTTCAATTCTTCAATGCCAATCCAGCAGCTCCAATACTGTATTTCCAATCCACCATCTTTATTACTTCAATGTTAATGGAGCAGCCTTGATACTGTATTCCCAATCAACCATCTTTATTCCTTCAATGCCAATCCAGCAACTTCAATACATTTATTTCCAATCTACCAGCTTTAATACTTTGATGTAAATTCAGCAGCTTCCAGTCACATTCAGAAGCTTAAATTCCTTCTGGAGCGTAACCCCTACCAAGTGTAGAGATGAGGAAACCTGACCTTTTTTTTACGGTTTTGATTTGCTGCATGCTTACTACAGACCTCTAACTCCAAGGTACTAAAACTCAAAGGTTCTTGAGAAAGGGTTTTGTTTTTCACTCCCTCAATGTAACAAGTCATCATGTTCTGAGTGAGTAATAAACCCTCCCCATGGTTAAGAAGTTGATCCGGCCTGTGTGTAACTTGCTGAGCAGATACTGGCAGCATTGCTAGCAACACTCTGAGAGACCCCGTGTCTAAGGGACATAACAGTGGCGACGAGAATTGTGGAGTTTAGCACACATGGCCTTCATAGGGTTTATTCAACCATTAGTATCAAGTATTTAAGGATACAATCGTGGCCCCCGTTTCTGCGCCAGCTTGGGACTTTTTTTTTGTTGTTTCCTTCATTTTGGTTCTCCCAGTTTCCACCTCAGAGTATCCATCTTGACTTGCATCTTCTCCTAATGCTGCCAACCTAGTGAGAAGGCTTCCCCATCTGTTGAAGTAACCTGACATTCTTCTAGATGATTTGTCTTGTTGATATGCGCCGGCCAAGTCACTTCTAAGGGCAATTTTATCTATCTGATTTATTAAAGTGATTTTATCTGCATCCGGTGCGCTCTGGTTATGCTATGGGGCAGTAGTGCGCAGATGTGGCCAAGAGAGACTTGCAGCACTGGTTGAGAACAAATCATGGAACTGCAACTCAGATGGAGGTAAGCATGCATCTGCAGAGGCTCGGGGTGGGTGGATAAGGTTAGGTCAGGGGAAGGGGGTAAAAATGGTAGGTGCACTTTGTTTTAAAGTGCACTTTTCATTTAAGGACACACTTTAGAGATTAAAAACCAAATTTTCAGTAAAAAATATTAACAGCACTTTGGCAAGGGACTAGACTAACAAAAATGGCGGTGCCAGGAGTAGGTGGGCAAGCGTAAAAAAATACTAAAATTAACCACTTCCATACTGCTGAATGTCATATGACGTCCTGGGCTTTCAGTGGAGCTATCTGAATAATGCCTGCAGCTACAGGTATCATTTAGATATCATTTTTTTTTTTTTTTCTGCCGGCGATTCCCTACACAGTAAAAACAATCCATAGCTGAAGTTCAGCAGCTTCATTGTTTTTAGGTAGGGGACGCGTTCAGTGAGCCGGAGAAGAATCCACCGGTAGCAGAAGTTTACCATAGAGCTGACCAAGGACCAGATGGTCCCTGGTCATCTCTATGACTCTCGAAGGCCAGGCGCGACGTTATGACGTCACGTAAGGTCCCGGCAATTGTAAACACTGACGTGTGTTCGGCTGGAAAGCCTACGATTGTTTGTTTGTTTATTTTTTATCTCAGGCTTTTCAGCCTAGAGAAGAGATGTGGGGTCTTATAGATCCCACATCGCTCCATAAAGAGGACCTGTCATGCCCTATTCCTATTATAAGGGCTTTTACATTCCTTGTAATAGGAATAAAAGTGATAAAAAATTTTTAAGGAAAAGTGTAAAAACAAAAGAAACAATAAAAAAAAAAAGTGCCCCCGTTCCCTCGCGCTTGCGCTAGGTTGCATCCGCATATGTAAACGACGTTCAAACCACACATATGAGGTATCGCCACGAACGTTTGAGCGAGAGCAATAATTCTAGCGCAAGACTTCCTCTGTAACTCTAAACTGGTAATGTGTAAAAAAAATGTACAGCCTCGCTTATGGAGATTTTTAAGTACCGAAGTTTGGCGCCATTCCACGAGTGTGCACAATTTCAAAGCATGTCATATCGGGTATCTATTTACTCAGCGTAACATCATCTTTCACATTGTGCCAAAAAAATAGGCTAACTTTACTGTTTTTTTTTTTTTTTTTTTCTTTTTTTTTTAATTCATGAAAAAAAAAAAATCCAATAAATCTCGTTTGAAAAATTACTGCGCAAATACCATGTAATGTAAAAATAGCAATGGCCGCCATTTTATTACCTAGGGTCTCTGCTAAAAAAAAATTATATATAATATTTGGGGGTTCTGTGTTTTTTTTTTTTTTTCTAGCAAAAAAATTATGATTTTTACATGTAGGAGAGGAATGCCAGAATTGCCCTGGTATGAAAGCGGTTAAGGGTCCCCTTTTAAAGCAGTAGTAAACTTGTTAAAAAAAAAAAGGTCCTTCTGCTAGGCAATGTTATAATGTTCTAATATGCATCGCCTGCTAGCACATTATGTGAAACTTATTTTAAAACCTGCGTCCTGTCACCGCTGACAGGGCTTCCATCTTCACCTGGTCTTCCTTCCAGGTTCGCAGGCTCCAGTCCTTTGAACGGAGGAGCCATGATAATATCACTCTCATGCAGTGGCGCCACCCACCCTAACACCACCGCCGCCCTCCCTATCCATGCTCCCGGCCCCTTTCAGGAAGCCGGGCACATGATTAGAGCCAGAGGCTCTAATAGGCTTCAAAAAAGAGTGGGCTCGGAGCCCAGAGCATTGCGTCCCGTTTCCCACCCAGTTGTGTGACGATAGTGAATGATTTTTCACTATTTTCACACTAAATCTTCTCTCTTTTCTGACTAGCATACTAGCTCATTATGCATTACTTACCTTAGATCGAAGCCATCCTCATCTCCCCCTCCAGCTGCAGACATCGCTCCGGAAGGTTACTCCGGCGCTGTGATTGGCCGGAGCGGCGAAAACGTCACTGCGCGCAGGAGCCGTAAAATCCAGCGTTATCGATTCATAAAACCGGCATTTACAGTGCGCCTGAGCCGATGTCTATAGCGGGCATGCACCATAGACATCGGTGTACTATTTTTGGCAAATATCTCCTAAACCGTATAGGTTTAGGAGATATTGCAAACACCTACAGGTAAGCCTTAATCTAGACTTACCTGTAGGTGCAACTAACCCAGAGGGTTTACAACCACTTTAATAAAGCATACTTGACGGTGGACCACTGATCCCAGCAAGCCCGACTTGCAAATCCTGAGTCCTCAGACTGCAGCGACTTGACACAAAACTCCACAGTCTCTCCTCTGGCTCTGCACCCAGCTCCCCTGGCATGCCTCTTCCAGATCTCCACTGTGCCTCACTCACCGACTCCTGTCCTGAGTTCTTCTTGAAAGATTTACCCGGACTTTGCGGACCAACTGGTCCTCCAGCTCCTGTTCCAGGACACCTCCCCATGACCGTGTAAGGAGAGGCTCCCGAGCTCCTCTGCCGAATCCATCCCACCCCCCCCCCCCCCAGAAGGGGGTGTCTCTCCAACACGCAGTCTATCACTCCATCTTTCAATTCACCTAGCCGACAACTCCTCCCCAGCAGGCTGACTGTAAGTATATGTAGGAGGTCTGACCCCTGCCAATCCTAGTTGGGAATTGGTCAGGGCTCCTCACATGTACTCCATGCCACTCCAACTCTCAGCTCTGCCCCTCTTCCAGAACATTCTCACTGAAAGCAGGGGAGGCGCCCAAGAGCTGAAGCACATGTCGGTCACATCCACTGCTACATTAACCACTCCCTGCCCCCCCAGATCAAAAACAAACTGGTCTAGCTCGCAGCATTAGGCCTGTTTAAATTTACCTGCGCTGACAGAACCTCAAACACTACACCTCTAGCACCTACCTATGGTAGAGGGTGCTGCATAAAGAAAAGTAAACAGTTCCTTGTACTGTGACAACACAAGTCACCGCCCCCACACAGCGGTCTCTACTAGCCTGCACACTGAAATGGAAAGATTTAGTGTCCGAATAGTGTGAAGGGGCCCTTAGCAAGGAATGGTATTTATGATCCCAGTTACATTTATAATCATGTGAAAGTCATATAAAAATATGGATAGGAAATAAAATTTTGAAAATATGGAACAGCAAACGAATGAAAAACGTGGATCCTGCCAAAAGTGACCCGCGGGTAAATGTTTCAATAATAAAATAATATACTTTGTTTAAAATACACTGTTGTCTCCCTGTTAACACCTCCATCATCAGGGATAAGTATCAGATGTTACGGGATCATGCTCCTGACATTAGAATACAGGGAAGTCCTCTTGGCTTTTCACCTTGCATGCAAAGAAACATTTCCTTTTCTTTTATATTGCTGTCATCATCCACCCATATTCACACAGGTGCCTTCCATATATTGCCCCCACACACCTGTCAGTCTCACCTGTCCTGTATCCCGCTAGCTGTCTCCACCCGCAATGCTTTGTTTGGCATGTTTTGTGTTTTTCATTGTGGTGCACATGTGCAAACACTCTACTGTTGACGTATATGATGGGACCGTTTCAGAACAGGCAAAACTCAAATGTTCCTAGATAATGTGAATATGATTAGCTTACAGTAAGTAGACTGCTGTGTGCAACATGCATATACGGCGGGCTTTAATGCCATGAGGCCACATGTAGAGGTCGGCCGATATGGGTTTTTCTCTGGCCGATGCCGATATTTAGAAATCGCTGCGGCCGATATATGATGCCGATTTTTTTTTTTTTTGGGCTGATATGTTAGGCCGATTTTTTTTAGTTTTTTTTTTTTGCCCTTCGCCCAGGTTCACACTGGGGCTGCGGCAGTGAAGCCGTGCAAGTTCAGCTGAACTCGCACGATTTCATTCTCGCTGGCAGTCCCGATTTCAGCCGCGATTACAAAGACATCTGACACAGATGTCAATGTAAATCGCGGCCGAAATCGCAAAAAGTAGTACAGAAACTACTTTTTGAAATCGGTGCAGCGTCGCACCGATTAGGATGGTGCCATTGCCGGCAAATAGCGGCGTTTTGACATGCCAAATCGCACCAGTGGGAACCAGGGCTTCATCTCATAAAATCTTACAGTTGGACCCCTTTCACACTGGGGCGTTTTTCAGGCACTTTTGGGCTACAAACAACGCCTGTAAAAGTGGCTGCAAAACAGCTCCCCTGCAGTCTTAGTGTGAAAGGCCGAGTGCTTTCACACTGAGGCGGTGCGCTGGCAGGACGTTAAAAAAAGTCCTGCAAGCAGCATCTTTGGAGCGGTGTATACCGCTCCTCCACCACTCCTGCCCATTGAAATGAATGGACACTGCTGCCGAAGCGCCTGCAAAGCGCTTCTGCAACTGTGCTACAAGGGCGCATTTAACCTCTTCATCGGTCGCTAGCTGGGTTATAAGCGCCCCGCTAGCAGCCGAATAGCGCCGCTAAAATGATGGTAAAGCGCCGCTAAAACTAGCAGCATTTTACCGTCAACGCCTGCCCGCTCCAGTGTGAAAGCAGCGGAGTTCCGCCGAAAAAATAAATATTAAAAGTTAGCAGCTACAAATACTACAGCTTCTGACTTTTAATATATGGACACTTACCTAACCTGGGCGCCCAGCCTAGGGTGAGCACATTTCTGAACTACCTTTCAGGGACACCCCCCTTCCCAAAAATCAGCTTGTGCTGTAACGAATCACAGCACAGTGATTGGACTCAAGAGGCGGGATTTATGATTTCTCCAATCACAAGCAGGGGGCGGGATTATGCTCCTCCAGGCATTCCCGGCCAGGACAAGTACTGTCAGTGAGTAAAGCGGTGATGTGGCGGCCTTTTTTGGGGGCATCAGATTGGCCCGGGGGGTGGCTGTGTCAGTTTCATTTCGGGACACTGTATTGCAGGCTGCCCGGAGACAAGTCGCTCCACGGGAAACTTCAGGCAACTTGTATTGACTTCTATGAAAGAAGTTATCGCTGAAGTTTTTTTAAATCGGCTTTTTTTTTTCAGCACAATCGGCCGATGCCGATTTAATTAAAAAGTGCCAAAAATCGGCCGCTATATCGGTCGACCTCTAGCCACATGGACTATATCAGTGTTTCTCAACTCCAGTCCTCAAGGCACCCCAACAGGTCATGTTTTCAGGATTTCCCTCAGATGAAACAACTGTGGTAAATACTAAGGCAGTGAAACTGATCAAATCCCCTGTGCAAAATAATGGAGAGCCTGAAAACATGACCTGTTGGGGCGCCTTGAGGACTGGAGTTGAGAAACATTGCACTGTATTACCAATAGTATTGGGACGCCTGCCTGTACACGCACATGAACTTTAAGGCTCCATGTACACTGAAGCTGATAAACTGCAGTTTATTGGGTTTTGGCGTTTTTTTAAAAAGCCCATTAACTGCACTCTGTTAGCCTATGTGTTCATGTACACATAACGTTTTTTAGCGTTAATGAGCAGTAGGGTTTTTTCTGAACGCAATAAATTCGCGTTCAAAGTGCCGTTTTTCGGCAGAAAAAAACGCAAAACGCTGGTTGTGAGCGTTTTTTGATCCATTGAGAAAAAAAAAAAGCTAAACACTACACTGAAAAACGCTAATAAACGCTAGTAAAAAAACGCTGATAAAAGCTAGCTTTTTCTGCTGCTTTAACCACTTGACAACTGGGCACTAAACCCCTTTGTGCCCGGAACAATTTTCAGCTTTCAGCACTGACACACGCTGTACCCAAATGATATTTTTATCATTTTTTCCCCACAAATAGAGCTTTCTTTTTGGTGGTATTTGATCACCTCTGCGGTTTTTATTTTTTGCGCTATAAACAAAAAAAGACAGGAAATTTTGAAAAAACACTATTTTTTTACATTTTGCTATAATAATATCCCAATTTTTTTTTAAAAAAACGATTTTTTTTCTCAGTTTAGGCCGATACGTATTCTTCTATATTTTTTTGGTAAAAAAAATTGCAATAAGCGTATAGCGATTGGTTTGCGAAAAATTTATAGCGCCTACAAAATAGGGGATAGAATTATGACATTTTTATTATATATTTTTTTTTTACTAGTAATGGTGGCGATCTGCGATTTTTGTCAGGCCTGCAATATTGTGGCGGACATATCGGACACTTTTGACACTATTTTGGGACCATTCACATTTATACAGCGAACAGTGCTATAAATATGCACTGATTACTGTATAAATGTGACTGGCAGGGAAGGGGTTAACACTAGGGGGCGAGGAAGGGGTTAACTATGTTCCCTATTTGTGATTCTTACTGTGTGGGGGGAGGGGACTGACAGGGGGAGGTGACCGATCTGTGTCCCTACGTACAAGGGACACAGCATCGGTCTCCTCTCTCCCTGACAGGACATGGATCTCTGTGTTTACACACAGAGATCCACGTCCTGCCTCTGTCACAGCTGATTGCGGGTGCCTGGCGGACATCGCGGCCGCCAGGACCGCGCATCGGCATCACGTGACCACGGCGGGCACAGCTGTTTCCCGCCGCGCACCCTCGGCGGCGCGCAGGGGGGAGAGAAACAGGAGGACGTCCATGGACGTCCACTCAGCACTTGAGAGCCGCGCTGCAGACGTCTTTTGTCTATAGCGCGGGTCTCAAGTGGTTAAAAACAACCATTTTTGAGCTTCTGTGTACATGGAGCCTTATGGGATCCCAGTGTTAAGGCCTGTACACACCACCAGATTTTACCACAATAATTGTCTGATGGACATGTTGTGTCGGATAATTCGACAGTGTGTATGCTCCATCAGACAATTTTTGGCAGAATCAACGACAACAAATGTTGGCCGTTCATGCTCACCAACTGTCTGACAATAAATGTGTTACGTCGGATTTTCCAATCGTGTGTACACAAGTCCGTTGGACTAAAATCCGAAGTGCAAACGCGCATGCTTCCGAAAAAATGCCAACCATTGGACATCATAAGCAGAAGTTGCCCAAAGGGTGGCGCTAAAGAGTAGAAAAAAACCACGTAGTTTCGTGAATTTTGGTTGAAAAAGTTCTGCGGTCTGTCCACGGTTTGGTCTGATGGATATCCGATCGTGTGTACAAGGCTTTAGTCTGTAGGGTTCAATATTGGCCCACCCTTTGCAACTATAACAGCTTTATATCTTCTGGGAAGGCTGTCCACAAGGTTTAGGAGTGTGTCTATGGGAATGTTTGACCATTCTTCCAGAAGCACATTTGTAAGGTCAGGCACTGATGTGGATGAGAAGGCCTGGCTCACAGTCTCCACTCAAATTCATCCCAAAGGTGTTCTATCGGGTTGAGGTCAGGGCTCTGTGCAGACCAGTCAAGTTCCTCCACCCCAGACTCACTCATCCATATCTTTATGGGCCTTGCTTTGTGCACTGGCCCAAATCATTAGGTGGAGGGGTATTATGGTGTGGGGATGTTTTTCAGGGGTTGGGTTTGGCCCCTTAGTTCCAGTGAAGGGAACTCTTAAGGCGTCTGCATACCTAGAAATTCTGTACAATTTCATGCTCCCAACTTTATGGGAACAGTTTGGGGATGGTCTCTTCCTGTTCTAACATGACTGCGCACCAGTGCACAAAGCAATGTCCATAAAGATATGGATGAGCGAGTTTGGGGTGGAGGAGCTTGACTGGCCTGCACAGAGTCCTGCCCTCAACCCAATAGAACACCTTTGGGATGAATTGGAGCGGAGACTGCAAGCCAAGCCTTCTCAACCACATCAGTGCCTGACCTCACAAATGAGCTTCTGGAAGAATGGTCAAACATTCCCATAGACACACTCCTAAACCTTGTGGACAGCCTTCCCAGAAGAGTTGAAGCTGTTATAGCTGTAAAGGGTGGGCCAATGCAATATTGAACCCTACGGACTAAGACTGGGATCCCATTAAAGTTCATGCGTGTGTAAAGGCAGGCGTCCCAATACTTTTGACAATATAGTGTATTTTGGGCAACATAAGTTGGTAAGTGTAAATCCTTATGATGGTGGCGGTCTGCACTGTTCGGATCAAGTCACATTGGAGAATAAAAACATATGAAGATGAACTGAGGCTTATACATAAAGAGTTAGTGTTTGTGTTTGGCTAAATGGACACTTTGTAATATATATTGTCTACATTGGGACAGTTACTTAGTATATTTTCATATAATATGATTGTATCCTATAATTGGGAAATCGATGCACTACAGGGTGTAGATTCATACACTGAGGGGTCTCTAGTAAATTTTTATGTGCTGACATCCACACATTTGGTTTGGGTGATATTTTAGTATATTTTGCATGTATAATTTTTTATATGGTTTTTATTTAACCAATTCATAACTACGCTATAGCCAAAAGACAGTTACAGCGTGGCTCTGTTCCAGGAGGGCGTCCATGGATGTCTTCCCGGAACCGTGCACCCCCTGGAGCGGGCATCCGGCACGCTCTGTGATCACGGTAACGGGCACAGCTGATCACACAGGACACAGCTGATCGCAATGTAAACAGACTTGCCGGTTATCGGTAGTACTTTCCTCACGTGCTGTCACAGTATACGGAAAGCAGAGCCGGTAACCGGCAAGTGTGACAAGGGACATGTTCACAGATGATCAGTGCCCATCATTGCCGCATATCAGTCTAGCCTGATCAGTGCCCATCTATGCCACCCCTCATCAGTGCTGTCTATCAGTGCCCATCTGTTCTGCCCCATCAGTGCAGCCTATCCGTGCATCATTTAACCACTTCCGGACCGCCGCACGCCGATATACGTCGGCTGTTTGAAGAGGGATAGCTGCCATAAACCCAGGTATCCTCCTCTTCAGCCAGCGGTCCAGTTTCTGATAATGGTGGTCTCTGTGGCGGATTCACCGCAAGATCACTTTTATTGGCGGCGGAAGAGGGCCCCCTCCTCCGCTTAAATGCGTCTTGTCCCGCCGAGCTCGCGTGCAGAAGCGACCGCATACGTGAGCAGTGCCCGCATATGAAAAAGGTGTTCAAACCACACATGTAAGGTATCACCGCGATTGGTAGAGCGAGAGCAATAATTTGAGTTCTAGACCTCCTCTGTACCTCAAAACATGCAACCTGTGGATTTTTTTTTAAACGTCGCCTATGGAGATTTTTAAGGGTAAAATTTTGTCGCCATTCCACGAGCGTGCGCAATTTTGAAGTGTGACATGTTGGGTATCACTTTACTCGACGTAACATTATCTTTCACAATATAAAAAAATTGGGCTAACTCTACTGTTTTTTTTTTGTTTGTTTTTTTTACTCAAAGTGTATCTTTTCCAAAAAAAAGTGCGTTTTATAAGACCCTTGCGCAAATACCATGTGACATAAAATATTGCAACGACTGCCATTTTATTCTCTAGGGTGTTAAAAAAAAAAAGTATAATGTTTGGGGGTTCTAAGTAATTTTTCTAGCAAAAAAAATGTTTTTAACTTGTAAAAAACAAATCTCAGAAAGAGGCTCAGTCCTTAAGTGGTTAAGGAGAAAAATTACTTATTTGCAAAATTCTAAATTTTTTATCTTTTTTCATTTGTTTAGCAAAAAATAAGAAAAACCCAGTGGTGATTAAGTATCGCCAAAATAAAGCTCTATTTGTTTGAATTTGTTTATAAAAATGTAGTTTGGGCAAAGTGTTGCATGACCGCGCAATTGTCAATCAAAGTAAGACAATGCTGAAAATTGGCCTGGTTAGGAAGTGGGGGAAAGTGCCCAGTAGGGAAGTGGTTAAGTGATTTAGCGCAGTAAAGAATTAGGGATAGCCTTATATATGTCATCTGTACGCAAGCCTCGACTTTTCCTCAAGTCAAGATTAAGCCCCACCTCTTCTGGTACTAAACCTCAGCCTTTCATTCAGCTGTCATATTCTAGACCAGGGATATGCAATTAGTGGACCTCCAGCTGTTGCAAAACTACAAGTCCCATCATGTCTTTGCCTTTAGGTGTCATGCTTGTGGCTGTCAGAGTCTTGCTATGCCTCATGGGACTTGTAGTTCTGCAACAGCTGGAGGTCCGCTAATTGCATATCCCTGTTCTAGACCAATAACTGCCTGCCAAGGCTCTGAAATGTGATGGGGGATATGGGACTGGGCTCCTGGGGAACGATGTGAGTGACAACCCAGAGTGAACCTAGTGTCAGTCCATCATACGAATAGAATGTCTTCTAATCTAGGGGATGAACCTTGGGCGCCTCCATTCATATAGGCACTGAGTGCGGCACTGGAGACTTCCAATAAGTGTCTCTACTGTGAAGGTAAAGTCCCTTGAAGTGCTCTGTGGTCCAAAGAGAAAGTGTATTCACCACTGCTTAGGAGCAGAATGACAGGAGCAGTGGCGGCTGGTGTTTAAATTTTTTTTTGGGGGGGGGGCAAACAAACTGAAAAAAAACCCCATCAATTGCCGCCACTGTGCCCATCAATTGCCGCCACTGTGCCCATCAATTGCCGCCACTGTGCCCATCAATTGCTGCCACTGTGCCCATCAATTGCTGCCACTGTGCCCATCAATTGCCGCTACTGTGCCCCATCAATTGCTGCCAGTGTGCCCATCAATTGCCGCTACTGTGCCCCATCAAATGCTGCCAGTGTGCATCGCCCGACACTTGCCTGTCTCGCAGCGGGTCAGCGGCGGTGTCCTGAACGCTCCAGGTTCGATGTCTTCTTCCGTCCTCTCTATCAGGCGTCCAATCACAGCACCTGACGTTTCAGCCAATAAGGTGACAGATAACAGACCCAAGCACCTGATTGGCTGAGAGGCGGTTTAGTGTTAGCAAAGCGAATTCCTTCGCTTTGCTAACACAACGCTGAGTGAACAGCGAGCGCCCAGCATGGCGCCCACTGTTCACCTGTTTGGGTGCCTATTAGAGCCTACAGCGACCATAGATAGATTCATGCATTGCACAAATCTATCTATGGTGATAGAGCGGTGCCGGGAGAGAGGGGGCGGCGCCCATGCGCCCCTTATGGATGCACCGCCACTGGACAGGAGTAGAAATAGACATCAGAAGGGGGCTTAATTTTGAGCATGGTAGACGTTGAGAAAGACTGTCTTAAAGGGGTTGTAAAGTTTTGTTTTTTATTTTCTAAATAGGTTCCTTTAAGCTAGTGCATTGTTGGTTCACTTACCTTTTCCTTCTATTTACCTTCTAAATTATTTTTTTTCTTTGTTTTCCTTGTCTGAATTTCTCACTTCCTGTTCCTCCTCAGTAAGCTGTTCAGTATGACTCCACACCACTCGGATGATGGTGTGAAGTTTAGTGAGGAGAAACAGGAAGTGAGAAATTCAGACAAAGGAAAAGGTAAGTGAACCAACAATGCACTAGCTTAAAGGAACCTATTTAGAAAATAAAAAACGAACCTTTACAACCCCTTTAAACACTTTTGAGGCAAAGCTAGGTTCATTATAACCTCCAACTGCCCCATGTGTTCTACTTTCCCATAGACACAGAGTTATACTGTGTCTTATGTTATCTCATGACTACAAAATCATTTTAACAATCTGTTGTTCTTTCTCTACAGATGCTCCATGTGTTTAACCCACTTCGCAAATCTGGCAGTGACACCTGCCTTTCTCCTGATAATCCTCAAAATTGGAAACGTGTAGCGATCCGAAGAGCCCCTCCTGCTGACGACCCAGACCCGTCCTCCCAAAAAGGTCCCGCTTTACCCATCCCGGAGGTGCGGGTGGAACGTTCCTTTAGTGCCGGTAACTTGGTTTGTGACAGCGATGAAGAGGAGGGGGCGGATGGAAGAACTCTGGGGGTGCCCGGATCCATGTGGAGGACACGGAGTGAATCCCATTTGGACACGGGAGGCAGGGAGGAGCCTCTAGGGGAAAAGGGCAAGTCTAGCAGTGGATGGAGCTTACCGTCACCAAAGACCATGAGGAAGAAGAGAAAGGCAGCAAAAGTTTCAGCAGCAAAACAAAACCTCCTTTCATTTTTTATGGGATCCTTTAAGGTAAGTTTTAGGGGTGCTATGATATTTGAGGAGGAAGTAGACACCAAAAGTCCTTTCCTCTAAAGGGTGACACAGACAGAAGGGAGCTATGAGTCTGTTCTCCTCCTGGTACAGCTACACTATATTGCCAAAAGTATCGGGACACCTGCCTTTACACGCACATGAACTTTAATGGCATCCCAGTCTTAGTCTGTAGGGTTCAATATTGCATTGGCCCACCCTTTGCAGCTATAACAGCTTCAACTCTTCTGGGAAGGCTGTCCACAAGGTTTAGGAGTGTGTCTATGGGAATGTTTGACCATTCTTCCAGAAGTGCATTTGTGAGGTCAGGCACTGATGTTGGACATGATGGCCTGGCTCGCAGTCTCTGCTCTAATTCATCCCAAATGTGTTCCATCAGGTTGAGATCAGGACTGTGCAGGCCAGTCAAGTTCCTCCACCCCAAACTCTCTCATCCATGTCTTTATGGACCTTGCTTTGCGCACTTATGCACAGTTATGTTGGAACAGGAAGGGGCCGTCCCCAAACTGTACCCACAGAGTGAAATTTGTCCAAAATGTCTTGGTATGCGGACACCTTAAAAGTTCCCTTCACTGGAACTAAGGGGCCATACCCAACCCCCTGAAAGACAACCCCACACCATAATCCAACCCTCCACCAAATGATTTGGATCAGTGCACAAAGCAAGGTCCATAAAGACATGAATGAGTGAGTTTGGGGTGGAGGAAATTGACTGGCCTGCGCAGAGTCCTGATCTCAACCCGATGGCACACCTTTGGGATGAATTAGAGTGGAGACTGCGAGCCAGGCCTTCTCGTCCAAGATCAGTGCCTGACCTCACAAATGCAATTCTGGAAGAATGGTAAAACATTCCCATAGACACTCCTAAACCTTGTGGACAGTCTTCCCAGAAGAGTTGAAGCTGTTATAGCTGCAATGTTTTGGGCCAAATCAATTTTTGAACCCTACGGACCAAGACTGGAATGCCATTAAAGTTCATGTGCATATAAAGGTGGCCCATTACTTTTGACAATATAGTGCAGAAGGGATGTATGAGTCTGTCCTCCTCCTGCAGGGTGACACCGACAGAAGGGAGCTATGAGCCTGTCCTCTCCATGCAGGGGGACACAAACAAAAGGAAGCTATGAGCCTGTCTTCCTCCTGCAGGGTGATACAGACAGAAGGGAGCTAGGAGTCTGTCCTCCTGCAGGGTGACACAGAAGGGTGCTATGAGTCTGTCCTCCTGCAGGGTGATACAGACAGAAGGGAGCTATGAGTCTGTCCTCCTCCTGCAGGGTGACACAGAAGGGTGCTATGAGTCTGTCCTCCTGCAGGGTGATACAGACAGAAGGGGGGCTATGAGTCTGTCCTCCTCCTGCAGGGTGATACAGATAGAAGGGAGCTATGAGTCTGTCCTCCTCCTGCAGGGTGACACAGACAGAAGGGAAGCTATGAGTCTGTCCTCCTCCTGCAGGGTGACACAGACAGAAGGGAAGCTATGAGTCTGTCCTCCTTCTGCAGGGTGATACAGAAGGGTTCTATGAGACTGTCCTCCTTCTGCAGGGTGATACAGAAGGGTTCTATGAGACTGTCCTCCTCCTGCAGGGTGACACAGAAGGGTTCTATGAGACTGTCCTCCTCCTGCAGGGTGACACAGAAGGGTTCTATGAGTCTGTCCTCCTCCTGCAGGGTGATACAGATAGAAGGGAGCTATGAGTCTGTCCTCCTCCTGCAGGGTGATACAGATAGAAGGGAGCTATGAGTCTGTCCTCCTCCTGCAGGGTGACACAGACAGAAGAGAGCTATATGAGGCTGTCCTCCTCCTGCAGGTGGAAATATCTGGAGGATGATGGTAATATCTTTGCTCTCTGAAAACCTCTCATATATTACTCTGTTTATCAGAGATTCTGTTTATTCAGTGCATGCTGCTGAACAGGTAATGGGGGTATTACCATTCTGTTTACTTTGAATCTTTCAGATTACACAACAAATACAGTATATACTGTATACAATAGGACTATAAAAAATACAGAGACGCGTGCGTTTAATGAGAATGCCTTAAAGTGGAGCTCCACCCTAAATAGCAACTTTTGCTATTTGGAACCCTCCCCCCCTCCGGTGTCACAATTGACACCTTTCAGGGGGGAGGGGGGTGAAGATACCTGTCTAAGACAGGTATTTTCACCCACATCCGGGAGTCCTGTCTCCGGGAATCTGCGGGAGTTACGTCACTTCCCGCAGACTTCCCTTGGTGTTCTGGGAGACACTCGGCTCCCAGAACACAGGAGCACCAATCAGAAAGGCGCAGCGCGACTCGCGCATGCGCCGTAGGGAACCGGGCATGAAGCCGCAGGGCTTCACTTCCTGGTTCCCTCAGCGAGGATGGCGGAGGGAGCAGCAGAGCGACGAGCGGTCGCTCGTCCTCTGCTGCGGACGTCGCTGGACTCCAGGACAGGTAAGTGTCCAAATATTAAAAGCCAGCAGCTGCTGTAGCTGTAGCTGCTGGCTTTTAATTTTTTTTTTCCGGTGGAGCAACCCCTTTAAGTCCATATATTGCTGATATAACTTCTCCTATGTGTATTTTAAGATTGACAGAGACTGATTGCTGAGGACGGAAATAGCGCAGGTGCCTTAAGCCATATACAATATTAGCGAGTCCAGAGGCAGGAATGGGTATGGGCGCGGTGATTGGTGGCATATTTTCCAGTTCAACCACAATCCTGACATTGTTTCTCCGCAGAAGGAGGAGGTTGGGGAGAAGTTACGGAACAAATTCAACTGTAAAAAAAAAACAAAAGCAAGCAACAAAATACAGATGTGTATTTCTGATAACACAAAGTAAAAGAGATAAAGGAGTCTGATGGTAAAACGAGTCGCATGCAAGTATAACGAGCCGCAGTTCCTAACTTTTGTGTTTTGTAAACATTTTGAACGATCTTGCTTTGGGCTTACCCTTGCTCTTGATATTGACTTTTAAGGATCATTTGCGTAGAACCTCATTTTTGGGAAATGATGCATCACGGCCACACCCCAGGGTTGTCACAGACACGGCCACACCCCCAGGGTTGTCACAGACACGGCCACACCCCCAGGGTTGTCACAGACACTGCCACACCCCAGAGTTGTCACAGACACTGCCACACCCCAGGGTTGTCACAGACACTGCCACACCCCAGGGTTGTCACAGACACTGCCACACCCCAGGGTTGTCACAGACACGGCCACACCCCAGGGTTGTCACAGACACGGCCACACCCCAGGGTTGTCACAGACACGGCCACACCCCAGGGTTGTCACAGACACGGCCCCAGCGTTGTCACAGACACGGCCCCAGGGTTGTCACAGACACGGCCCCAGAGTTGTCACAGACACGGCCACGGCCCCAGAGTTGTCACAGACACGGCCACACCCCCAGAGTTGACACGGCCACACCCCCAGAGTTGTCACGGACACGGCCACACCCCCAGAGTTGTCACGGACACGGCCACACCCCCAGAGTTGTCACGGACACGGCCACACCCCCAGAGTTGTCACGGACACGGCCACACCCCCAGAGTTGTCACGGACACGGCCACACCCCCAGAGTTGTCACAGGTAAGGCCACACCCCCAGATTCGTCACAGACAAGGCCACACCCCCAGGCCAGCAGTCATGGAAATCGTAGGCTTCTGGGTAGAAATAAGCCCTCTCCCATCCATAATCTTAGAGAGGGTGCAGTATCACATTCACTTTAATGGGCTGCCCTACGTGCAGCAAAGAAGCTCAAGTATTCTTGTGCGCTATGCACGTTTATTTAACCGTGTGTATTGGTGCGCATTTTCATGCTAGTATCACTGTGCAGCTTGCTTTCTGATCTTGGGGTGCCATTACCAATAAGGCCTCGTTCCCCTCGGGCGATTACATGCGTGCCCCACGCAGGGCCGTTTCTTACAGGTATGGGGCTGCACAGGTGTTGCGTGCATCCCCATGTCGGCAGTCCCATTGTTGTCTATTCCAGGTATGGATATTTTTACATAGTTACATTGCTCCAAGCTTGGACCAATTTGTCTTATACCATACATGTGGGATCCCTCTAGAACAGTGGCCTCCATACTGCAGGCTGGATGCAGCCCTTTTCTTGCTTTTTGTCCGGACTTTGGGACACCATTCCTCCCAATGACATCAACAATGGGGTATTCTTCCTCCCACTGACACCAATGATAAAGCATAAATTCTTTCTCTGACACCAATGATGGGGGCACTATTCTTCCCACTAATACCAATGATGGGGCATTATTCTTCCCACTGACACCAATGATGGGGCACTATTCTTCCCACTGACACCAATGATGGGGCATTATTCTTCCCACTGACACCCAATGATGGGGCATTATTCTTCCCACTAATACCAATGATGGGGCATTATTCTTCCCACTGACACCAATGATGGGGCACTATTCTTCCCACTGACACCAATGATGGGGCACTATTCCTTCACTGACACCATCAATGAGGCACTATTCCTCCCACTACTACCAACATTGGACACAATTGCTCCCACTGACACCAATAATGAGGCACTATTCTTCCCACTGACCCCAACGATGAGGCATTATTCCTCCCACTAATACCAAGAATGAGGCACTATTCCTCTCACTGATACTAATAATGAGGCACTATTCTTCCCACTAATACCAATGAGGAGACACTATTCCTCTCATTGACACCACCTCCCACTAATACCAACGATGAGACACTATTGCTCCCACTAATACCAATGATGGGGTACTATTGCTCCTACTGACACCCATGATGAGGCACTATTTTTCCCACTGACCCCAATAATGGGCCACTATTCCTCCCACTAACACCAATAATGAGGCACTATTCCTCTCACTGACACCAATGATGGGGCACTATTCCTCCCACTGACACCAATAATGAGGCACTATTCTTCCCACTGACCCCCCAACGATGAGGCACTATTCCTCCCACTTGTTAATCACTCTGCTCTCTCCTATTAACATGTTTATTGTCAACACATGAGCGTCTGTTTGGCTGCTTGTGCTCTTCTCCCTCTTCAAGTCTGAACTCTACTGTAAAGGGGATTGAGAGAGGCTCTTTCCAGTTCAAATTCTGGTACACTGCTTGTTTTTAAAAAAATACACTTCAAGCACAGCTCAAATGTGGGGTTTTACTAACCCCCCCACCCCAACCTCAAGTATGAACAAACCCTTAGGCGCCATTCACATATCGCGGAGCGGGAACGAGCGTTCCAACTACGTGATTTTTAAAACACGATTGTCATGCGATTCTGTGTGTTGCATAGGGCCAGCCCATTCATTTGCTTCCTTATGCGTATTTGTTCCCTTTTGTGTTTCTTTCTGTTCCTATTCGGTCGACACGCTTCACGCAATTTTTTTAACCCCCAGCCCTTTAGGGGGTTTTAGATACTGTAGGGGGTGGGGCTTATGATCATGTGACCACCGTCACGTGATCATAAACGATGGTCACGTGATCATAAACCCATCACATGATCATAAACCCCACCCCTGGTTTAGGATGCCGGGGTGGGGTTTATAATCATGTGACCGCCGTGGTTGGCTGTCTCAGCGGTCAAATTATTGGAAAGCTCCCAATTTCAAGTAACGATCGGGAGCTTTCTGTTAGCTGCCAACAACTGTGGCGGGAGCACGCAGGGCACTCACTCTTAGCAGAACTATATTTACATTCTGGTACGCAAATATGCGACCGCTCGGCATTAAAGCCCACCCACCGAGAAGCCGCAAATTTGCGCCAAGAGGTAAAAGCCACGGTTGGTTGCGATTCCCACAGGATCCTGTCTCACGACAATCATGGCAGAATTGCGTTGTGTTTGGGGGTGCCCAAACATAATGACACCCAAATGCGTGTTTCGCAGAGATTGCCACGCAATTTGAAATCACGGACAGAATCGCGACGATTCTACCCGTAAGTCCAAATCGCAAAGTGTGAATGAGGCTTCGAGATACACATCTTTCTACAACTAAAGATAACAGATTTGTCCATCCACTGCTGAGACCACTGATCATGCACAACTTTTTATTACTTTTTTATTGTTCATGCTCAATTTTTTGACCCGATCAACCATGTTTATTATTATGTATTGATAGGATCTTTTATGGGCCCCAGTATTTTATGTTGTCGCTAGCAAGGGCCCACTATGCTGCCAGGGTATTTCAAGGGATGCTTCGTCCTGTCGTGTCTTGGAATCGGTCCTTTCTTAGTCATACGTGTACTTTATGATATCCATCCTCTTTGTGGAAGATGCAGTATTCAGAAGAGTTAAAAGAGTTAAAAGGGGAACTTGTGCAATGCAGACCCAACCTAAAATTAAACACAGGAACCTTTGTGAAAGCGCGTGTTTGCATAAGAAGTCTGAAGGAGGATATCGAAGATTTACTTGTCGGTGGCCAGAGAGGTGTCATTTTCATGAGAGCTGGAAGTGTGAAGAACCTGCATGATGACAGGTGGGCGTGGTCCTGAGTGTGAGCCATAAAACTTGTGTCTGACGCTTTTCCATAGGCCTCAGATGAGATCACACATCTAAAGATGTTATGACTTCTAAAACGTCTTTTCTCTTTCCGTCCATGGACTGACACAGCATCTTCATTCTTGACAAAGTGGGTTATGTTCCTGCTCATAGGGGAAGACTAGGCATAATGTTAGATGTTTTAACCACTTGCCGCCCGCCCTATAGCAAAATGACGGCAGCAAAGTGGTTTCAATATCCTGACTGGACGTCATATGACGTCTTCAGGATATTGAGCCGCTGCGCGCCCCCGGGGGCGCTCATTGCGGCGATCGTTGTTGCGGGGTGTCAGTCTGATACCCCACAACACCGATCTAGGTAAAGAGTCCCTGACGGAGACTCTTTACCACGTGATCAGCTGTGTCCAATCACGGCTGATCACGATGTAAACAGGAAAAGCCGTGATCTGCTTTTCCTCACTCGCGTCTGTCAGACGCGAGTAGAGGAGAGCCGATCGGCTGCTCCTCTGACAGGGTGGGTTTGTGCTAAACGATTACCAGCGCAGCTCCCCCGAGGATGCCCACACTGGACCACCAGGGATGCCCACCATAAGGTATGCCACCCTAGACCACCAGGGATGCCAATCAGTGCCCACAATGGATGCCAATCAGTGCCCACAATGGGCACCACTGATTGGCAGGCATTGTTTGGCACTGATTGGCATCCATTAGTACAACACATTACAGTACATCCGTGTCGCCTATCAGTGCCCATCCGTGTCGCCTATCTGTGCCCATCCGTGCCGCCTACTGTATCTGTGCCCATCCGTGCCGCCTATCTGTGCCCATCCCTGCCGCCTATCTGTGCCCATCCCTGCCGCCTATCTGTGCCCATCCGTGCCTCCTATCTGTGCCCATCCATGATGCGTATCAGTGCCCATCATCAGTGCCACCTCATTGGTGCCCATCAGTGCAGCCCCATCAGTGCCCATCAGTGAAGGAGAAAACTTACTTATTTACAACGTTTTGTAACTGAAACAAAAAAAGAAATTTTTCAAAATTTTCGGTCTTTTTTTATTTTTTTTAGCAGAAAATAAAAATCCCAGAGGTGATCAAATACCACCAAAAGAAAGCTCTATTTGTGGGAACAAAAGGATAAAAATGTAGTTTGGGTACAGTGTAGCATGACCGAGCAATTGTCATTTAAAGTGCAACAGGGCTGAAAGCTGAAAATTGGTCTGGGCAGGAAGGTGTATAAGTGCCCTGTATGGAAGTGGTTAACATACATCCAATTACCAGCGCTGAACAGCCCCCCCAGGGGGCGGTCCCTCCGGACATAACCCTCCTTCCTGCAGCTAGCTGCCTCAGTTTTTTTCTGCCTAGCAGAGGAGAGGATGTGGCTCTCCTTGGAGCCAGTCTCCTGAGGAAATTTTTTTTTCTTCCTTTTTGAATTTTATTATTTTATTTTTGAGATTCTTCTATCAACAGTCGGTTGGGTAGTTCGCTATCCTTGTAGTCTTCCCAGTCCGACCATCGAGCATGCTGATCCTCGCTCAGTACATAGCGTGAGATCAGTCCACGACATGCCCCACGACTCCAGGGGTGGCCGGTGGGCTTTTATGCTCCGAGGTCCACATATGACTGAACAGTTCTGTATCTTTCGTGGTGGACCGGGCCGACAGCTACTCAGTACTGCACCGTGCTAGGCTTGTCGGGAACACACCAGTGGGTCCTTCATGGATGGGTAAGTAGTTTCTCCTGCCTCTGCAGGTGAGTACATGCTGTGTGTTCCTATGCTGTAGGGGGTTCCCTGTCCCCCCTTGTGTGTTTTGCTACTCTCTGTCACCTACTCTTGCGGAGCGCTGACTGGGGGTGCCTGGGGATCTCTCTGTCCCGGTGGGGGTCCATAGGGGTTTGCATTGCGGTGTGGGCTGTTTTCTGTGTCAGTTTGGGCCTTGTGCGCCGTTCAGCGCCATGTTTTTCCTGTGTTTCACTTTACATTGTAAACGGCATTGGTGGCCATCTTGCCGTGGTTCGCTATGGTGCACTTGTAATTGCGGCGGCCATTTTCTTGTAACCGCGCGCTCTTTTGTACTGGATGGCCTCTATTGCTGACTGGAGCGATTCTCCTCACAGTCTCCTCACTGTTCACTCGCGCTGGGTGCACAGCGCAGGCAATGGAACCGAGTTGTCCTAGCTGGGTTGGTGAGTCCCCTGGGTATCCCCCACAGTCAGTGCAGCGGGAGGGTGGACTTGTTTTCTCTCACAGGACAAAAGTCAGAGTGTAGTGATATTATGGAGTCAGTGTCACCTGCTTCCCCATTTATGTCAGTGGCAACAGGCAGTGCTACTGCGCCTGCGGTCCCTATGGGCCAGTTGTCGGCATTTCTGGAATCATTTGTTACCAGGAGGTAAACGGTGCACGAGCGCAGGGGGGCTGAAAAGCGCCCTCTCCCCACGCATATCCAGAGGAGTGCTCCCATTCAGATATGGGCAATGCTGCGGCACGGGACCCTTGCTCTGAATTTTTTGATTTTGACCAAGGGCATTCCTTATGAGGAAGACTCCTTATCTGTCAGTGAATGATAGGTTGCTTGTTATGGCACTCATTGATGCTGTGAGGGACACTCTCAAGCTGGAGGCTGTGGCTGAGGAACCTCTGGTGGAGGCAGTCTCCCTTGGTTAATTTAAAGCTTTTCTTTTACACCGTTGGCCTTTAGTGCTGGCTCCTGGATGGCGCAGCACGATTCTCCTCACAGCTTCCTCACTGTTTCCTCACACACTGCTTCTAGAGCAGCATGGATAATACAGTGATACACAGTCTTAATGTATAATGGGTCTCATTCTGGGCTTGTGAGTTTCCCGGGTGACACCTCCGGTCGGTGCAGCATGGTGGGGGGACTTTATTCATTTATTTGTCTAGTCCTGAGAGCTTTCTGTGTAACATGGAGTCGGTATCTGTGAGGCAACAGCAGAGCCCCTGCACCTGTGGTTTCCCACCATTTCCTGGGGAACGCTCTGACTCTGACAGGACCACGGTCTGAGGTGTCAGAGGTTGCTTTATACCTGCAGTTTGGTGCTTGCTTCGGCAGCACATATACTCAGATTGGAACGATACAGAGAAGATTAAGCGCCCTCAGCGCCATAGTTTAAACATACCCAATATGTTTATCCACAACACTGGATACATGTATGTATGGTATTATTGCTCTCTGTGTCTGCGTGGGTTTCCTCCCATGCTCCAATGACGTGCGTGCCTTCGGTGCCATACACAGTATAAACATGCACAATATGTTTATACACGACACTGAATACATTCACAGTATATGTATGTATTATTACTCTCTGGGTCTGCGTGGGTTTCCTCCGGGTACTCCGGTTTCCTTCCACACTCCAATGGTATGCGCGCCTTTGGCGCTATGCACAGCGTTAACATGTTCAATGATTTTTCACACATACTAAAATACCTACACGATATGTGTATGCAGTCTGCGTGGGTTTCCTCCGGGTACTCCGGTTTTCTCCCACGCCCCAATGGTGTGTGCGCTTTCGTCGCTTTGCACAGTATAAACATGTTCAATATGTTTATTCACACATACTAAAATACATACACCGTATATGCTTTCTGTGGCTGAGTGGGTTACCTCCCATGCTCCAATTGCGCGTTTTGGCGCAATACATGGTATAAACTATGTGTTTGTACAATCAGCACTTCTCAATGAAATAGCTGCTGGAAGGTGTCGGTCCCTTTTTTGAGTCACACTCGACCCACTCTATATTGAAGAAGCGTGCCGACTCTTCATAGATGGGGACTGGGGTTGTCGAGAGGTCCTTTTTGGTCCCTCAACACACGTTATTCATTGTAGAGCATTGTCATAAGGATATGTGTTTTTGCCTATGCAGTTGAATCCCTGGTATCAGAGGTACCACTTTCCTGGCAGGGGGGTCACCTGCCTTTCGGAGGTGATCAGAGCGATGGCTTGGACTGTTCGCCATGTTGAGGTCAGCGTTACGCCTGTTAGTGGCTGCGTCTCTGGTGTCTGACGCTCAATGACTGGGCAAAGCTTTTGTACCAGGCAGTGGAGGAGCATCAGCTTCCTCTATCAGTCGACCAGCAGGTGCACTGCAAACTGCTTTAGCCTCTAGGGTCTCTGTGTCCGGGGTGGTTTTGTGCCACCTAAAAAGGCAGATCTACTGGTCCACTGACCGAGTTTCTAGGGAAGTTCTGACAGATTTGCCTTTCTTTGGCTAGCAGTAGAGGCGCCCCGTAAGCTGGGACCTTCCTTCTCCAATATATTGCAGTGTATCTTGGGGTTGTCATACCCATACCGCTGCAGGACAGCTCTGTCGGCCGTTTACATGCCAGCTGTGGACAACTGGCAGGTGGACTATCTGAGCCGCCAGCTGTTAGACCAGGGGGAATGGTCCTTACACCCAGAGGTGTTTCATCTCCTTTGCCAGAGGTGGGGCACGCAGGATGTGGACCTTCTGGCCTCTCGACTCAATCGCAAAGTGTCGAGATTCGTGGCCAGGTCCAGGAATCCCTGGGCAGACGCGTCAGACGCGTTGGTGGCCCCGTGGGGTCAGTATCGGCTGATTTATGCCTATCCTCCACTGAAATTGCTTCCTTGACTACTTTGCAGGATTCCGGTGATCCTCATCGTTTCAGATTGGCTTCGGCGCCCTTGGTACGCCGATCTTGTACGCCTAGTGGCGGACGTTCCATGGCGACTTCCAATGCGGAAGGACCTTCTGTCTCACGGCCCCATTCTTCATCCTGCTTTACAGTCACTGGCTTTATCAGCATGGCTATTGAAAGCCAGGTGCTGAGAGACCGGGGTCTCTCAGATTCGGTCATCTCGACCATGCTGAGGGCACGGAAATCTTCCTCCAGAAAGATATACTACCGTACCTGGAGGGCTTACATCGCTATGTGCGAAGTGCTGGACTGACGTCCATGGACGTATTCCGTTTCCAGGAGCCTGTTGTTTTTTTTTTTTACAGCGTGGTGTGGACCAAAAGCTTGCTGTCAGAAGGGTTTCTGAGTTGGCGGCCTTGTCTTGCAAGCCGCCATGCTTGGTCCTCCATAAGAATAAGACGGTGCTACGCCCACAGCCTTCTTTTCTCCCGAAGGTGGTCTCAGCATTCCACCTTCATGAGGACATTGTGCTTCCGTCTTCATGTCCTCGTCCTGCGCATCCCAGACGGTTTGCGCCTCATTCTTTAGATCTGGTACATGCTTTGAGGGTGTACCTGTCTGCTACGGCTTTGTTTCGAAAGTCTGACTCGCTGTTTTTTGCCTGTGTCTGATCTGACACAGGGCCTAGCGGTTTCGTCTGCCACCGTTTCTCGGTGGATCAGGCAGGCCTTCATTAAGGCCTCTGCTCTTAAGGGGCGGGCGCCTCCCTTTCCGGTTACGGCGCATTCAACCAGGGCAATCTGTGCTTCCTGGGCTTTCTGACGTCAAGTGTCTGTTGCACAAGTGTGCAAGGCGGCGACCTGGTCATCCGCGCATGCCTTTTCAAAGTTCTATAAGGTTGATGTAGCTGCATCTTCTGATGCTTCCTTCAGCCGCAAGTTTGCAGGTGACTGTTTAATGTTGCAACTCCTCCCCTACGGAGCTTTGCTTGTTTAGGGTGAAGTTTGGGTTTTCTCCTTGATACTGTTCCCACCCCTCATTTTTTGACACTGCTTTGGGACGTCCCACTTTGTCAAGAATGAAGATGCTGTGTCAGTCCATGGACGGAAAGAGAAAATAGGATTTTTTGTACTCCCCGTAAAATCCTTTTCTCTGACGTCCATGGACTGACAAAGCACCCACCCCTCCTTTCTTAGGTTTGTACTGCTTTACTACGAACTGAGGCAGCTAGCTGCAGGTAGGAGGGTTATGTCCGGAGGCACCGCCCCCTGGGCGGAGCTGTTCAGCTCTGGTAATGGAATGTATGTTAAAACATCTAACATTCTGCCTAGTCTTCTCCTATGAGCAGGAACATAACCCACTTTGTCAAGAATGAAGATGCTGTGTCAGTCCATGGACGTCAGAGAAAAGGATTTTACGGTGAGTACAAAAAAATACTATTTTTTTAGCACGACAGTGGCATAAATATGTGTAGTTCGGATTGCCGGTTGTACGCATGTATGTGGTCAAAAGTATGTGGCTGCCTCTCTCAATTATTGAATCCAGGTGCTTCTAACTCTGGGATAATTTCTTAGTATTTTTTGATTTAGCCGCCCCAAGGCACTTTAAAAAAAAAAAAAGCAGCAATTCTGGATGCAATATTTGGCTTCAATCTAGAGCTGTCCCTGTAGTATCTGTTTGTAGCCACAAGATGTCGTCTTCTCTTTCTTGCAGAGGAGACATGCATATTGTGTGTTTTTAGAGCAAAGTCATGGCAAAAGCCTTGGTGCACAACTGATCACAGCCACTTAATTGAATGCGTTTCAGTGCACTAATGATGTGAAAGGGGGGGGTGGACTGAGGACTCTAATGTGAAAAGAGGGGGGGCTGAGGACTCTGATGTGAAAAGAGGGGGGCTGAGGACTCTGATGTAGAAGGAGGGAGGGTGGATGAGGACTCTGATGTGAAAGGGAGGGGCGACTGAGGACTCTGATGTGAAAGGGAAGGGCGACTGAGGACTCTGATGTGAAAGGGGGGGCTGAGGACTCTGATGTGAAAAGGGGGGGGGCTGAGGACTCTGATGTGAAAGGGGGGGCTGAGGACTCTGATGTGAAAGGGGGGGGCTGAGGACTCTGATGTGAAAGGGGGGGCTGAGGACTCTGATGTGAAAGGGGGGGGCTGAGGACATTGATGTGAAAGTAGGAAGCGAGGACTTTAAATGTGAAAGGGGGGTGAGGATTCTAATGTGAGAGGGTAGGGGGCGAAGAACTCTGATAGTAAGGGGGTAAGCACTCTAATGTGAAAGGGGGGTGCTGAGGACTCTGAAGTGAAAGAGGGGCAAGCCGAGGACTCTGCTGTAAATAGAGGGGGGCCGAGTACTCTAATGTGAATAGAGGGGGGCCGAGTACTCTAATGTGAATAGAGGGGGGGCCGAGGATTCTGATGTGATGTGGACCCCATCTTAGGCTGGGGTGCTTCAAGATTTTGCATATTTTCAAAGGGTGCCATGACTGGAAAAAGATTGAGAAACATTGCCCTGGGGCAGGACTACAGAACACCTCCCTCTATCCTCTTGTCCACAGCATAAGGGGGAGGTGTTTTATAGCCCACTAAGAATGTAAACCCATCAATTTAACGGTTTGAGAAAAAAGTTAGTTACATTCCCGGCATGCAGGGAGTGATAATTGTCATAGTTGCTTGTGCTCCCAACCAAACCATGAAATGTCTGGTGTCATAACTGATCACATGTGCAGCACCATGACAGTTGCAGATCTAACAGAGGCTAAGATGGCAGCTTGTTTGGCTGAAAAATATAGGAGGGTTTAGTTCAGCTTAACTGTTGGTAGTGGAGCAGAGAGCACAGGAAGTTATCAGCTCAGATAGTTTCTGGCAGGATCAACAAGTATTTTTGCACTTCTTGAACACCAATAAGAAAATCCTTTTCGTGGTACATTTAACAGCCAATAGGGAGCCAATAAGTCCATAGTTTGGGGTTTACATACACTGTAATAGTTGGTTGCCGTAGGATGGTGTGTCAGTAACCTTTCCCCGGCTCGTTATCGTTATTATTATTATTCTTCTTCATTTTCTGCTTTTTTTAAAGCAACAAATTCCTCCAGAAACAGAACTGTTTTCTCTCAGCTCACTAATGAGCACAAAACGCAGAACATAACAGACTGGCATTTCATGTGTTTTTTTTGTACCGTCATATTGCACGCAGCTCGCCTTTAACGTTTGCCAGATCTGAATCCCGGCAACTCCTTCCAATCTGGCAGCGACCATCTTTACAGATCCTGCATCTGTTACCAAGGTAACTGATGGGGGTGATGGTGGGCAGAGAGCCCTGTACACAAAATCCTGTGTGTAGAGGGGAGTCTGGAGCCTTGGCCGTTGCGTTGTCCGCGTTCAATTCCTGACAGGTGTGGATTTTCGGTCAGAAGTGTATGAACACCGAGGGAATACGTTGTCATTTTTCATGAAGTAAACCTAAATGGGTGACGTCTAATTTGCTAAAGCACGGGGTATCATAGACAGTCGCCATTTTTATTTTTTCTCATAATATTCTGTTGTCGCTTGTTTTGCATCTCAGTGCTGCGGATCTCCTCTGGCCTGTCAGACACTTCCTGTCTACATGCACTCACTTAAGTTTTGGCTGGACCAGCTAAAATTTTAGAAGGAAATTGCTAAATTGTGCATCACCACAGGGTGACACTGTGGATGCACCTAGTATAAATGCGCCAACGTCCCGATATTCAATGGAAGGATGTATATTTAAACTAAAGGTGGACTTTAAACGGCACACAGATAGATATTGTAAAAATTCTAAGGGTTTTATTGTTGGTAGAAAAATATAATTGAATTTAGGTAAAAAGTACATTAATACAAGACACTGACATTATGTAACAGTTATCAATAGTTGATATAGGGTCCCATTTACAAGACTCGACACATCTCCCAGGGATTACATTGACATGTAAAATACACAAAGTAGAATGGAATAATGTATAGCCAACAAACACAAATGAGGAGTTGGACGGTATGCACGAGAGATGGCTGGTCTTATTGATGGGTCCGGTAAATTCAAAGATAAAGATCTTGCTTTCGCTCGACTAGTTTCGCGTTCCAAAACGCTTCGTCGGGAGCATAATATTCGTGGTAAACAATCATGCGTGATTTAAGTAAAAAAGTAACTATGCACAGGCTACTGATAGGTAGGGAACGTAAATCCAGGTATAACAGGCCAGACAATACTGTAGAGGAGTGTGTCAGTCAGGAGCACTTGCTCGAGCCACACAATGGTAATCTGTTAGGGTGACCCCTAATGATAGACTGACCCAGCTTATAGCTTGACAGGGATTATATGCTGGTAGACCTGGATGGAACCTCTCCTATAGCTTGACAGGGATTATATGCTGGTAGACCTGGATGGAACCTCTCCTGTGGACACAGGAGAGGTTCCATCCAGGTCTACCAGCATATAATCCCTGTCAAGCTATAAGCTGGGTCAGTCTATCATTAGGGGTCACCCTAACAGATTACCATTGTGTGGCTCGAGCAAGTGCTCCTGACTGACACACTCCTCTACAGTATTGTCTGGCCTGTTATACCTGGATTTACGTTCCCTACCTATCAGTAGCCTGTGCATAGTTACTTTTTTACTTAAATCACGCATGATTGTTTACCACGAATATTATGCTCCCGACGAAGCGTTTTGGAACGCGAAACTAGTCGAGCGAAAGCAAGATCTTTATCTTTGAATTTACCGGACCCATCAATAAGACCAGCCATCTCTCGTGCATACCGTCCAACTCCTCATTTGTGTTTGTTGGCTATACATTATTCCATTCTACTTTGTGTATTTTACATGTCAATGTAATCCCTGGGAGATGTGTCGAGTCTTGTAAATGGGACCCTATATCAACTATTGATAACTGTTACATAATGTCAGTGTCTTGTATTAATGTACTTTTTACCTAAATTCAATTATATTTTTCTACCAACAATAAAACCCTTAGAATTTTTACAATATCTATCTGTGTGCCGTTTAAAGTCCACCTTTAGTTTAAATATACATGGACCAGCTAAAAGGCATAGGCTATGTTCACCAAAAAAACTGCAGATAAGGGAATGTCTGTAGACAAAAACAAGCTGTGCAGCTTTTACCAAAGTTGAATATTGCCCTTGTTATAAGTGTAAACCATTTACGTACCTCATGAAGCCTGACTGGAATACTCCCAGGACATTGCTAAGAGAGGCCTAGTCATAACTGCTCACCTCCACCATCGCAGCAGTGAGCTCTTTCTCTGATTCAATCCTCCTCACATGCTCTTTCTCTCCCCTGATGCAGTAGCTCTGAGCTTAAAGCCTTGTACACACGACCGGTTTTCTCGGCAAGAAACAACAAGAAAACTGCTGGGAGAGCTTTCTTGCCGAGAAAAACGTTCGTGTGTATGGTTTCTCGTCGAGAAAACTGCCGGGAATCTTGACGAGAAAAATAGAGAACCTGCTCTCTATTTTCTCGTCGGGATTCTCGTTTTTCTTGTCGGGATTCTCGTCGGCCTGTTTCCCGCCAAGAAAACCGGTCGTGTGTATGCTTTTCCGAGTCTTAAAAAATTGCGCATGCTCAGAATCAAGTATAAGACGGGAGCGCTCCTTCTGGTAAAACTAGCGTTCGTAATGGAGATGGCACATTCGTCACGCTAAAACGAACTGAAAGCACGAAGACTGAAAAGCGCAAATCGTCTCTCCCCAAACTTTTACTAACACGCGGTAACACAAGATCAGCAAAAGCAGCCCAAGGAGTGGCGCCATTGGAATCGAACTTCCCCTATATACTGCCGTCGTACGTGTTGTACGTGACCGCGCTTTACAATGACGGAATTGACAGTGTGTATGCAAGGAAAGCTTGACAAGAATCTCGTCAAGAAAAACTTACGAGATTCTCGGTCATGTGTACGAGGCTTTAGCCTCGTACACACGACCGGTTTTCTCGGCAAGAACCAGCAAGAAAATTGCTGGCAAAGCTTTCTTGCCGAGTAAACCGTGCGTGTGTACGCGGCTTTCAGGTTTCTCATCAAGAAAACTGGCCAGAATCTTGACGAGAAAAATAGAGAACCTGCTCTCTATTTTGTCGTCGGGATTCTCGTCGGCCTGTTTCCCGACGAGGAACCCGAGAGTGTGTACGCTTGCCTGTCACCGTGGAAACCCGCGCATGCTCGAAATGACTTCAACGCATGCGCGGTAGCTTCCTAGGCATAGGTAGGGTGTAGCAAGATGGCGGCGACGGCATCGAATGTGACGAGCACACGCTCGTCGTAGTCGATGACGTCACCGCGTTCGTGCCATTCAAAAGAACCACGGTTCTTTTGAATCGAGCGTGTGTACACTCGGCTGGGACAAGATTCTTGTCAAGAATCTCGTCGGGGAAAAACGACGGGTTTTTTTCCTGACGAGATTCTCGGTCGTGTGTACTAGGCTTTAGTGTTTGAGAGCTCACTCCTGTGATGGTGAAGGTGAACACTATCAGCTGAGTCACTCTTAGCAACATTCTAGAAGTATTCCATATAGGCTTCATGAGGTAAGTAAATGGCCTACACCTATAGCAAGGACATTATTCAACTTTAGTCAGAGCTGCACAGTTTGTTTTTATCTACATAACTGCATAGGCAGTTTTGTGGTGAACTGACTCTTTGACTACTTACCGCAAACCGCCGTCATTGTACATCGGTACTTTGACGTAGAATACCAGGGTTATAGCAGCAGATGGCTGCCATAACCCAGGTCATTTCTGAAATGGCGGTCCTCTTTAACCACTTCAGCCCCGGAAGAATTGGCTGCTTAATGACCAGGCCATTTTTTGCGATATTGCCACTGAGTCGCTTTAACTGAGAATTGCGCGGTCGTGCGACGTTGTACCCAAACAAAATTGACGTCCTTTTTTTCCCACAAATAGAGCTTTTTTTTTGGTGGTATTTGATCACCTCCTGCGTTTTTTATTGTTTGTGCTAATAAACCAAAAAAGAGTGACAATTTTGAAAAAAAAACACTATTTTGTACTTTTTGCTGTAATAAATAGCCCCATTTTTTTTTTTTTTTTAAAAAAAGCAAATTTTTTCCTCAGTTTAGGCCGATATGTATTCTTCTACATATTTTTGGTAATAAAAATTGCAAAAAGCGTATAGTGATTGGTTTGCACAAAAGTTATAGCATCTACAAAATAGAGGATAGATTTATGGCGTTTTTATTATTATTTTTTTTTTTTACTAGTAATGGTGGCGATCTGCGATTTTTATCGGGACTGCAACATTATGGCGAACATGTCGGACACTTTTGACACATTTTTGGGATCATTGGCACTTATACAGCGATTTAGTGCTACAAAAATGCACTGATTACTGTGTAAATGTCACTGGCAGGGAAGGGGTTAACACTAGGGGGAGAGCAAGGGGTTAACTGTGTTCCAACTGTAGAGGGAGGGGACTCACTAAAGGAGATGACAGATCGTGGTTCCCAGCGTGTAGGAACTCACGATCTGCATCTCCTCTCAGAACAGAACAGGGATGTGTGTGTTTACACACACGTCCCTGTTCTGCCACTCGTGCCCGGGGGTCATCACGACCGTCGGTCACGAGCATCAGCACCCCCGCTGTGCTCCCCCGCTATCCCGTTTTTTAAAGGGACCGACGTACAGCTACGACAGTCCACGGGAACAAGTCGACCTGCGACAGGATAATGACGGCGGCTGGTCGGCAAGCGGTTAAAATAAAAGTGGCAGAGACGATCCGATCCTTTCCCCTCAGAGGAATGATGGCCCCCACTCGACTCAATGACGTTGGATGATGGAAGCAACGTCAAACGTCCCTTCCGCCCTATTGTCTTGTAGGGGAAACTTTTTTTTTATTGAAAAAAAAAATACTTTATTTTTTATTTTTTTTATTGCATTTAAGTGTAAATGTGAAATCTGAGGTCTTTCTGATCTCACATCAAAGAGGTCCTGTCATGCTTTTTTTTTTCTATTACAGGTAATAGGAATAAAAGTGATCCATTTTTTTTTTTTTTAAAGGGACAGTGTAAATTTATAAAATAAATAAGATTTTTTTTTTTTTTTTTTAAAGCGCCCCGTCCCGCGGTGCTCACGCGCAGAAGCGAACGCATATGTAAACCGTGTTCAAACAACACATGTGAGGTATTGCTGCGATCGTTTGAGCGAGAGCAATAATTCTAACAAAAGACCTCCTCTGTAACTCAAAACTGGTAAATTTTTAAACGTCGCCTATGGAGATTTTTAAGGGTCAAAGTTTGTCGCCATTCCACGAGCGGGTGCAATTTTGGGTATTAATTAACTCGGCGTATCATTATCTTTCACAATATAAAAAAAAGATTGGGCTAACTTTACTGTTTTCTTATTTTGCCATTCAAAAAAGTGTATTTTTTCCCAACAAATTGAGTTTGT